>CM024761.1:142034515-142121348 GCA_014218235.1 Colocasia esculenta
GGAGCTGTCTTCCTCTACATCGACCGCGTACCCCAGAGCGAGGCGGGCGACGTCTTCCTCCTCCTCTTCCTCCATTTCGTCCGTACCGACAACGCCGCCATACCGTCCATTCGGGGAAGTACCCCCCTCCCCTTTCTCATTTCTCTTCACTTTCATCTCCTCCGGGCCCCACGTGGCCTTTGTACTCCTTTTTTAACACACCACATGCATGCATTTTACACACACCCACACCTATTTTAGTGGTTTAAAAGCCACCCAACCGGTAAGTCGTTCCCTATGTTATTCATTCTTTCATTGCATTTATTTCGGATTGGGTACTACACATTATTTGGCTAATCCCCTTTCTCTTTCTTTGTCTTTTCTTTTTTCAGGGTAATCAAAAGGAAACGCCCTCTACCACGGCCGACCATGTTCGTAGAGGAAGAGAGGACCCAGATCATCACCCGCGCAATCTCCGCCTTCCAAAAAATGTACACATCGCGATCACCCTTCCATCCCGCACCCTTCATTGTGCATCTTCATTCGGCACCTTCGCGTGCCTGACGATCACGTTTCTTTTTCTTTGTTTTACGCCTTTCACACTCCATATCCACACACCACATTTTATTTCGTCCCTCACATATTCTCCTTTATTTTTATCCCCTCATTTGTGGACTGTTATCCGTCCCCCTAAAAAGGGAGCGGAAAACGCATCTACACCCGGGTCGGCTCCGATCGGGCCGACATGGCCATTTGACCAATTGACCCAAACAGTCGCGCTGGGGTTTTCGGCACCCGTGGGGTGAGTTTTGAGGGCCGACCGACTGCCCGGGGTGGCAATGTAAGCTCTTCGAGGTTGACCGTCAGTCGGGTACTTTAGCGGGTCCGCTTCCGCATTGCGTTTTTGTACCGTACTTGTGACGCTTTTGCTGACTCCCTAGCACTGCACCTTACTAGTCTTCGGCCAGTGCTGTGGCACTTGAGGGCTTGTCCCAGCGCACAGTGTGCTTTTTAGGTTTTTACCGTTTCCCGAGACCCCCATCCTCGTGGGCTCATTGAGAGTGGTCTTCGAGACATGAGTGCGTCCATCGAGTGTTTCTCCGGACTGAGGGGAAAATGATGTTGGACAGCAGTGTCGAGTCGTTTGCAGAGCTCTCTTAGTTGGTCCGAGTCCCGCGGAGTTTGGAGTGTCGCGGTGCGGGTCAGCTAGTTCGTTCTCACTACCTCGCCTTACGCAGTTCCAGAGCTGTGTCGGGAGGACATGCGTGGGACTATAGTCCAGCCAGACTATGGCTTGTGGTTGTGTTTCGTCCACGCATCTCACTCCGATGGGAGGGGAGACCTGGACTTGTGGTCGAGCGGTAAGACGCCAGTGGGAGCACCTGACTAGACTTCGTGGACTCCCCCATCGGCCGTAGCAAAAAGAAATTTAGGTGCACTTTTGAATGTTTAGATGGAGAGGAGAAAAAAGAAGCAAAATGATACTATAACAAGCATTGTCCAACTAGACTTCGTGGACTCCCCCATCGGCCGTAGCAGGATGCTGGCAGACACTCCCTGTAACGACCCAAGAACTAGATACCCGGAACCCTCCAAGTACCCGACCCTTGGACTGCTACCCACAGATTCGAAGACCCGAAAGGGTTAAGAAATATGTCTAGTGAGATATACAACAAGTTGCAATTGTTAAACAATTAAAAAAAAGCAACAATAGAATAGAAAAATATACACAATATCCCAGATAATAATTCAAGTGCAAAAAAGGAAATACTGACCACTGCTAACGCTGTTGACCACAAGCGGCACAACTCTGACCATACGAACACAAACACCGACTCTCGCGAACTCAAACCTAGAAGGAAGTAAAGGGAATGAGCTTCGCAAACGAAGCCCAGTAGGGAACCCAACCCCTCACCAGTTCGAACAGCGAAAACAAGAACAGTGTAGCTAACTAGGTAGGAAGAAACATTGTAGCAAGAATATAACAAAATAATAACTGTGCAGGTACTGAAGTAAGTAAATGAGAAGGATGCGGGTCTACAAGTACCGACAACTCGGCACAACTACACATGGTCTCAACCTCGATAAGCATGCTCCGAGCACGTCACTAAACTGCACAAACAGACGATAAAGCCCTCGTCTGGACAACAACACTAGCCACAACCCAACCTCTACTAGTTAGTAGTCAGGTGTGCCCACCGACGTCTTACTGCTCGACCACGAGTCCAGGTCTCCCCTCCCTTTGGAGTGAGACGCTTGGACAAACACAACCACAAGCCATAGTCTGGCCAGACTATACGATCCCACGCTTGTCCTCCTGACATGGCTCTGGAATCGTGTAAGGCGAGGCAGTGAGAACAGACTAGCTGGCTCGCACCGCAACCCTCCAAACTCTGCGGAACCCGGACCAACTAAGAGAGTTTTGCAAATGACTCAATCCCGCTGTCCAACACCGTTTCCCCCCTCGTCCGGAGAAACACTCGACGGACGCACTTGTGGCTCGAAGACCACCCTCAACGGGCCCACGAGGATGGGGGTCCCTGGCAACGGTAACAACCCAAAAGCGCACTATACGCTGGGACAAGCCCTCAAGTGTTGCAACACCGGATGAAGACTAATATGGAGCATTGGTAGGGAGTCAGCACAAGCGTCACAAGTATGGTACAGAAACTCTATGCGGAAGCGGACCTGCTAAAAGTACCTGACTGATGGTCAACCTCTAAAAGCATATATTGCCACCCCAGATAGTCGGTTAGCCCTCGAAACTCACCTCACGGGTGCCGAAAAACCCAGAGCGACTGTCCGGGTCAACGAGTCAAACAACCATTTTGGCCCGGCGGGAGCCGACCCGAGTAGGCCTGGAAAATGAGGAACCTGGCACGACAGTCATCAACCCCAAGCTGACCCACTGGCGCAGCCGGGACGACCCCAACGTCCAAAACGACGAGAAAAATAGACTCCGGATGGCCCAAAAAGGGGACCAAAAACCCTGCCGGCACAATGTACTGCAGACCCTGAGCCACCCATGCCTCGGTGCAGTGCGCCGGGTAGGCCACGGCTGGCGTAGTGCGCCAGCCGGGCCAAAGGCTGACGCATTGCGCCAGCCCCCGCATCCCATCCCTCTTCGATCCCTTGTCTCTGTGACAGGGAGGGGAGGAGGGGAAGGGCCGCCGGTCGCTACCGGCCCTCCCCCGCCATCGTCGGCACCAGGAGAGAGAAAGGGAAATAAAGAGAGAGCAGGAGCAGAGAGAGAAGGTGAGGGGTGTTTTATGGCGGTGCAGGGGGGGATCCGCCTGACGCCGGAGAGGTAGGAGAGGTTCCTACCTCGGCAGTAGAACCCACCGGGGGTGATAGACCGGAGGAGGAAGAAGACAACGGCAGTGGCGATTCCTTCGACTGTTGCTTTTTTTTAATTGCTTAGCCATTGTAACTTGTTGTATATCTCACTAGACATATTTCTGGGTGTATGTTTAGACTCAAGCTCTAAAATATTTGTTTATTAAGTGACTGCGATATTTGCATTGTGAAAAATTTATTCAACTATTTTGTTTATTGTTAGAATGACAAAAAGTGTTAAAATTGAGGTTCAAAGTATTCCTCCAGTAGCATCACTTGCATCTCCTCTCATTTTAAAGCAAAGAAAGTAAGGATCATCAGTGTGGAATGATTTTGAAAATTTTCATAAAAGAGATGGAAGTGCAATTGCTAAATGTCATCATTGTAAGAATGAACTAGCTGAAAATAGTAGAATGGGAACTACATATCTTAAGTCACATTGGAAACATTGTTCTACATTTAAGAGGACAAAAAACAAGGAAAATCTGATGTAGGACAAATGCTTGTTGCACATGGTGTGAATAGTAATGGAAGCAATAGTCTTGAATGTGTTCACTTTGATCAAGAAACATGTCAAGATATTTTAGCAAAAATGGTGATCATGCATGAAATTGTTTTTGTGTTTTTTATGGAACACTATTTCAAGCTATTTCTAACAAATTTGTAGCAACATAAGCTAATTGGACTCACATCAATTAAAGTTGATTGCATGAAAGTGTATGAGAAAGATAAGGTAAACTTGTGTTGCATGCTTAAAGAGACATCTTCCCAAGTTAGTATCACCACTTATTTGTGGACTACTGTTTGTTTTGATTCATATTTAACATTGACTTGTCATTATATTGATAAAGAATGGAAGCTCTAAAAATGAATTTTGAATTTCTTGAATGTAAAATCTCATTGTGATGTAAATATTGTTAAAGTCATTCAGAGCAAATTATATGATTAGAACATAAAAAAAATTACAGCATAATTTTGGACAATGCTTATTCAATGATGTGCTTATAAAAGGATAGCTTTCTGATATTCTTCAACCTCGTAGTTGTCTACTTTTGAATGACAAATTGTTTCGAGTTTGTTGTTGTTGTAATGTTTAATTTGATTGTTCAAGTAGAATTGGACTCATTATCACAAACAATCACAAAAATTTGAGAAAGTGATACCATAGTTCACATGCATGATTGGAACACTTTACAAAAATTGCAGGACAAGTAAATGCTCCTAAGAAGAAATTGATCTTAGATGTTTCAATTAGATGGAATTCAACATATGAGAAGCTTGTAGTTGCATATGAATTTAATGGTGCATTTGATCATTGTCTTACTTTGATGAAGATTGCAAAGGTCCTCGTCTTTTGAAGAATGGAAAAATATAAAAATTGTAAAAGATTGTTTATAATTATTTGATGATGTAACAAATAAAATTTCAAGAACAAGATATCCTAATGTGAATCTCTATTTTAATGATATGTGTCTTGTTCATTGTACCTTGAAAAAGTGGTTGCATTTTCTACATACTTTTGTTCAATTTTTTTTTTGTGACAAGAACATACTTTTGTTCAAGCTATGGTCATTTGCATGTTTGAGAAATTTAACAAGCATTGGAGTACTTTGGATTTAGTGTTATCTTTTGGATGTATTTTAGATTCTAGATATAAAATGAAGTCAATTAAATTCTTTTCTAGTTGCTCTACAGTTATTAGTAAATTGTTGGAGCTTGAATCTTTTCTTAAGGATAATTCTTCAAGTCAACCATCAAAATCAAATTTAGATTCATACACTCTTGTTCTTAGACCATACAATGAGAACTTTGACATCTTAATTTGGTGGAAAGATAATGAAGGAAAGTTTCATGTTCTTGCTATGATGGCTCATGATATCTTAGATATTATAATATCCACTATTGCATCTGAGTCAACTTTTAACAATGGAGAGAGAATTCTTGATTCTTATCGAAGTTCTTTAAAAAGTTTGATTTGTTGTCAATATACTGGCTAAGAAAATTATTAGAAAGTAACATATTTTTATTACTTTATATTCTTATAGTTTGAAAACTAACTTTATTTATTTGAACTTTTTTAGTTACACCTTCTAGTACATTAGCTGAAAATTTTCCACCATATCAATGGCTCAAAAGATAGATTCAAAATGTTCTGATGAGGAAGAGGATGGAAGCAAGATGGTAGTGGATGAAAACTTATATAACGAGGAATATGATGATTTAAATTGTCTTGGTAGTCATTAATTTCTGCACTCACTCATTTCCTTATTTATATAGCACTTATGTGTTTATATCTTATAGGTAAAGTGTCTTATTTTTGTATAATCGATCATGATATGGTGAATTGATTACGTTCTAATTTGGATATAAATGTTCATCTAATGAGGTATTTATTTTTTTTCACTCATGTAACATGTCATACATATCTATATAATTTTATTATATTAACTTGATTTTCACTTATTTCATTTTGTAGAGGACATTGTAATAGAAGATGAAAAGAATATGATTAGAGAATAGAGATGTATATTAGATTTAGCATTGTATTAGTTATTATATACTACGTATTGTAGTTGAGACTATGTAATTTATAGATTGGTAAATTTATACTTTAAATTATGTGATTTTAGTTTATGAATTTTGTCATTCATATGCAAGAACACTCGAATAACATCACAAATTTATGTTTAACTAGAAAATCAATCCACATCTATATGTGTGGTTGTCAGTGTAGAACAAAATAGAAGATTCTTTTGTGTAGGAAAAGCATGTAATTGTAGGAGGACTGGCTGGCATATTTGTGAGTATTTGTTTACATCCTATAGAAATAGTTAAGATTGTAATTCAAGTGGATGGCTTCAACTAGAAACCCATTCTCCACACAATCGAGTAAATTATATCTAAAAGAAGTATAGGGCTTTGTGATGCATAGAAGTTGCATGATGTTACTTGTTAGACATGTTGGAGCATTTTCATATACATTATAACTGAATTTTGTTTCATAAGCCTTGAGATTAGATTGTACCTTCCATGATTAATTGAATTAGTTATTCTTCACTGGGTCTTTATCATGGAATTGCAAGCAACATTGCATCTTTAGCACCAATCTCTACTTTGCTGCCGGTCTTTACTGTCGATCTTACCAAAGATGTGGCCTTTTATAAAATTTTCTTGAGTATTGGATATATTTTAGCAAATATATAAGTGCTACAATGATTTTGTGTTTGCTAGAGTACCGTTCTTTGGCACATTATTCAAGAGCAGGTGGTTGGATAAATATCGCTACTTATTGTATTTCTACACCCAGCAAGTGCATAAAACAACAGATGTAAGTTCATTCATGCTATCAAAATTCCTCGTACTTTAATTCCTCTTTTTCTGTCACAATATGGATGCATGATGTCATTAAATCAATCAATATATTAGAACAATGCCACATGATTAGGTGTACTCACTATTTTGTACTAATCTTTTTCTCAAGGTCTGTAGCAATACGCCTTTGTATGATTTTTTTGCCAATATTTGTTGTACCCAACTTGTTTTTCCAAGTGCATACGAATTTGTTATATATAATAAAAATGTTATTACAGTGTTGATTAATATATTTACATTCAAACTTGCGATTTGAATATGTGAATAATTCATATGTTGATTTAATATAGATGTTTCCAAATTTCTAATTTTAGATCCGATTCTATTTTTTTCGTTAAAAAGCGAAAATAAATACGAAAGTAGAAACATCTATTTTTTATTTCAATTCTATTTTTTATAGAATAAGAAAACAGAAACACTCATTTTCAATTCTAAATCTGAGCCGTTGATAGTCCTAATAATGAGTATTACATGACTCCACTGAATTTAAAAATTAAACATAATTAAATTACCTAAAAAAACCAAATGATCCTTACAACTAAGATATGTTTCGCTACAAGCTCATCAAATTCCAATTAGATTCAGTTGCTCCTGTGCGGCTTCTGTAGATCAATATAGACCCATCTCACTCCACAATTTTCTCTATAAAATCGTTTCTGAAATTTTGGCAGATAAGTTTCAGAAAGTCCTATTAAAGATTGTTAGTCTCAACCAGGCTGCCTTTATTAAGGGGAGGCGAATCCAACACCATGCCCAGTGGCCTAAGCTAGGTCCGTCCATGACCATGCCTCTATCTCCCTATCTCTCTACTATTATCATGGAGGACTCTCTTGTATATGTTGGAGGAAGCTGTTCACGTAGATCATATACAGGAGGTGTTTGAGTCTCTCATAGTGTCTTTGCTGATGACCTCATTACTTTTCTAGAAGATCATCTGTAGACAGAATTTCAGATACTATTCAATCCTCCGCATCCATATCAGGTTTCCATCTGATACCGGAGGAGCTTCTATGATACAACACACATTACCAGTTGCCTACATCAATGTGGCAGCGGGTTCACTCCCCACTTCTTATCTTGGACTGCCTCTTATATCATCTTCTCTTAAGAAATCTTATTGCCTCCCAATCTTACACAAGATCACACAGAGAATTAATTCATCGAAGCTCCTCCGATAGAGCTTATTTGCATAATTCTTGCTTCTTACTCCATCCATTGGTTTCTTCTTTGATCTCTTTATGGGTCTATTAAATGAAACTGAAAGCATCATCAACAATTTCTTTGGGAATGGCTATAGGAAAACCAACTCCTGTACATGATGGTGTCTTGGAGTCACATTTGCAAGCCCAAGACAGAAGGTGGGCTTGGTCTTGTCAGGCTAAATGTCTGGGATCAGGCGTGCATGGTCAAGCTTCGTTGGGATTTGTTATGTACTCACTATGGATTGGTTGTGCTTATGAAAAATAGTTGCATCACAAATCTATATGGGAGATCCAATATCGAGTGTATCACTCCCTTGCATGAAAGGGAACCTTAAAGTGTGAAAAATTGGCTGATCAAAAAATATTCAGTACAGGCTGTGCACAGGAGCTGATACAAGCCTGTCATATGATCCCCGGCTAAGGGGCAGCAGCGTTTTCCAACTATTCAGATACCAAGTGTGGAAAGATTTGGGACTTCCTAGACACATCCAGTTCTCTCATTTTACTCAAAATCGAGCATGGTCATCGAATGCACCGAGGAGCTCAAGAACATGGTGTCATGCACCAATATAGTTTACACACCACACAGGTCATAGCTCAGAACTTGTTAAAGATCCAATCACTATAGACAATCCTACCTTAAAATTAGTTTGCCGGCTCAGCCAATTATTCACTCAAAATCAGCATTACCCTTGACATGACATCTTTAAACAGTAGATAGGGCACTGATCTCTAACCATTGAAAGCAGTAGGATCTTTAAGATGATACACATAAAAGGTGGACTTATGACTCATGACCCTTCCATTTTCATAGATTCTGCAGCCCTTCCTGGTAAAAGGGGTGAAAAAGGAGGATTTCCAAAACTAATGATTAAAGAATATAACTCATGGCGAACCTGGTGAAATGCTTGAACCCAGTAATTGAAAGAAATTAAGGTAAGCCTTGAAGGATAAACACGTTTGATGTTTTACAGTTTTTTTTGTATCTTTATCCCTATGTGCCTACTTGGCTCTAATCTTTGTTATTTTCCCCATGAGAACAGGACATACGTAATATATTGGTGTAGGGCCCCTATCAACAGTTCATTATCAACAACCACATGAGGTAAGGCAAAAGGAGACGGAGAAAAATGCCCTATGTAAGGTAAGGTGATAGTTGGTCATATGCTACAGTCTGTTCTTCACTCCGAACTAAATGGTTAAGTTCTTCAAGAACAATATAGATGTTCTCCATTTCTGGAGGCAATGTAAACCCTGCTGAAAATGTGTAAATCCTTTTCTTCAACTCAATCCAACTCTGACCTGCCCTCTTCTTCAAACCTTTCTCCTTTGTCAACACTCTCATACTCGCAGAGTCATCCCATCTTCCACATGAGGCATAGATATTTGATAGTATCATGTGGGTCCCTGCAGTTTCCAATTCAAGTGCAAAAATATGTGAGACAGCCTCCTCTGCTATTTGTGTATTTCTGTATATGCGACAGGAATTCAGCAAAGCTCCCCAAACACAGATATTAGGTTTGAATGGCATCTTCTCTAGGAGCTGCTTTGCCTCTTCCAATAACCCAGCACGGCCAAGAAGGTCCACCATGCAAGCATAATGCTCCATCCAAGGTGAAAGCTTGTACTTGCATATCATTTGGTCAAATAACCAGCGACCCTCTGTGACATATCCAGCATAGCCACATGCAGACAGAACAGCCACAAAAGAGATCCCGTCAGGCACAAAACCAGCATTAATCAAATCATGAAAAGTACGAAGGGCATTCTCCGCGAAACCATTAACCCCATATCCTGAAATCATTGAATTCCAAGATATCAAATCCTTATCTTCCATCATGTCAAACACCAGACGACCATTTCTTAGACTCCCACACTTAGCATACATATTAATCAATCCATTCCCTACCAACAAGTTATCATCCATCAGAACCCTGGTAATGTGACAATGGAGTTCCTTACCCAAACTTAGTGCAGATGTTTCAGCACAAGCAGACAGGATAGTCACAACTGTAACTGCATTAGGCCCGATTCCAGCCCCTTGCATCTGACGGAAAAGCTGCAATGACTGCTCCACCTTCCCACCTGCCGCAAACCCTCCAATGACGGCACTCCAGCTTACCAAATTAGGTCTGATATCTGACATCCCCTCTAATTGCAGAAATACTTCATAAGCCTTGTCGTACAGACCTACGCCAGCATAGCAAGATATCAAAGCATTCCAACTAACCAAAGTCTTAACTTTTGTCTGCAAGAACAGGTGCTCGGCATCTTCCCTATTCCCAAGCCTCCCGTAAAAGCATATAAGCGAGTTCCTTACAAAAACGTAGTCCTCAACTCCGTCACGAATAACAAAAGAATGAATCACCTTCCCATCATTTGATGCACCCATATTTGTGCAGACAGCCAATGCTACAGAGACAGACTCTGGAGTGGGTGCTACCCCACGGGCCCTCATCTTAGAGAACAATTTCAGAACGTTGCCGTTTTCCCCACAACGGGCATGAGCAGACAACAGTGACGTCCATGTCACAGCATTCGGCTCATACCCTTCCCGTTCCATCATCCTGAACGCATTAGAAGCGGCGAGAGAATCTTGATTCACCGAAAAACCAGACAACAAGGTGTTCCAGGAAATTACGTTCCTAACAGTCATTGACTCAAACACCTGTTGTGCCACATCCATGTTGCCGGTACCCCCGTACATCAAAACTAGCTCATTATCAACATGGAGATGAGAGGAGTAACCTGCCGCAACGGCGTGGGCGTGGACGGCCTTGCACAAAGCAGGGCTTCCAATGGAAGCGCAACACCTCACAATGATGGGGAAGGTGAAGCCGTCCGGCAGGACGCCAAGCCGCCTCATCCGGCAGTAAAGAACCAGGGCCTCACCATGGTGCCCGTGGGAGAGGTACATCCGAAGGACCGAGTTCCAAAGAACGCAATTGCCACCTTCGACGGCCCCCAGGAATACGGCCCGCGCGTTGGCGAGGTGACCGATCCGGCTGTAGACGGAGACAAGACGTGATGCGAGGAAGGCGGACCCATGTAGTGCGCCGGAGGTGACCATGAGGGAATGCACCAGCCTGGACTGGTGGGGGTTGCGGCATCCCCGCAGGAGGAGATCGAACGCAGACGAGGAGGACGTGTCGGGAGAGGTGGGCAGAGAAGCAGCGGAGGAAAGGGGGCGTTGGGCTTGGAGGGCGGTGGCTGGGCGGCCTCTGACGGCCCTTGGGAGGAGGAACAAGAAGAAGGAGATAGGGATGGAGGAGAAGTGGATTGCAGCGGCGGAGGGAGGAGGACAGTTCCAAAGCCATGGCATAAAGAAGCGCAGCCCCCCTCCCCCAGAGGCGGAGAAGAAAAGAGTGGTGAAGTCACGACGTCTCGACGAGAAGGGACAGACGTGCAGGAAGAGACAGGTCCTCCAGGTCGGGTGCGCTCGCGCCAGCGGATTTTGGTTTGCAGCCGTCGGATCAGGATCTTACGGTCTCCTCTCGGGCAGACGTGGTGGAAAGAAGGTTGAAGAAAACTTCTGCCTCCTCCGGGACATGCCCAAAATGCCCTCGTCGTGCGGCTAGCGCTAGTTTACACGCGACGAAGGCATCCCGAACGAAAATAATTAGGTGATATCATTCGATAATATATATATTTGACGTTAAAGTCTGTATTATGTGAGTGGTGTTAAATATATTTGTCAAATATACATCTTCAAAATTTGATCATGTGAATGGTGTCAAATATATATGTCGCTAAATTATTTTTCCATCCCAAAAAATGCCATGAGCTGGCTAGCTCACAGTCGAACTCTCTCACTAGGGAAAATAGACGCGTGTGCATCTCAGATAAAAGACGTCAGTCACTTGCTCAAGTGATCCATCAAGACTCTCCGATTTATTACTCGCATGATAAAATAGTCGGACGACAAAACCGCATTAAGAAAGGTGGACAAAGGGATTTGCCGTCATTGTCGGATGGGAGGCATGTTATCTATTGCTATACACTACGAGGGTAATATTTTGCACTCTTATCTAATTTTTTGTCACCATTTGTTTTGTGAATTTGTCACTTTAAATTGGCTACTTGTCACCGACTCACCCTTGTTCATGTATTTGTCACCTGAAGCCGAATCTTCGTAGGCTGGTTATTTGTCATCTGTATTTTATTATTTGTCATCTTTGATTAGCTATTGCTCATACTTCTTCATCTATTTGTCACCATTATTCATCTATTTGATATACGTTGAATTGTACCATGTGGATGCCTCAAATTTCTTAATGGCCATTCTCTATGGCTGGCCCAATTTTTACAAGAGACCCCCACAAAACAAAGGTTCTCATTTAAAATGACCCACATATGAAGCCCCAAAGACCCACTTACTAAAAGCCCATATTACCCCAAGCTTGGAGGTGAGCTTAAGCTACCTCTACACCCCCACTACCATCCAAAAACTATCAAAAATGGGGCAAAAGGTGGTGCTGCGGCAGATGAGAAAAAGGGGCAAAAAGATGCCTAGAAATCTTTTGGCAAAAAAAAGGTGGGGGGGGGCTTGGAGGCTACGCAACCATCTTCTCCAAGGGGTTTTGGGGTTGCATTTTCTGCATCCAAGAGGCTTGCTGCTGCTGCTCTTGGGCTCTCCGGTGAGCCTTTTTCTGCTGCAAAAAGAGAGAAGATAAGAAGAGATCAACAAGAGAGAAAGAGAAGAGAAGAAGAGATCAGAAAGAGAGAAAGAGAGAAAGAGAAGGAGAGAGAGAGAGACACACACCCCTTGTGTTGTCTTGTCAAAGAGTGGAGAGAGGAGGAGTGGTAAGGGGTAGGTGGCAGACCAAGCTTCTCCCCCTCCCCTTTTCTAAGTTTTGTACCTCTTTTTCTATTCCTCTCTTTAAGAAAATATCATGCATGCGTACTCTTCTCCTCCCCCTCATGTGAATACTTGTCCTTGTGCATTTAATGCTTGTCTACCTCTCCCCATGCTTCTTTGGATGTGTGTGTTTTATTTTTTTTTTTAAGGGATAGAGGGGTCACGGGAGGAGGAGCTTCTCTTAATAGAGAAGTGTTTCTCTCTTTCCAATGCCCAATATGAGATCATCCTAGGCTCTCCATACCTCAATAGATGGGGCTTGGGAGTGTAGAATCTTCTCTCCCCTTATGCCATTTGCACCATTTCATAATTGAGAGTTCATGGGTTTGCACAAGTGCTACTTAAGTTATGCTCATCCCATTGTTTGCTTAAAAAAACAAGTTCTCCTCACTGATTTGCTCTCTATAATATGCAGTTTGCACTGTTTAAACAGTCCCCTCACATGTATTTTAGTATTTGGGGCAAGTCCCCTTTGCTAGCCAAGGGGTTGAACAACTAATGTTCATGCCTTCTTGCTTAGCACCCATCCCCAACAGCCCATTTCAGGCCCATTATCGCCCCATGTCATTGGGTAAGGTCGGCTTGAACAGTGCTGGTTCACTGCCCATGGGAAGGAGGTTCTGCCACTGATTCGAGTGATCTGGAACCGGTTCTGGCGATTCGGACAGGCTGGAGAGCAGCCCGCCGATTCGGTAAGACTGGGGAGCAGCCCGCCGATCCGGCTGGCAGTACCGCACCCTTGGTTGAAACACATGAGTAAGGCCATGCCCAATGTGGTTTTGACCAAGAAAAGGATAATACACCGATAAGAGACCCATCCAAACTTCCGGGTTGGACAATATAATGTCTATGTTCGGATGTATGGGTTCATATGTCATTCATTCGCCCCCTTGGATTTTTGTGGTCACGACATTACCCAGTCTCCTCAGAGGCGTGCCTTGGGAGTCGGCGTCGTGTGCCATTGGGGTTATGTCGTCCTTCGACGTATACCCTATCTTTTGGTGCCATCTCCATTTATGGTGGATGTGTACCGCGCTCTCCCCTATCAACCATGATAAGGGGAGATGCTGCCGAATTTTCCCCGCGAGGGTGGAATCGGCATGGGACTTTGAAAAGAAACCATTAAGGTTTAATCGTTTCAATGGTATTTCAGCTGAGCACCGATTCAACTTGGGCCGCCGATTCGGTTACGTTTCATCGATTCAGCTTCATCCCGCCGATTCGGTCATACCGCCGATTCGACTTCATCCCGTCGATTCGACTTCATCCCGTCGATTCAATCCCGGGCTTTCGATTCGGTGCCGCCTTGCCGATTCGCTGCCTGCCCTACTACTCGCATGCCCCACCGAATCGAGGGCATCCCGCCGAATGGACTACATCTGTGCTGCCATTTGGCCACCAAACGACCAGGCAGTGTCGAATAAAGAATAGGACCATGTTGAGCTTGCTTCAAAAGAACCAAAGAACAAATTGAAACCTTTGTATGATAAAAGAAACAAAAGAGTAAATAAATCACCTCATGTATTAAATGTTCAAAAGAATCAAAGAGCAAATCGAAACCTTTTATAATAAAAAAAGCAATAGATGATAAAAGACTGTCTCATGTTTTACAAAAGACCAAAAGATCAAATTGAACTTTTTCAAGCAAACAAATAAATCATCTCATGTTTTTACATGTCTCAAATGGAACACATTGTAAACTATTTCATAATAAAAGAAACAAATGAACAAATAGACAAAGAGATCCAAAGAAATTGACCAATTAAAAGATCAAATAGTTTTGAATAGACATTCTGCTCAAATTTAAATTACACTTCGCACCTCTATCGGATGTCTCCACTTTAGGTCATGAGGCTTTCTAATTCTGGCGATTAATCAAGGGTTTTCCCTCTCAGAGGGATGTAATTAACGTCGTTGCGTTTAGGCAACGACGGGATATTGGTCCAAACCCGACACTTCACTTTCGTTTGACGAAGTCAAATGGTGCACACAATAGACCTAAAGCCCTCCGATTCTCGGAGGCAAACTATTTGTTGTCACCTCGGTGACTGGCACGCCCGCGCTATGCAAATTGCCGATTCATCTTATATCACCATTGCTCGTGTAGCATCTGACGGGATTTGGATTAACAATACACATCCATGAGAAAAGAGCAACATGATAAAATAGATTTTAAAACTTTAAATTTTCCATTTCCACAGCGTGGCACGCCCGGTGGGACAAAACATCCCTTCATCTCTTCGCCAGAATAGAAAGCCTGGTGGCCTCTATATTCAATACTGACTGCTGGTTTGAACTGACTTGTAGGGTGATTAACAGACCTATGGCTGAAGTGCGTTTTGGACCACAAATTGTTCGGGACCATGCCTGGTATGGCTATCTTGCCGTGTCGACTCGTTTTGGAGATTTTCCTCCGATGGTCGAATTCCCCAACTTCTTAGGGGTGGCCTTCATCCAAGCGCTGTACAAGAACACTGATGAGATAGCTGAAGAGACACCAAAGACAGCTAGTTTCCAAGTCCATCATATGGATCGTGGCAACGGAAGAATCGACAAGGGACCCAGGGGGCATCAAGCTAGTGCTGGGAAAGCCAAGGGACCCAGGGGGCATCAAGCTAGCACTGTGAAGACCAATGGACCCAGGGGGCATCAAGTTAATACTGTGAAGGCTACAACTGTCACTCCCCTCAAGGCACGTGTCTTTGGCTATGGAAAGAGCATGCTAGTCGGCAACATTAGAATCCATCTGTAGAACGGCCGTGCTGTGATGGAACCAAATCAAGTGGTGCCAACTGTGCCAACAAGAAATTCCTTCCAAGCATTAGAGGGAAAGAAAGAGATGTATAACACTTTTAAAAGCAAAGTGGCCCCAAAGCCAATCAAATTCAAGCAAATTTGGGTGCCTAAGAAGACCCAAGCCCTTCAACTGATAAAGCAACAACATGACAAAGACAATGAGACAAATGCAAAAGGTAAAATAGGTGTTGATCAGCTAGCTCCAACACCTCCTGTGCCAGTGTTCAAATCTTATGCACGGCAAGGGACTATTTTCTACTACACTGCATACCACAACAAGGCAGCCAATCTGGAGCGTCTGGCTCACATGCCCCTGCTGCAGATGAGGGGTCCAATATTTGTCCCTTCATTTATGCAAGCAGCGAATGAGGTTAATCAGACTATGTCCAGTCATTTTTATGATCTGGCAAAACCTTCCCTTGAAGCGGCCCAAGGTGGTCTATCATGTTGTGAAGATAGAAATGAAAATGAGAAAGAAAAAGGAAGAGGAAAAGACAGTGACAAATTAAGGAAAAGAATATGAGAAAGGAAATAGAAGAGAAAAATCGAAAGAAAATTAGAAAATGCAAAGAAAAGAAAGAGCAAAAATAGTCGAAAAGAGAAAAGAAAAAGGCAATTTCGGTGAGCCACTGGCTCAAGAAAATGATGCATTGCGCATTCTCCCCTATTATATGGCTAGCATGCTTAGCCGATGTGGGGTTCCCTCTGAAGAAAAAGGGCAACCGTCCAAATTCACTAAAGAGTCAGATTCTCTTGCCAGAAGGAGAAAGACTGACAATAACACTCCAATGGTCAGAAGAGCGACTTCAACGACAATGATGTCTGAGGAAGATAGCAAGTCGCCACCTACTTCCTTGAAAGAGACTTCGGTTAGGGCAACAACCAACATCCCTACCATGTCTGTACATGATCCTGCTGTGATAGTCTTGTTACAAAAATGCCAGCTGGAAATTGAAATGTTGAGAAAGCAAATTCAAGAAAGAGATGAATATATCATGGCATTAAAGGACAAAGAGAACATAGTCAAAGCATTGCAAGGCAGTATCAGCTCACCCCAAATTCTACTAACAATGACACAACCGATGTCAAGCCACACTGGGGGCATTTCACCCCTGAATCCATGTCAAGAGACTTCGAAACAATCAACAGGGCAAGGGCTTCCACAAGCTGAAGGGTTAACCCTACAGTTAGCCCACAATCGCTTGAGTTTAACAGATCCAGCACTGATGAGCAGCTTGATGAAGTTAACAGGAACGTGTGATAGTACTGCGACCACACTTAATACTCACCAAGCTCCATACCCCATATGTCATGATATGGACTCTATCGATGCAATGGGGCATTTGGCTCTAGATGCGCCTTGTCAGATGACGCCTCGTGCATCCTTGTCGAGCAGACATTCACATTCAAATCTCCTGGCAGCATCTATGCCAGACCGACTAGACAAACAGGGGAACCCTAAAGGTGACAAGACAAATAATATTTTAGCAGAAATTGAGGCATTTCTGGCAAGGTATTCCAATAGTTCACTGGTTGGACAAAGAGGCAAATCAGTTGATAAACAACTTGCTAGAAAGGAGGTACACACTAAAGATCTTAAAGCCTTCGAGCTAATGAGAAACGTAAATAAATCTATGACTTGATCCTCTAGTACCACGACCAAAGGCTCGAGGCGTACTATTCCTTTCCAAGATAAAGTTAGAAAACCCTATTCATTCCCCAAGGAAAAGACAAGGGTACTATTTGAATGGGCAACTGAATACAACAAAATTACACTATCGGTGCCCAAAAGACCTGAGCAAGCTGAAAAGAAGGATGATCCTTTATTCTGCTCATACCATCAAGTCTTGGGGCATACCATAGAAGACTGCTATGTATTCAAGGATATCATAGATCCTTGATCAAAAAGGGAGAGCTGCAAATGGGTGAGTACAGGGTAAGTCCACCACGTCCGCATGAAATTGCAACTCAACAGAAGACTGTGAATATGATTTCTCTCCACCAACAACTATTTGAAGAGATACAATTTGAAGTCCGACAAGAGCCTCAACTAGAGGACGAGTTATGGGGGCATCCTTCACCCTTCAATAGACGCATAATTCCCAAGTTGGAAGTCAAAGAAGCACATATCTCTTCTTCAACCTGTCTACCCCCAATGGCCAAAATTGTCTCTTCACTATTTGCCATACCATGATGTCTGGAGAAGCAACCAACTCAGCTGAGCAAGCTCATAAAGCATAAGGGCAGGGGGATGAATCTCCTATAATGCCAGAGCCAATGCAACTAGATGATACGTGTCAAGGCAAGGCCGAGAAACTACAAACATCTAGAAAAAAGGCAAAATATGAAAAGGCAAAAAGAGCAAGCAAAGCCCTGCAAATATACACATGCTGTATGACTGGTGTGCTCGGTCGACATGGGGCACTAGCTACTGAGCAAGATGAATTGCCAAGACTCAATGAAGAGTCAGATCCTCCTGTCAGGAGGGAAGAAGCTAAGGGCAAAGCCCCGATAGTCTCAGTGATCCAAGAAGGGGCTGCAGATATAATAGAAATTGATAATATCAATAATCTGCCACCTATCCCTCCAACAGGGGCTCCAGCTGAAGTGATATCTGATATCCCTAACACTCATATGTATGATCCTGTTGTGGCAACATTGATACAAAGATACCAACAGGAAATTGAAATGCTGAAGAAGCAAATTGAAGAAAGAGATGCTCACCCTCTTATATTACAAAAAGCAGGGGGGCATGACAGGGGCACCACAAGTTGACACCAGCTTCTCTGATACTCTACTGCATCCAACAAGACTCCAGCCAACATCAGGCACTACTGGGGGCATCCTATGTTAAATAGCCCCAGAGCAGTCCATAGCATGCCAAGCAGCACATCAAGGGCCTGCCACTATGGCTCAGATGCAGTCGGATCCTCCTCATCCAAACATGGTCCAAACACCGATTATGAATAGACAGATGTTGGAACAAATGATAGAAGCGAAACTGGGAGAAAGGGGGAATGCTAATCAAACCCCATTTGACATCTACCAAGTTTCGTATCTCATGCATCATGCTACAAAAAGACTTCCTCCTGGCATCAGCAAGCCACCGAAGTTCGAAAAATTCAACGGGCAAGGATCGCCAAAAGAGCATGTTGCATACTATGTTAGCATCATGGGGGAGTTGGCTACAGATGAGTCATATTTGCTCAAATTCTTCGAGTCTTCCCTGACTGGACTGGCTTTCGAATGATACTCAAATTTACCAGTCGGGTCCATTGTGGGCTGGCCAGATATGCAAAGGAAGTTTACAGAAAGATTCTATGTTGCTGAAAAAGAAATCACACTGGTTGAGTTATATGCAACCAGGCACCAAGATAACGAATCGGCTCTGGAATATGTCAAAAGGTGGAGAGATCTCAGAATGAGATGTAGACGACCATTGCATCTAGAAGACGCCATTCAAATTTGCAAGCAAAACCTGGGCAGGCATGTTCTAGAAAAGATGATCGACATTGAGATCAAGTCCTTCGACCGACTGAATAAAGTTGTGGCCGAGATTGAACAATTCCATTCTAGGTACCCCCCTGCTAATGTGTCAAGTCAGGAAAACAGATTGCTTGGGAAAAGGCCAACACCTACAGATTCATACAGTGAACCTCAAAGCCTTTACACAACAAAAGAGTGGAGCTGGCTCCTCTTCTGCCAGGTCGATGAAGCGAAGTAAAAAGTGTTCGTTACAAGAGAAGATGCAAAAGCCCTACTCTTTCCCAAGAGAAAAGACACAGACTCTCTTCGAATGGGCCTGTCGACAGAATAAAATCGTCCCACCTGAGCCTAGAAGGACAGAGGACATCAAGAAGAAAGACGATCCCCGATTCTGCTTATATCATCAACTGTCGGGGTACGTTACAGAGGACTGCTATGTCCTCAAAGACAAAATTGAAGCATTGATAAGAAAAGAAGAACTGCAAATGGGCAAGTACAAGGTTGACCCACCGCACCCTCACGGGGCCCAATGCAATAGAAAAGAAGGACATGCGGTAGACGGGCCAGCCAATATGGGGGCAAATACAACCTATAATGCTTGAGCCAGAAAAGGATAAATAGCTCAAGATGCTCAATGCACAGAGGAAATCCATGTACCTTGGAGAAACTTCAAGATCGACGGCCCATCACAAGCAAATAAATAAGAGCCAGCTCGTCGAGATTGAGTGATTCTAGGGCAGATGCAGATCAAGTGTGTAATGTCCATTCATGTAAATACTCATCTCAAAAAAAAATGATGACAAAAAAAAGAAAAAAAAAAAAGAAGCATCTTGCTGAAGCAGTCACATCGACCACCCAGCATGAGACTCGATCATCGAGGCGGTCTCGATTGGCTCTTTTAGGGCCACCTGAGGTATTATCGTCGATGACGAGCAACAAAAATAAATAGACAACCATACAGCTAGTCGGACTATGGTTCTGAGACAAATAATATCTCAACAAAATTGCATATTTTCTGCAGGGCGATGATATGAGCCTGCATGATCATATCGTACTAGGCTTTTCACCGCTTATGTCTATATTCATACATGAGTTTTTTTTTTTGCCGGATTCTGAATGCATATTCTTTTTCGGACTCCTAACGGAGTTGTTGAAGGATTTATCTTTATTCAACATCACCTGCATTCTAAACAAAAAAAACTGGCAAATTATCGATCATATTTCAAAAGTCATATTTTAAAATCGACAAGCTTGCCATTCATGATTTCAAAAGAACTCATATTTCAAAAGTGGCGTCTCGCCAACCATGTTTTCAAAAGTCATATTTAAAATCAGCAAACTTGTCATTCATAATTTCAAAAGAACTCATATTTCAAAAGTGGCGACTCGCCAATCATATTTTCAAAAGTCATGTTTTCAAATCAGCAAGCTTGCCGCTCATGATTTCAAAAAATTCATATTTCAAAAATGGCGTCTTGCCAATCATGTCTCAAAAGTCATATTTCAAAACTGGCAATTTGTCAATCATGTTTCAAAAGATATATTTCAAAACTGGCAATTTGTCAATCATGTTTCGAAAGACATTTTTCAAAACTGGCAATTTGCCGATCATATTTCAAAACTCATATTTCAAAAGCGGCAATTTGCCGATCATATTTCAAAAGACATATTTCAAAACTAGCAATTTGTCAATTATATTTCAAAAGATGTATTTCAAAACTGGCAATTTGCCCATCATGTTTCAAAAGTCATAGTTCAAAATTGGCAATTTGCCCATCATGTTTCGAAAGACATATTTCAAAATTAGTAATTTGTCAATCATGTTTCAAAAGACATATTTCAAAACTGTCAATTTGTCTATCATGTTTCAAAAGACATATTTCAAAACTGGCAATTTGCCAATCATATTTCAAAATTCATATTTCAAAAATGACAATTTACCAGTCAAATTACAAAATTGACGTTTTCGAAGTAACAATGTGTCAGTCATATTTTAAAATTCATGTTTCAAAACTCAAAATCATGTTTTTCAAACGGGGCCTTAGCGCCCATATTTAATAAAAAGATCGAGGCCTCTACGCCCTCACAAATTTCAAATTGGGCTTCTTCGCCCCCATATTTTCAAACTAGGCCTATGTGTCCATGTGTCAGAATCGGGCTTCTTCGCCCTCATATTTTCAAATCGGGCATGTGTGCCCACATGTTTCAAATGGGACTTGTACGTCCTCATAATTTCAAAAAAAATCGGGCTTCCACACCCTCATGATTTCAAAATCGGGTCTCTGTGCCCAATGTTTCTAAAACTAACTAAAATGACATTTAAAACAAAAGAACTTTAAAATCAAATTAATCTCAAAGGAGCAGCAACTGCGGGATAAGTTTCGTAGTCCATTCTCAGTTTGTGGAATATTTCCCACATCTGGGGTCTCCAGGGATTCAAAATGAAATTAATCTCAAAGGAGCAGCAACTGCGGGAGAGTACCGTAGTCCATTCTCAATTTGTGGAACATTTTTCACATCTGGGGTCTCTAGAGATTCGAATCAAATTAATCTCAAAGGAGCAGCAACTGCGGGACAAGTACCGTGGTCCATTCTCAGTTTGTGGAATACCTCCCACATCTGGGGTCTACAGGGATAAAAGACAAATTGACCTCAAACGAGCAGCAACTGCGAGACAAATATCGCAGTCCATTTTCAGTTGTGGAATGTTTCCCACACCTGGAGTCTCCAAAGGTATAAATCAAAATTGACCTCCTATAAACAGACACTGCGATATAAGTACCGTAATCCAGCCTCCTTTTGTGGAATGTTTACCACATTTGAGATCTCTAAAAGACATATATTAAAAAAAATAGATGAAATGAATAGAAAATAAAAAAAATAAAGTCAAGAAAATGATGAATGGAAAAAAATGAAATGATTAAAAAGAGAGGATGGAATGAAATTTCGTTCAAAAAAAAGAGAAAAAAAGAAAAAATAGAAGAAAAAAAAAAAGGAAAAGATTTAAAAAAAAGTAGAAAAAAAGAAAGAAAAGAGAAAATTAATCACAAAAAATGAACTGGACAAGAGAAATACACAAATAGAAAATAGAACATTTGATTTAAGAAGTCGAGCCTCCCTGCCCATGTGTTGGGCTCCTATACTCGAATTCTTAATCAATCTACCAGGAGCTGCAACTGCGAGATAAATACCGTAGTCCAGTCTCAGATCGTGAAATGTTGTCACATTTGGGGTCTCTAAAGATATAAAAAGAATCCACCCTTAAGGAGCTGCAACTACGGGATAAATACCGTAGTTCAGCCTCAGTTCGTGGGATCAATACCGCATCTGAGGTCTCCAAGGATATAAGAATCCATCTTTATGGAGCTGCAACTACAGGATAAACACCGTAGTCCAGCCTCAGTTCGTGGGATTATTTCCGCGTCTGAGGTCTCCAAGGATATAAGAATCTATCTCCAAGGAGCTGCAACTATGAGATAAATACCGTAGTCCAGCCTCAATTCGTGGGATTAGTTCCACGTCTGAGGTCTCCGAGGGTATAAACATCCATCTCCGAGGAGCTGCAACTACGAGATAAGCATTGTAGTTCGATCTCAGCCCGTGGGACAATTGCCACGTGAGATCTCCGAGGATTTAAGAGTTAAAATCGGGTTGTCATGTTCAATGTTTATATAACCAGCTTATTTTGCAGGAACTGTATATTAGCAAATCCCTTTTTGCGGCGGTCCGGGGGATTTAACATTGAGCTTTGCCATTCCATGCCTAAGATCCCCCAAGTCAATATGGTGGATCCACATTCACATTGGTCGATGGTTCGAGATGGCATCATTAATTATGCTTCAACGTTCGGAGGATCCAACAACTCATGAAGCTAAATTCGACATTGCCTTGAAGACATACACTCTCCAATCTGCCATGTTCAAAACTCTGAGGGTACACTATTGAATGTATGCTCGCAGTGCATATCCTGCGACATTTCTGTATTAAAAAAATGAAACGAAAAAAAATGATGAACAAATGGACTAAAAATAGAGATGCCCGTCGGACCTACTTTAGTTTCACTACCGAGTAGGGGTAAAAAGGACAAGAAAAACCCAGCCACAGTGAAAACCCGAAAGGGCGTCGTGGGCAAAATTGGGAACCTTGCTACGTGAAAACCTGAAAGGGCGCGTAGGCAAAAGCAAGAAGGGGCTGACTCCGGTGAAAACCCGAAAGGGCGCTTGGGTAGGTAATGTGATAAAAAAAATTAAAATGAATGAAGTCAAAATGTCAAAGTAGCAAGAAGGGGGAGTTCCATCCCTGCTCATTCAAGAAATCTCCTTTTTGTTATACATTCTCTGAATCCAGCTATGCACTCTCCAGTCAAAACAAAACCTCAAAACTTAGACAAGCTGTCTCTTGCCATCTATGTCTCACCCTTATATATACTTGCTCTCACCAAGTAGGACCCTAGGTTTAGATAGCCTTTGCCTTTTCAAAATTCCAAATAAGCTTATCCTTGACTTCTTGCCTTGGTTAAACAATCGATGTTTACCTTTAGAACGCCTGTTGAAGCTAGCACGTAGGTTTTCTAGGTTACCATTTTGCAATCAACCCAAATAACCTCACATCGTCTACCAACATCATAGTATGATTGGTGGTCGAGTTATATTCCACTCGTGAATCTCCGTTTATAATATATATATATATATATAAGAAAAAACAAAAAAAGAGGCTTAAAATAGAGGTGCCTCGCTAGACTTGTCTAGGTTTCCCCTGGACAAGGGTAAAAAGAGCTAGAACCCGGTCATGGCGAAAACCAGAAAGGACGCCATGGGAAAAATTGGATACCCCGCTACGTGAAAACCCGAAAGGGTGCGTAGGCAAAAGCAAGAGGGGGTCGAGTTGAGTGAAAACCCGAAAGGGCACTCAATTCGATAAGGAGAAAATAATATTAAAAAAAAAAACGACACATGCCAAAGACAAGCAGGCTTCAAGTTTCTAGAAAGGAAATCCTGACAGAAGTGGTACTCGACAGTCAAGGCTCATCTTCACGTCAGTGACAACCGAGGCTTGTTTTCATATCGGTGTTAGCCGAGGCTCCTCTTCATATGCATGCCAGCCAAGGCTCGTCTTCATGTCAGTGTCGGCCGAAGCTAATCGCCATGTCAATCGAAGTTTATCTTCATGATGGTCGAAGCTCGTTTCCATGACAGTGCTAGCCGAAGCTCGCCTTCATGCCAGTTGAAGTTTATCTTCATGTCAATCGAAGCTTATCTTCTGGCCAGCTGGAGATTATCTCAATACCCATCAAAACCTATCTTCAGAATAGTCAACGTTTTATCTTCGTGCCAGTCAGAGTCCTACCTCATCTATGACGAATCGCTTCGTCATACACGGAGTGGATTCTGACAAATTTCCAGCCTCTAGAAGGAAATCCTTGACAGAGTTAATCAATAACTAGAGAATGCTGAAAAAAATTTGTCAATACCCAGACACAACAAAAGTCAAAAGGGGAAGACAAGAGCACATTAATCTAGCCATGAGTAAAGCGACATTGATGAGGGCTACAAGATCTCCAAAGCGGCGGTGTGGTTATCACTGTTGGTGACAACAACGTGGAAGCGATCTACTTCCTCCTACTAAGACCTCAACGCTATTGCATGCTCAGATTGTTGCGCATTCAAGATGACTAGTTGGCAAGATGGTTCAGAAGAAAGGAAGTAGCAACATCACTTACTGGGTCTAGGAAGAGCCACCAGATCATATAGCAAGCTACCATGCCCCATTGGCTCATACAATAGGCCAATGCAATTCAATTGACACAACGGTTGGCCGACTCATGAAGGTCACATGATCTTAAGCAAGCCGCCAATTCAATGGTCTTCATTACCCCATCGATCTGTTCATCAACTCACGAGCCCTTGTTGACTCGTGTGGGCCACGCCGAATCGGCGCGAGCTGCACCAGACCGCCGCTACCCGCTGATCAACAGCCCCCCCTGCCGAATCACACTACCTACGCTGAATCGACACGAGCAACGGACCCCCAGCCGACTCGCAGGTCTCGCCGAATCACGCTACCCTGCCGAATCGTGCTAACTCTGCCAGATCACGGCAATGAAAAGACCCCAATTGCTCACCAAGAGTGACATGCCTCCGTCATCCGCGGACAACATCACCAAATGGAACCAAAAGTAAAAGATCATAAACAGACCATTGGACCATTAGCACGGCAACAAGTCAAAAACCTGGGTGTGTTAGTGTGAATAGTTAAAAGGCTGAAGTACACCCGCGGATGTCACTTCGCATATCCTCTCGCACCACCCACGGGTGGGGGGCATTTGTGGACGCCTCAAATTTCTTAATGGGTCCTTCTCCATGGCTGGCCCAATCTTACAAGAGGCCCCCACAAAACAAAGGTTCTCATTTATAATGACCCACATATGAAGCCCCAAAGGCCCACTTACTAAAAGCCCATATTACCCCATGCTTGGAGGTGAGCTTAAGCTACCTCTACACCCCCACTACCATCCAAAAACTATCAAAAATGGGGCAAAAGGTGGTGCTGCGGCAGATGAGAAAAAGTGGCAAAAAGATGCCTTTTGGGTGGGGCTTTTAGAAACCTTTTGGTAAAAAAAAGGTGGGGGGGCTTGGAGGCTATGCAACCATCTTCTCCAAGGGGTTTTGGGGCTGCGTTTTCTTCATCCAAGAGGCTTGCTGCTGCTGCTCTTGGGCTCTCCAATGAGCCTTTCCCTGCTGCAAAAAGAGAGAAGAGAAGAAGAGATCAGCAAGAGAGAAAGAGAGAAAGAGAAGGAGAGAGAGAGAGAGAGAGAGAGAGAGAGAGAGAGAGAGAGACACCCCTTGTGTTGTCTTGTCAAAGAGTGGGGAGAGGAGGAGTGGTAAGGGGTAGGTGGCGGACCAAGCTTCTCCCCCTCCCCTTTTCTAAGTTTTGTACCTCTTTTTCTATTCCTCTCTTCAAGAAAATATCATGCATGCGTACTCTTCTCCTCCCCCACATGTGAATACTTGTCCTTGTGCATTTAATGCTTGTCTACCTCTCCCCATGCTTCTTTGGATGTGTGTGTTTTAATTTTTTTTTTAAGGGATAGAGGGGTCACGGGAGGAGGAGCTTCTCTTCATAGAGAAGTGTTTCTCTCTTTACAATGCCCAATATGAGATCATCCTAGGCTCTCCATACCTCAATAGATGGGGCTTGGGAGTGTAGAATCTTCTCTCCCCTTATGCCATTTGCACCGTTTCATAATTGGGAGTTGATGGGTTTGCACAAGAGCTACTTAAGTTATGCTCATCCCATTGTTTGCTTAAAAAAAACAAGTTCTCCTCACTGATTTGCTCTCTATAATCTGCAGTTTGCACTGTTTAAACAGTCCCCTCACATGCATTTTAGTATTTGGGGCAAGACCCCATTGCTAACCAAGGGCCTTCTTGCTTAGCACCCATCCCCAACAGCCCATTAAGCCCATTTCAGGCCCATTATCGCCCCATGTCCATGGGTAAGGTCGACTTGAACAGTGCCGGTTCACTGCCCATGGGAAGGAGGTTCTGCCGCCTATTCGAGTGATCTAGAACTGGTTCTAGCGATTCGGCCAGGCTGGGGAGCAGCCCGCCGATTCGGCCAGACTGGGGAGCAGCCTGTCGATTCGGCTGGCAGTACCGCACCCTTAGTTGAAACACATGAGCAAGGCCATGCCCAATGTGGTTTTGACCAAGAAAAAGGATAATACACCGATAAGAGACCCATCCAAACCTCCGAGTTGGACAATATAATGTCTATGTCCGGATGTATGGGTTCATATGTCATTCGTTCGCCCCCTTGGATTTTTGTAGTCACGACATTACCCGGTCTCCTCAGAGGCGTGCCTTGGGAGTCGGCGTCGTGTGCCATTGGGGTTATGTCGTCCTTCGACGCATACCCTATCTTTTGGTGCCATCTCCATATATGGTGGATGTGTACTGCGCTCTCCCCTATCAACCATGATAAGAGGAGATGCTGCTGAATTTTCCCCGTGAGGGTCGAATCAACATGGGACTTTGAAAAGAAACCATTAAGGTTTAATCGTTTCAATGGTATTTCAGCTGAGCACCGATTCAACTTGGGCCGCCGATTCGGTTACATTTCATCGATTCAGCTTCATCCCGCCGATTCGGTCATACCGCTGATTTGACTTCATCCCGCCGATTCAATCCTGGGCTGTCGATTCGGTGCCGCCTCGCCGATTCGCTGCCTAAGCTGCTACTCACACGCCCCGCCGAATCGAGGGCATCCTGCCGAATGGACTGCATCTGTGCTGCCATTTGGCCACCAAACGACCAGGTAGCGTCGAATAAAGAATAGGACCATGTTGAGCATGCTTCAAATGAACCAAAGAACAAATTGAAACCTTTGTATGATAAAAGAAACAAAAGAGTAAATAAATCACCTCATGTATTAAATGTTCAAAAGAATGAAAGAGCAAATCAAAACCTTTTATAATAAAAAAAAGCAATAGATGACAAAAGACTGTCTCATGTTTTATGAAAGACCAAAAGATCAATTGAACTTTTTCGAGCAAATAAATAGATCATCTCATGTTTTTACATGTCTCAAATGGAACACATTGAAAACAATTTCATAATAAAAGAAACAAATGAACAAATAGACAAAGAGATCCAAAGAAATTGACCAATTAAAAGATCAAATAGTTTTGAATAGACATTCTGTTCAAATTTAAATTGCACTTCGCACCTCTATCGGATGTCTCTGCTTTAGGTCATGAGGCTTTCTAATTCTGGCGATTAATCAAGGGTTTTCCCTCTCAGAGGGATGTAATTAACGTCGTTGCGTTTAGGCAACGGCGGAATATTGGTCCAGGACCCGACACTTCACTTTCGTTTGATGAAGTCAAACGGTGCGCACAATAGACCTAAAGCCCTCCGATTCTGGGAGGCAAACCATTTGTTGTCACCTCGGTGACTGGCACGCCCGCGCTATGCAAATTGCCGATTCATCTCACGTCACCATTGCTCGTGTAGCATCTGACGGGATTTGGATTAGCAATATGCATCCATGAGAAAAGAGCAACATGATAAAATAGATTTTAAAACTTTAAATTTTCCATTTCCACAACGTGGCACGCCCTGTGGGACCAAACTTCCCTTCATCTCTTCTCTAGAATAGAAAGCCTGGTGGCCTCTATATTCAAAACTGACTGTTGGTTTGAACTGACTTGCAGGGTGATTAACAGACCTATGGCTGAAGTGCGTTTTGGACCACAAATTGTTCGGGACCATGCCTGGTATGGCTATCTTGCCGTGCCAACTTGTTTTGGAGATTTTCCTCCGGTGGTCGAATTCTCCAACTTCTTGGGGGTGGCCTTCATCTAAGTGCTGTACAAGAACACTGATGAGATAGCTGAAGAGACACCAAAGACAGCTAGCTTCCAAGTCCATCATATGGATCGTGGCAACGGAAGAATCGACAAGGGACCCAGGGGCATCAAGCTAGTGCTGGGAATGCCAAGGGACCCGGGGGCATCAAGCTAGCGCTGGAAAGACCAATGGACCCAGGGGGCATCAAGTTAATGCTGTGAAGGCCACAACTGTCACTCCCCTCAAGGCACATGTCTCTGGCTCTGGAAAGAGCATGCTAGTCGGCAACATTAGAATCCATCTGCAGAACGGTCGTGCTGTGATGGAATCAAATCAAGTGGTGCCAACTGTGCCAACAAGAAATTCCTTCCAAGCATTAGAGTGAAAGAAAGAGATGTATAACACTTTCAAAAGCAAAGTGGCCCCAAAGCCAATCAAATTCAAGTAAATTTGGGTGCCTAAGAAGACCCAAGCCCTTCAACTGATAAAGCAACAGCATGACAAAGACAATGAGACAAATGCAAAAGGCAAAATAGGTGTTGATCAGCTAGCTCCAACACCTCCCATGCCAGTGTTCAAATCTTATGCACGACAAGGGACTATTTTCTGCTACACTGCATACCACAACAAGGCAGCCAATCTGGAGCGTCTGGCTCACATGCCCCTGCTGCAGAGGAGGGGTCCAATATTTGTCCATTCATTTATGCAAGCATCTAATGAGGTTAATCAAACTATGTCCAGTCATTTTTATGATATGGCAAAACCTTCCCTTGAAGCGGCCCAAGGTGGTCTATCATGTTGTGAAGATAGAAATGAAAATGAGAAAGAAAAAGAAAGAGGAAAAGACAACGCCAAAGGAAAAGAATATGAGAAAGAAAATAGAAGAGAAAAATCGAAAGAAAATGAGAAAATGCAAAGAAAAGAAAGAGAAAAAATAGTCGAAAAGAGAAAAGAAAAATAAAAAGAAAAAGGCAATTGTTGTGAGCCACTGGCTCAAGAAAATGATGCGTTGCGCATTCTCCCCTGTTATATGGCTAGCATGCTTAGCCGATGTGGGGTTCCCTCTGAAGAAAAAGGGCAACTGCCCAAATTCACTAAAGAGTCAGATTCTTCAGTAAGATGCCCATAAAATGTAAACAACATTCATCCTTCCATATACAACTAAAATGCTAAAATTAAATTCATCATGCAGCAGAAAACTCTTCAAAGATATGCAAACAAAATTGAGAATCAAATGATCTTATGTATGAAAATTGTAATCCCTAAAGAGAGGACTGATCAATTGGAATCAAGAAACAAGTTTCAAAGAGATGGCGAATTCAGTTGATCAGAGACAAATATTATGAATATCAAATCCTCAACACCAACTCTTTATCTACCTGCACTTCTCTATGTATGCATCTTGAGCCTAGGACATGGATACTAATTGGTTTCATCCAAATGCACATGTAAATATCAAGCACATAATCTTCTCCAGTAAAAAATAGTATCACATGCACAAGAAATCAAGAAAAATGAAAAAAAAAAGACACTGGCCATTATCAAAACAGATTAAAACCAGCAAGGCATGTAGATAAGAGCTTTCTTTGTTGGAAACCAGGTACAAAGGGGACCATGCATTCCCTATGAAAGAAGTGAACAGTGGTTCTTCTACAGTGATCTGTGAGAGAGGAGTGGGGAAAGACATACGAATAGCTAGGTGGACCACTATCCCTCCTCTGTCCCCATCAAAATAAAACCTATGCAACCCTATAAGTGGAGGAACAAGATCAATAACAACAAACAACCAATCTCTGTACTAATCGGAATTATGAAAAATCACATTCCTTAACATATCAAAACCAATATCCAAGTCCCACTCTCCTCCTTGTAGTACCGTGTTTGCAAGTAGTCTCTTTCCACCTCCCAGGTGCCAATTACATGAGGGAGTATCAGAATACATGGAAGGCCCTGTCTTATTTGCTCCTAGGTCCAAAACCATGAGGAAGAGGCGGCTCCATATTCAAATCTCTAAACTAGAATTTAAAAAAAATCATACAAATCATATAATCCATCCCAAAAACTTGCCCTAAAATGGAATAACAAAAAAATGTTCCCAACCCACTAATATCATGCCCAATTCCATTACAGATACACACACATCGACCAATTTAAATGAACCACCACACAACCTAAAATACAGATCAAGCCCACACACCTAGAAACAGGTCATCCATGTCCTGACGCACAAATCGGTCAAGATGGACAAACGTCCACATGAATAAAAGGAAATAGCTAGGTACATCCCAGAAACATCAAACGGCCCAACATCTACTCTGCAGCTTACCTTGAACTTGAAGGAAAGGGGAGGAAGGATGACGTCGCGTGACTAGGGTGTCCGGCGTGGCGTACTGGCCGGTGTGGCATGCTGGCCGGCGTACGTGGCAGACGATGGGAGACAGGAGGAGAAGAAGGGGCGACGCTCGTGAGAAGAAGGGGCAAATGGAGGGCGGAGGAAGCAGGAGGGGGACTGTCCTGGCCGGCGTGGCGGCATCGCGTGACTAGGGCGTGCTGGCCGGCATGGCGTGCTGGACGGTGAGGCGTGCTGGACGGCGAGGCGTGCTGGCCGGCGTGCTGGCGTGATAGCGTGGAGGACGATGGGAGACAGAAGGAGAAGAAGGGGCGACACTCGTGAGAAGAAGGGGCCAACGGAGGGCGGAAGAAGCAGGAGGGGGACCGTGCTGGCCGTGGCGTGGCGGCGTCGCTCGACTAGGGCTTGCTGGCCGGCGAGGCGTGCTGGCCGGCATGGAGGACGATGGGATACCGGAGGAGACGAAGGGGCGACGCTCGTGAGGGCGGAGGAAGCATGAGGGGGAGAACAGAGGGAAGTTTTGGTTGGGGACAAAAGAGAGTTTTGGAGGGAGGACAAAAAAAGGGGTCCACTTTTGAGGCTATACCTACTACTAATAAATAAAGTAAGTTAAATTTTCTTATACCTATGTTTTTTAAAATTAAATAAAATATTTTTTATTTTGCGTAGGTAAATAATGTCTATACCTACTATACATCGTGATGTAGGTAAGCGGTGTAGGTATAGCCCATTTTTCTAGTAGTGCTTAAAAACAGAAAAACTTGCAAACCATTATTAGTAGTTTTGTAATTTAGGGAATAAATAACAAAAAGAAATATAAGTTTAAAAACTAAAAGCTAAAAATAAAGGATGACTACTTCCTCTTCAGATTGGAAATAAGTGAAGAGTTAGTAGTCATCAATCGGATGCTTTTGAGCATCCCTAACCATAGCCATTTGAATGCCTTTTTGCTTTGTTCATAAAAGGTGGATTGGCATTTTCTTCTTCTTCAGTGCTGGAGCAGCCTGAGGAGTTGTTCATTGAAGGTGTCTTATGATGTAGCCCTTGGAACTTTGGTATCTCACCCTCATCTTCTTCTTCATCAATTTGTTCTTTAACACTTTCCTCTTCAGGGATATACTCCTGGGAAAATTTTGAAACTCTCCCTTAACTTGAGATTCCTCCCCCTGAATGGGTGCATCTTCATCAACTTCCATCATACTCTCAGGATGATATTGGTCCAATACTTCTTGAACGAAGATAGTTAGAGGAGATGAAGTCATAGCTTCCTGTCTAGTTTTTTTAGACACTTGAGCATCAGTGCTTCAGTGTTCTCTCGGTCCCGTAGTCCCGTTCCTTGGTGCCAGTTCGTGGTGACACCGGCGGGTGTGGTTTTCCGACCTCGTGGTGTGTCTGGGGTCCGAGGTGGCTCTGCTTGTGGGCCCTCGACCTTGTGGAGGTCTGAGGTGGCCGTGCTTATGGTGAGACATCATTCTCACTTGGTTGCGTGGTCTCGGCGAGTGTGCTGAGAGTTGCTTCCGCTTGGTGCCCGATTCCGTTGGTTTATGTAGGAGTCGTGTGTGTGTCACGACCTTGGCTGGTGGTCGTGGTGTTGCATTGTTCTATTCCGCTGCTTTGTAGTACGCTGCTGTAGGTGTTCCTCACTTTATAGCTTTCTAGTGTAGTTTCCTATTTTCAGAGTTCCTGCTGCTCTGGCCGGTGAGGGCTAGGATTGGTAATCCCTACTGGCACTTCTGAAGATAAATACTGAAGTTATGTTAATAATATGAGAGTGTCTCTAAATAAAAAATAATCATATTTACTATTTACATAAAAATATAATTATTTTAATTATTTTTTATTAAAAATATTTTTATATTATTAATATAATTTTGAGACTCTAAAAATCTGATTATTTAATAAATGGGAATAATATAACCCCGGCCAAAAAGATACCCACCGCGATATCCTTAAGTTAGTATGGAGTGTCTGTGGGATGCGACCTTGAAGCGAGCTATCGCATGACCATGTTAAAGTGGTGGGTTATACAATCGCCGTATTCATTTTATCGTTAGATTTTTTAATTTAACTCACCTATTAAATTAACTCTTATTTATTAAATAATCAAGTTATTATAGTACCAAAGTTATGTTAATAATATGTTATTTTTTATTTAGAAACACTCTTACATTATTAACATAACTCTGGTATTGTCTTCAGAATGTGTATCCCGACATAACGTCACCGGATTTCGTTAATAAAATTGAATATGAAACTACCATAATTACCAGAAAAATATGTTGATTTTAAAATTATAAATATTGAGAATTATCGAAGTACAGATATCGAGATAAATTTGATTTAATAATTTTTTAGATGATTTTTATTTGACAAAAATTTATTTTAAAAAATTAAATTAAACTTATCATAAAATGTATCACATTCTAATAAACTTATGTTTAAAATTTTATCTTGATTAGACATTATTTAGATATAAAACTAAAATATTAATTTAATTTAAAAAAATAAAACCACTACAGGAACGAAATCGGTGGTGGGATGACCGATTTCCTTACTTTATGTACACCAAGAAAATCGGTCATGGAATGACCAATTTTTTTATTTTATATCTTCTTTTTTAACGTTGGGCCGGTGCAGGCGCCAACATAACGTTGATGGGTAAAAAATATAGGGAATTTTGACTTCCGGTCTAAAACGGTGACTTAGAATTAATTTTAAGTCTAATTTTTAAAAAATTTAATTGTAGGTCCAAAGACTGTTAAAATTTTCATATTAATCCAATCTGTTATCTCCACTTATATTTTTTTCAAAAACCCTATTCTACCCCCGTGGAAACCTCCTCCCTCACACATACGTGTTGCCATACCCACCCCGGCGATCCCTCCCCCAGCCCGGCCCCCGGTGAACCCACCCCGGCGATCCCTCCCCCACCCCGGCCCCCGGTGAACCCACCCCGGCGATCCCTCCCCCACCCCGACGATCAGATTGTTCAGGAGTTATCCAGCTCGAAAAAAAATATTATATATAATATAAAAGATAAAATATACGGAAGAGCAGAACGAAATAATGAAATAATTCAGCTCACATGTCCTCTGCTACTAATAATATTTAGCAATCACACAAGTTCTGGTTCCAAGTGTAGAAACTTTAAGGACTAATTCAGATTGATTTATTTAGCAATCACGCAGGAGCTGGATAACTCCTGAACAGTCTGATCGACTATTTCCTTGATTTATTAATTGATTATAGAATGCTAAAAAAAAGATTAATAGAAAATATTCTGTAGCAGGAAGAAAATATATAATTTTGTTGTTTGTCAAATTCGTACCAGAAGAACAATTTGGTAAGGAGGGGGAGGTGGGTGGGTGGGTGCCACCGGATGTACCGTTCATCCAGTTAACTGGGCAAAACATTGTACAAGGGCTGGAATAATTGTCCCTGCTATACATGGGTAAAATAGATTTTTTATCCTCTCTAACGTCAGTTAAGTGATGGGAGAGTCTCATTTGTACCTAAAAACAAATAAATCCTCTCTCCAAATTTGGACCGGTTGTTGATTCCCACAAAAATATAGTATTTTATTAATTAAAATTTTTTTGTACAGCAAGAAAATCGGTCATGGGATGACCGATTTCCTTATTTTATATATTTTTTAAAATGTTGCGCCCGCGCAGGCGCCGACATGGCGTTGACGGGTCAAAATTATATTATTTTACTAATTAAAATTTTTATGCTGTTATTCAACTAATAAACTTTTCAAAATACGCCATTTTTAAAGAACCCCATGATTTGCCATTTCTTCCGGTGAACAATATCCTTTTTATGACTGCAGTAGACAATAGTGGTAAATATGCAACATCTTTTCTAAGAAGGACATATTAAACAATATCAATTTAAATATAGTAAATTTGTAATTTTTCTTAAACAACTCATGTTTCTAAGAAAAAAAACTATGATGATCTTTTAGTAAATAGTTGATTTATTAGTAATACTTCAACTCAAGTTAATTTTAACAACACATTAACAAAGGTCATCTTTTGCAACAATAAGGTTCTATATATCCATATATATCTAACAATGATAAGTTTGCAATTATACATGCTTAAACTATTTAATGTGAAACATCCGTGCTTTAATTAAGAGTCGCGATCCTCTCGCAACGCGGGAGGACCGGACTCAGTAAGTCTCCAACCGGAGACTTACGCGTGGCCCGCCCTCTCCCCACTTCCGTCCCTCCTCCCCACTCCCGGTCACCCGATTCCCCCCCCCCCCCCCCACACCCTTCCCACCTTCTCTCCCGGTCCCCCCCCACGTTCTCTCCCTCCCAGTTAGTTACTGTTGCGCATTGTGCTACAGTAACTCACCTTTTGTTTTTTTTTCTTCTTAATTTTAAAATTCAATTCTGAGAGATATTATTTTTTATTTTATAGTTTTTTTCTTAAATATAAAATAAACATCATTAAAAAAATAATATTAATATCTGTCGAATTCGGGACTGTAACACTCTGAAAAATTTAATAGTTGAAAAATATGAATAATATGGGTATTAGACCTCATTATTATTATGAGATAGAAATAATTAATATCTGAAATCAATTGATACTAATAAACGATACCTTAGTGTCGTACAGAGAGATGTGCGCTCCGATAGTGCGACACCGAAAAACTGTAACGAAAATAAAATTCGAGAATACCATAATTTTTAAAAAAATATGGTGACATCAGAAATATAAATATCCAGATTTGTTGACGTACGGATTTCGAAATTAAGTCGATGCAACTATTTTTCGGACGATTTTTCACCCAGTGCAAAATAAACTCTAAAAATTAAACTAAAATCACCATAATCTATAAAACCATTACATTAGCCTATGGTTGTAATTTTAACACAAATGTATATCATTTGAATGTGTTTTCAATAGGATCTTTGAGCCAACTGATTTTTAAGCTATTTACGGTAACCATTTAAACCAATTATTTTTTTCCTTAGTTTTAAATTCTTATTCTAAAATCGGATTATGAAATATGCCATTTTTTAGTTTATAGTTCTTTTAAATTTAAAAATAAATATCATTAAAAATATAATATTGATGTCTATCCAGTTTGGGTCTGTAACGTCCTGAAAATTTTTAATAGTTGAAAATTATGAAAAATATGGTTATTAGACCTCATTATTATTATGAGATTAAAATAATTAATATCTAAGATTAATTGATATTAATAAACGTTATCTTAATTCCATATAAAAAGATGTGCGCTCCGACATGGCGACATCGAAAATACCATAATCTATAAAACCATTTCATTAGCCTATGACTGCAATTTTAACACAAATGTTATCATTTAAATGTGTTTTCAATAGGATCTTTGGGCAAGCTGATTTTTAAGTTATTTACGGTAACCATTTTAACCAATTGTTTTTTTCTTTAGTTTTAAATTTTATTCTAAAATCAGATTGTGAAAGATGTCATTTTTTATTTTATAGTTTTTTAAATTTAAAAACAGATATCATTAAAAAAATATAATATTGATGTTTATCCAGTTCGAGACTGTAACGTCCTGAAAATTTTTAATAGTTGAAATTTTGAATAATATGGTTATTAGACCTCATTATTATTATGAGAATGAAATAATTAATATGTAGGATTAATTGATATTACTAAATGTTATCTTAATGCCGTACAAAAAGATGTGCGCTCCGACATGGCGACATCGAAAAACTGTAACGAAAATAAAATATGAGAACACCAAGGTTGCAGATTCAATTCAGGTGCATATGGTTGCATTCATGTGCCTATAGTTTCATTTAAGGTGGAAAAATTTTGCATATAGATGCATAATGTTGCATTCAGGTGCATAAGGTTGCATTCAGGTGCTTATGGTTGCATTCAAGTGCTTATGGATGCATTCAGGTGTTTATGGTTGCATTCAGGTGCTTATGGTTGCATTCAGGTGCATATGGTTGCATTCCGGTGCTTATGGTTGCATTCAGGTGTATATAGTTGAATTCATGTGCTTATGGTTGCATTCCGGTGCTTATGGTTGCATTCATGTGTATATGGTTGTATTCAGGTGCATATGGTTGCATTCATGTGCTTATGGTTGCATTCAAGTGCATATAGTTGCATTCAGGTGCATATGGTTGCATTCAGGTGCATATGGTTGCATTCAGATGCATATGGTTGCATTCAGGTGCTTATGGTTGCATTCATGTGCATATCGTTGCATTCAGGTGCATATGGTTACATTCAGGTGCTTATGGTTGTATTCAGGTGCATATGGTTGCATTCAAGTGCATATGGTTGCATTCAGGTGTTTATGGTTGCATTCAGGAGCATATGGCTGCATTCAGGTGCATATGGTTGCATTCAGGTGCTTATGGTTGCATTCAGGTGCATATGGTTGCATTCAGATGCATATGGTTGCATTCAGGTGCTTATGGTTGCATTCAAGTGAATATGATTGCATTCAGGTGCTTATGGTTGCATTCAGGTGCTTATGGTTGCATTTAGGTGCATATGAGTGCATTCATGTGCATATGGTTGCATTCAGGTGCTTATGGTTGCATTCAGGTGCTTATGGTTGCATTCAGGTGCATATGGTTGCATTCAGATGCTTATGGTTGCATTCAAGTGCATATGATTGCATTCAGGTACATATGTTGCAATCAGGTGCTTATGGTTACATTCATGTGCATATGGTTGCATTCAGGTGCATATGGTTACATTCAGGTGCTTATGGTTGCATTTAGGTGCATATGGTTGCATTCAGGTGCATATGGTTGCATTCCGGTGCTTATGGTTGCATTCAGGTGTATATGGTTGTATTCAGGTGCATATGGTTGCATTCAGGTGTATATGGTTGCATTCAAGTGCTTATGGTTGCATTCAGGTGCTTATGGTTGCATTCAGGTGCTTATGGTTGCATTCACGTGCATTCATGTGCTTATGGTTGCATTCAAGTGCTTATGGTTGAATTCAGGTGCTTATGGTTGCATCAGGTGCATTCAGGTGCTTATGGTTGCATTCAGGTGCTTATGGTTGCATTCAGGTGCATATGGTTGCATTCAGCTGCTTATGGTTGCATTCAGGTGTATATGGTTGCATTCAGGTGCTTATGGTTGCATTCAGGTCAAAGCACCTGAATGCAACCATATACACCTGAATGCAACCATAAGCAGCTGAATGCAACCATATGCACCTGAATGCAACCATAAGCACCTGAATGCAACCATAAGTACTTGAATGCAACCATAAGCACCTTAATGCAACCATAAGCACCTGAATGCAAGCATAAGCACCTGATTTCAACCATAAGCACTTGAATGCAACCATAAGCACCTGAATGCACCTGAATGCAACCATAAGCACCTGAATGCAACCATAAACACTTGAATGCAACCATATACACCTGAATGCAACCATATGCACCTGAATACAACCATATACACCTGAATGCAACCATAAGCACCGGAATGCAACCATATGCACCTGAATGCAACCATATGCACCTGAATGCAACCATAAGCACCTGAATGCAACCATATGCACCTGAATGCAACCATATGCACCTGAATGTAACCATAAGCACCTGAATGCAACAATATGTACCTGAATGCAAACATATGCACTTGAATGCAATCATAAGCACCTGAATGCAACCATATGCACCTAAATGCAACCATAAGCACCTGAATGCACCATAAGCACCTGAATGCAACCATAAGCACCTGAATGCAACCATATTCACTTAAAAATCAATTGGTACGGAGCGCACATCTTTTTGTACGGCATTAAGATAACGTTTAGTAATATCAATTAATCCTACATATTAATTGTTTCATTCTCATAATAATAATGAGGTTTAATAACCATATTATTCAAAATTTCAACTATTAAAAAATTTCAGGACGTTACAGTCTCGAACTAGATAAACATCAATATTATATTTTTAATGATATTGTTTTTAAATTTAAAAAACTATAAAATAAAAATGACATCTTTCACAATCTGATTTTAGAATAAAATTTAAAATTAAGGAAAAAAACAATTGGTTAAAATGGTTACCGTAAATAACTTAAAAATCAGCTTGCCCAAAGATCCTATTGAAAACACATTTAAATGATATACATTTGTGTTAAAATTGCAGCCATAGGCTAATGTAATTGTTTCATAGATTATGGTATTTTCGATGTCGCCATGTCGGAGCGCACATCTTTTTGTATGGAATTAAGATAACGTTTATTAATATCAATTAATCTTAGATATTAATTATTTTAATCTCATAATAATAATGAGGTCTAATAACCATATTTTTCATAATTTTCAACTATTAAAAATTTCAGGACGTTATAGACCCAAACTGGATAGACATCAATATTATATTTTTAATGATATTTATTTTTAATTTAAAAGAACTATAAACTAAAAAATGGCATATTTCATAATCCGATTTTAGAATAAGAATTTAAAACTAAGGAAAAAAATAATTGGTTAAAATGGTTACCGTAAATAGCTTAAAAATCAGTTGGCTCAAAGATCCTATTGAAAACACATTCAAATGATATACATTTGTGTTAAAATTACAACCATAGGCTAATGTAATGGTTTTATAGATTATGGTGATTTTAGTTTAATTTTTAGAGTTTATTTTGTACTGGGTGAAAAATCGTCCGAAAAATAGTTGCATCGACTTAATTTCGAAATCCGTACGTCAACAAATCCGGATATTTATATTTTTGATGTCACCATATTTTTTTAAAAATTATGGTGTTCTCGAATTTTATTTTTATTACAGTTTTTCGGTGTCGCACTATCGGAGCGCACATCTCTCTGTACGGCACTAAGGTATCGTTTATTAGTATCAATTGATTTCAGATATTAATTATTTCTATCTCATAATAATAATGAGGTTTAATACCATATTATTCATATTTTTCAACTATTAAAATTTTTTAGAGTGTTACAGTCACGAATTCGACAGATATTAATATTATTTTTTAATGATGTTTATTTTATATTTAAGAAAAAAACTATAAAATAAAAAATAATATCTCTCATAATTGGATTTTAAAATTAAGAAGAAAAAAAAACAAAAGGTGAGTTACTGTAGCGCAAATGCGCAACAGTAACTAACTGGGAGGGAGAGAACGTGGGGGGGGGGGGGGGGCGACCGGGAGAGAAGGTGGGAAGGGTGTGGGGTGGGGGGGGGGGGGGAACCGGTGACCGGGAGTGGGGAGGAGGGACGGAAGTGGGGAGAGGGCGGGCCACGCGTAAGTCTCCGGTTGGAGACTTACTGAGTCCGATCCTCCCGCGTTGCGGATCCGGACTCTTTAATTAAAGGAGGACGAGGGTTGGGGAGGGGGAGCCACCTTCGTGATTCCTTCCAGCATCAGCATCACGTTCTTCATGGACGGACGGTATGCTGGTTCCTCCTGTACGCACCACAGCCCCACCTTCACCACCCTGGCCATCTCCCTTGCCTCCACCTCCTCCCCGTCCACGGCCCGCGGCAGCTCCCCCGCCAGGCAGCGGTCGTAGGCCCAGTCCACGAGCACCACCTCCTCCTCCGGCAGCTCCGGTTCCACGCTCCTCCGGCAGAAGGCGACCTCGAGGAGCACCACCCCGAAGCTGTAGACGTCTGCCTTCACCGTGACGGGCAAACCACGGAACCATTCCGGCGCCATGTAGCCCCTCGTGCCCCTGATCTGGGTCATGGTCCTCGTCTGCTCCGGTAGCATCAGCTTCGCCAACCCGAAGTCGGCGATCTTCGCCACCCCGAGTTCATCCATAAGGACGTTCTGCGGCTTGATGTCGCAGTGGAGGACCCGGGTCTCGCACTCGTCGTGCAGGTAATGAAGCCCGCGTGCGACGTCGAGGGCGATGACGAGCCTCTCCTTCCAATGGGGCCTGGCCTCCTCCTTGAAGAGGAGGTTGTCGAGGGAGCCGAGTCTCATGTACTCGTACACTAGGAGTCTTCTGGAACCCTCGTTGCAGTAGCCGAGCAGCTGGACAAGGTTCCGGTGGTGCGTCTTTCCGATCGCTCTGACCTCCCGGTGGAACTCCATCTCCTGGTCGTCCGTCGACACCCTCCCGTCCAACCTCTTCACTGCTATCAGCTTCTCTCCAAGGGTGCCCTTGAAGACGGTGCCGAACGAACCCTTGCCAAGCTCCTCCGTGAAGTTGGCTGTGGCCCCCTCGAGCTGTTCGTAGGAGAAGGCCCTCAGTGGGGCGTCTTCCACGTCGAGAATGCCCGAGCAGTACATCCTTGCACAGCGTCTAACGCTGCGAAGCCAGCAGACAAGGAAGCCTGAAAAGGCGCAGAGAGCAGCCGAGCAGACGATGAACGCAACACAAACCACGATGAATAGATCCATAGCCACTCTCCTCTGACGCTTGGGCTCCTCCGTCGTCGAAGGGACGTCGGAGGCATTAACCCCGTCAGCAGTCTTCACCTTGATGAACGCGATCCTGTTCTCGTTCCTCCTCCCGTTCCTCAGCGGCATCGTCTGCTTGTTGCAACGCCCATTGTCGAACAGGGCAGCGTCGCAGAAGCAGTCCTCCAGGCACGCGGCCATGCATTGGTCGGGGTTCACCTGGTCCGAGAGGATGGCGTATGGCTGCACCGTCCAGTATATATTGTCCATCCTCTCCATCTTGAACGCGGCTCCGCTGTGGCAGCCTTCTCCGTCGAAGATCCTCTCACACCCGAGAGAAGTCCGCTGGCTGTCTATGTACCCGAAACCTTTCGGGCAGAGGCAGCGAATCTCGGCGCCGTCGGTATCGCGGCAGTAGCTGTTGAGTCCGCAGATGCCGCTTACCTGGCACTTGTTTACGATCGGACTCCACTCTATCTTCGTGGTCGAAGTGGCATCGGAGCCGTTGAACTGGTCAGAGTAGAGACGGAACAGGCCGTCGGCGTCGAGCACCGCTCGGTAATAGGTCTCCACCTTCGTGGGGGGCGGCGTGCCGACCTGCCATATGCTCCTGTACAACGTCCCGTTATTCCCTTCAAGTTCCAGAGATCCACGCTCTGTGAGGTGGAGCCTTAAGGGGAAAGGGGAGTTGAAGGTGCCGGTACTCCAGTAGGCATCCGGAGGCGATCCCGTATAAGACATCGGGTAAGCCACCAGATTGCCGTCGTCCTGCATAATCAGGTGGTAATTCCCCGTCGAATGGTTGGCCGGCGACGCACTTGACTCCAGGCGGCTGTTCCGGAGAAGTATCTGGCCACCGATGATGGTGTCTGTGGGGGAGTCGAAAGTGGACCCCAGGATCCCGCCAGTGCTGTTGTATATGGCAAAGTTGCCGGAGTCGAGCATCGACGCATAAGCCGCCGGCGCACTCGTCCCCGAGCCGAGGATGGTGCTTTCCTGGCCGTCACCAGGAGAATTGCTCCAGACGAGAGATCCGTCCGTGCTCAGCGTCAATCTCCCGTCTGTGAAGGGAGGATCGTCTCTCAACGCCGTCCACACTATCGTCTTGTTGGGCACCGTCGCCAGCCACACGCCCACTCTGTAGCCGCCGGTCACCCTGTAGAAGCCGAAAGAGAAGCGGCCAGACGGGGAGGCCCAAGAGGACGCCGTGGTATTGTCACCCGGGATAAGAAAGGATCCAACTGTGATGTTGGCCCGCCGGGAGTGGGTCTGAGCACCCACGCCAGCGAAACACCAAGCCACCAGGATCACCACCAAGTGCAGAGACAGAGTCGGGGCGGCGCCAGCGGCTGCCATGGCCACAGCGATAACCGTCGGGACTGCGGGGAAGAAAGGCAGAGGCATGCAAGAAAAAGAAGATATACCGGCGGCACTTGGTGCTATTATGCTTCTGAATGCATGCATGTGTTCGGCTGTATATGTATATATGTATAGAAGACGCCCTAGCTGATATTACCTTGTCACCGCCCTCGCGAGAAAATTCGTCTCTGTTCGAAGATGCGGCTCTCTTCCCGTCTCAAGGTGCTTGCGTGGATGACTAACCAGTTAGAGGGTAGACCTTTTGACTGGTCATCGCAATGTAGACACGGCTTTGTCGGTGTAGGGACCATCGCTCTATATATATCTAGATGATCTGTATCTCTCCCGCCGTGTAAGTAGATCCACAAGTCTAAAGTCATGTCCCTCTCACTGGCTTTTTCCATGGGTCGTACCACCACAGACCCTCTCTTCCTCTCTCTCCGTGTCCGCGTGGAAGGGAATGGAGACCCTGCCCGCCTCCCTCCGCGTTGATGTGAGATATGTGGAAGTAGGATGCTAACTTTGTTCCTCCATATATAATATAAGAGAAAAGTTTAGTATAATATGACTAGACACTCATTCCATGTGGCACCACTCACATAAGGGCCAATTTGATAAGGGGGTACCCCTTAACCAGGGCACCCCTGGTTAAAGTTGATTTTTTACTTTGGGGTGAGTGGGTAGACTAACCAGGGGTACCCCTGGTTACCCCTCTTTTTTGTGGGTAACTCTACCCCACCTCAAAAGGTGGGGTAGAGGGTGGTTAACTTATTTTTTTTTTCAATTTTTTTTAAAAATTATCATTAAATTGTAATAATATTTTATTATATATCTCTTAAAATTATAATTTTTTACATTCCCTTAATAAAGATAAATAGAGTCAAAGTATATAGTTGACTGAAAAAAAGAAAAATAACCAGGGTAATCTAACCAACCATCCAAAGTAATTTTCTAGGAAAAGGTGGGTTAACCCACCCATGGGTAATTTACCCATGGTAAATTAACCTCCTCTCAACTAAGGGTGATAAAGTGGCAACTCAATGATTGAGTGCCACATGAGATGAGTGTCTAGTCATATTTAGAACTTATAGGATAAGCTACTGTCATTTTGAGTTGACAAAGTCCGTGCCAGTTCTTTTATTAAGGGAAAAATACTTAGTGCAAACTATTACATCAATGAGAATGTGACATCTAACTCTTAGGGTTGAGTAATTATGACATGAGATATATAATAATACATCTTATCATGAGAAGTTACATTTTTATTGAGTGTACAATGTGAAAGTAGCAGGTGAAGAGAGAGAGAGAGAGAATAGGAGTCTAGAGAGAGAGAACAATAGTCTTGCAAAGAATACCGTCAGTGTCTCGTCCATGGCACTGCTGGGTATATATATATATATATATATATATATATATATATATATATATATATATATATTGTATGCAACGTTTACATGTTACAAGGATAAGGATTGGGGTTCCACCGAAGGTGGAACATTTACAACAACCTAATAAGGATGAGCTTTGTTACATCAGGCTAACAACTGATGGCGCATCTGTCGCCGTGTTATCCTCAATACGCCCACTCAAGCTCATGTGTGGAACAACATTGAGCTTGTAGCAAAGATCAGAAAACCTCTGTTTAGGAAGACCCTTGGTGAGGATGTCCGCGAGTTGATCCTTGGTGGAGACACATGAGACATGTAGGTGGTTAGAGGCAACTTGCTCATGAACAAAGTGATAGTCGATTTCAATATGTTTGGTGCGCGCATGGATGATGGATGGGAGAGAGATGATGAAGAGTGGGAGTGGGAAGCCGGTTGATAAGGTAGGCAGCGGCAGACATGGCTTCGTCCCAGAATTTGGGTGGCATGGAGGCATTAGAGAGAAGGGTAAGCGCAGTTTCGATGATATGACGATGCTTATGTTCGGCGGTGCCATTTTGTTCCGGCGTGTGGGGACATGATACACGATGTTGGATGCCAGAAGATTGAAGGTGGCGATGTAAAGATTGAAATTCACCACCCTAATCTGATTAGAGAGCAACAATCGAACATCCAAACATCCGCTCCACAAGACGTTGAAAGTGAATAAATACATCAAAAACATCATATTTACGCTTAAGAGGGAAAAGCCATGTGTATTGCTAAAATCGTCAACAAAGAGGACATAGTACAAGAAGCCATGGTGAGACAGAGCAGGTGTTGGTCCCCATAAATCAGAATGTAACAAATGCAATGGTTTGATTGAAGAAGAATTCGACTTTTTGAATGAAAGTTTGTGACTCGTATTTAAAGACCAAGATTCACATAAATGTTGTTGTGGCTGATGAGTCACAGGGAGTCCAAACTTATGAAGAATTTGTTGAAGAACACGTAATTGAGGGTGACCAAGTCGATCGTGCCAGACCGTTGGTGATGCGCGCACACCAATGAAAGTGGAAGGTTTGGACTCCAACCGAGGGAAGTAGTACAGGCCATCCTTAAGACGGTCGCCAAGAAACACTCTCCCTGTGAGTCGTTCCTTCACAAGACAAGAAGATGGGTGAAACTCAACAAAAACATCATTGTCAGCGGTGAGTTGGCGAATAGAAAGGTGGTTCCATGTGATGCGTGGAACATGGAGAACATTGTGGAGTTTAAGAGAATGAGAACGAGATGGGAGCATGGAAGATCTAGTGGAAGAAATAGCCAAACCTTCTCCGTCACCAACATGAAGTTTGTCAAAACCAGTATAACCTGTGGGATCCATCAACGCATGGTAATCCGGAGTGATGTGGTGAGTCACGCCGCTATCCGGGTACCAGGCAGAAACAGAAGAGGCGGTAGGTGTGCCTGGTGTTGGCAGCAATGGGGCACCATATGTGGTGGAATATGCAGCGGGGTATCCGAAGGCACTGGTGCGAGCGTGAGAAGTAAGTGTGTAGACGCTGTGCTGGTTCGACTAGGGGCGTGAAGGTGGAGGAGCACTCTGTGGTTGGGAGGCACGACCACCGGCGAATGACTTGTTGAAGCGCTCCCCACACTCCGGACCACGATGCCCAAACTAAAGACAAATTTGGCTCCTAGGATCACGGTTCTTGCCACATCCACGGCCTCGACCCTTGCTGTTGCTGCGTCCCCCAGAGGGTTGAGTGAGGCCGGTGGTTGTAACATTGGCAGACGGGAGTTCGAGGTTATACTCAGGAAGAGAATGCTGTTGCGCCATTATTGCCTCATGCTCTATGAGATGCGCAAGGACATCATCAAGAGTGAAGGCTTCTAACCGGGTTGTGATGCTGGATATGAAGGCTTCATAGCTTGGGCCAAGTCCGGAGAGCACCACCATGACGAGGACTTCGTCGCCCATAGGGTGGCCAATAGCTCCAAGCTCATCTAAAATAATCTTAATGGACTGCACATAGTCTTGGATGAAAGACTTGCCTCGTTGTATGCCATGGAGCTTGGAGCGCAGCTGAAGAATACGGGACCGGGAACACGAGGCGAATGCACGAGCCAAGGCATCCCAGACGTCTTTAGCAGTCTTGTGACCAACAATCAGTGGGAAAAGACGTTCGGTGAGGGAAGATAGCAGCCACGAGAGAATGGTCTGGTCCATCTTCTCCCAGACCGCAAAGTCAGGGTTGGGGAGCTGCACTTCCTTCCCTTCGATGCCAGTAGAGGAGATGCACTGTGGTGGACGGATAGTGGATCCATCAACCATGCCCAGGTAGCCGTGACTTTTGAGAATAGGGATGAACTGTGCTTTCCACAATAGATAGTTCTCCCGTGTCAGTTTTAAGGAAAGACATGGGAGCACATTGGTGGAGGCAACAGAGGGCAGCTGAGGCTTTACCATCGAGGAAGAAGTCTGCATGACAACATTCCCATCCTCGACTGGCTCCTCCTCTTGAATTTCATAGTCACTTAGAATGGTTAAAAGTAGGGAATGAGCAAACTAGCTCAGTAGGATTTATATCTCAATGTGCGGGCAATGATATAAGTGATTAGCAATTTAGAACTAGGTAAGCACGATGACTGTCATGATATGCAAGTATGAATAAAACTCATTAAAAATATGATACATAAAACAAGCTAGATAGAGGGATCAGGATAGAGCAAGATCTAGAACGATATAACAAGTAAGAGATTATCAATAGTGAGGCATGTAACAAGCACGCAAGATATCACTTTAAATTGCAATAAATGCAGGATGGCCATATCATGCAAGCAAGTAAGCACGAGCACGATCATGTAACACTAATCAGACACGAGATACTAATGCACACCAAGGAAAGATCCACCTTGAAATGCACACTAGGACACGTGTAAGTGGTTATTGTATCTAGCATTCAACATGCAAGCACTCTCAGCATAGATGCAACGCCAGTAATCATTATACCCCATGGTTTACAGTATATTTATGACTCTCCGTCATTGGGGCTAGACTAGAGCCCTTGGACACTCGCCGTGCCCGGTCAGCATCTCATTTCAATTTTTAAATGTAGATACCCACAGTCATTAATAATGGCCAATAAGAGTTTCAAGATGTAAGCATGTGTAGGGTCATGTTCATGATGATGATGAGAACAAGTAATAAGTAGTGTGAACATGATTTCATGATAACAATGGTCAAGAGATAAATTTAGCAGCATAACGGCACGATTCATACTTTAGTTCAATCTTTACATTAATGGCTTAAGTCTAGATTGTAAATCACACTCACGAGAACAAGAGAAGAAAGGAAGTGCACGCTATCTCCAGGGAACTTCAAGGTACAACCAACTCGGTCTCCATGAGGGAATCCACAAAGTACGGAGATTTACGGAGGTCTTAGAGAAAAGGTCGCTTGTCTGCCGATACGGAATGACCGATAGAGAGCTTCCAAATCCCCAAGAAAGGGCTGCCTAAGAGTGCAAGTGTGTAGTGATGTACGTGTCTCAATCCACAATCTACCGGTTTCAAACTCGCGGAAAGCACGTAACAAGATGTCATGAAATGAAACTATGCACTTTAACTAAACATGGTTTGCAAGATTTTAAGACAATAATTATCATTTTAACAAGCTAGAATAGTAAGAAGAGTGAATCACAAGTTACATGAATGATCACGTCATTAAGAGAGCAATTAGAATAACGTTCGTGTAATTATAGTTTTTAATGGGTTAATAAATTTTAAGCCATTAAACAGACATCATGTAATGATCAGACCCATATATGCCAATTACACACTTGATACCATGTTAGATAGTCCTCGGGTAAGCATGGAAATATGCGTCCTACACAGTGGATGCATTTTTGAACGATGTAAACAGTCGATACGCAGCGTAATGTGAAGACTCAAAAACGCATCCACCTTGGTGGCCGCGTTCATCATTGAATCGCGTTGGGGGATCCGGACGCGTTCATACAAATTCATTAAATAAATCGTTGGGTAGGAAAACTGCCAAAAATGTGTCGGGGTACCGCCGCGGTCCAGACAGGCACCGACTCCCAGGCGGCGCGAAGTCTCATGCACGTCGTTGACCAGTCAGTGTGAGAATCATGTCACACCAGATGGTCGTGAATAACTTAATTGCATCGGCCATGGGTGACGCGATACCAGATGCTTGAAACACATCGTCTAAACCGGACGCGGTTCAAAGATCAGACCGAAAATACAGGAAACAGGTGCTCGGTCCATGCAACGCTTATATCTTCTAAACTAGGGCTCTTGGGACAAAAATCTCAACATGAAAGTTGTAGGGAACATGGAATATGAAAGAACTATGATTTTTCAATAATTTAAAATGGCCTCAGGATGTGCAATAAATGAACATGAATGTAAAAAGTTCCAAACATATGCGACTTTGGCAAAATGCCTATAACTTAGATGTACTCATTGGAATTTGATGAAACCAATTGGAAATGAAACTAGACTTGATGCTCTACACATTGGTATATGATTTGTTACTCGAGAAAACCTACCTTCTGGGTTGATGAAGTTCCGTTCTTTAGAAAAACCCTTGTTCAGACCACTGGTTGAAGAACGCTTGATACTCCGAGTATACTACATGAAAATTGTGCATTCCAGTTGGGTTAGGAAGTAGACTTGACCCTCTTTCCAAGGGTATCTAGGCTTTTGGAAGTCATAATGCAACAAGGAAAGGAGAGTTGCGGTTTTAGCTTGTGTCTTTCCATATTCCAACGATCTCTTCCTCCATTGGAGAGTCTTAGCCATCAAGCAACCTCCATGGATGGCTAGGCACGAATTTGGGTTGCCAAGAGGGCATTATTGCCTCCATTTTACCCTAATTACCTCCTTTAGCTCAATTAGGGTTGCGAATTTAAGGGTATTTTTTCATGCTTCATTTGATTATTGGACCAAAAGTGATCCATTGGCCCAATATCGATAATGGATCGTCAATATATAATGTTGAAAGTCTCTCCAACATTTTTTTATTTAATTTATGATCGTGTCATATTTCTGTGTTAACGGTTTTCCGACTTGTTTCATTATTTAGCTAATCGATCACCATGTGATGTACACTTAGTCAATCAGATTTTTGTTGCACGAATTTCTTCGTGGAACACTTAGGAATAATGTGTGGGGTTGATTTATAATTTTTATGAAATTTTTGATGTGTTCTTGCACATACGATAATGGTACGTACGGTTTAAATACCCTGATATTATGGAAATCATTTATTTCCATTTATTTGAATTTATTATTTAATAAATTTTCCAGGGTGCTACACCGCGTGCTCGTAGCGGAGCGATGGAGTGACGTGGAGCAAGGAGGAGGCGACCAATCCGACGTGAAGGGCCCTAACGAGTCTGGCTCGTCATTCTCGGTAGGGATTTCTTGCTCTCTTCCTTGTTAGTGTAGGTGGAGCTTTGTTTTGAGCTATCCTCCCAAGGCTCGTGGGATCTTTTGTGGTTTTGCACGGGTGGAGGCTTGCCGGTGGTGCTCCCTCTTGTGTGTTTAAGTAGTTCTTGTGGTTTGTGGGCGAGGAGAGGTGGCATTGGTGCCCCTCGAGCCTTTTTCAGTTCTTCTATTATGTGTGCTCTACTTCCTCCCTTGTTTGGTGGTGGTTTGTGTAGCTTGGGGGACCATGAGATGGCCCCATTCCTGGTTTTGGGCTTCTGACTAAGATCGCGATAGGAAGGCTGTCGCGATACTAGTCAGAAGGCGACGTGAGTCCTGTCGCATTCTAGTCGCGACAGGGTAACCGTCGCGTTCTCAGTGCCTTGTTGTCTTCCGTTTCCGGTCGTGGTGGAGGATGGCTCGTGTCCAAGTTGGTTAGAAGGAGATCTCCCCAACTTGGCACGAGGCCTGTCTCCCTGTTTGGTGGTTTGTATTTGTGGTGCTTTAGGTGTGGGCCTTGGGGTGGGTTTGCCCCAAGGGTCTTGCCTTTAGATGAGGAACGCGACGGGTCGATACGTCGCATTCTGAATCTGAAGGCAACACCCAGTGTGTCGCTTTCTGGTTGCGACAGATTCCTGGTCGCGTTCTAGAGTCTTCTAGTCGCGACAGTTTCCTTGTCGCCTTCTGGCATCTTCTGGTCACGACGGTTTGGGCCGTCGTGACCTGGTTGCGACGGGTTGGTCGTCGCCTTCTGGTTTAGAAGGCGACGCCCCTATGGTCCCGTTCTTGTTGCCGAGTTTCTGGCTGTAGTATTTGTGCCTTTGTTGGCCGACAGCCCTCCTGGGTGTCCCGGGAGGGGTGCCGTGTGTGCCTGTGCCTATTGGGTTTGTCTTGGTTACAAGTCAACTGTGTCGTTGCTTGTGGTGGTTGTCCCACCTATTCCCAGTTCGCCCGGTGCTTGGCACTCGAGGGCTTGTTCGTTGTAAAGGTTTCAACATTATCGGGACCCCAAGTCCCCACACCCGTTGAGGGAGTTCTCCAGGCAGCGGGTGAGCTCGAGCTCAGACTCTTGTAGAAGAGGGGAAAACGGTGGTGGACAGTGGCGTAGAGTCGTTTGTAGAGCTCTCTTCAGCGTCTAGGATGCCAAGGTGGTTTAGTTGTTCCTCCGGCGCAGATCAGCTAGTCTTCTCTCACTGCCTCTCTCAACGTTGGTTCCGGAGCCACGTCGTGGTGTCAGGCGTGGGGCCGTGGCTCGGCCGGGCTACGGTGGTGCATGTGTTGTGTTCTGTGTGATGGTTCGCTGATCTCGCTCTACCGGGGAGGTTGTAGGCAGTAGCTGGTGGCTGGCGAGCAGAGGAGTGGCCGGTGTGTCCTCCTCTTAGCTGCCAGTGGTGGTGGCTTGGTTGCTATTGTCTTGACAACGTTTCTTTCACGTTGTTTCCAAGTGTGTCTCGTTGCCCTAGCCTACATGGTTGGTGTAGCCCAGCCGTGTCTAGCTTCTGCAGGCGTTGTCAGTCTGGCCTTGTTGACCTATGCTTATGGCGGTTTCCACACTGCGTGTTCTCTTGGGATGCCTTGTGTAGGCACCCGACTGCTGTTTCCGTAATCTATTTCTTGGTGCTGTCTGTGGTGGCACCGGCGAGTGCGTTTCTTTGACCTCGTGGCGTGTCCGGGGTCTAGGGTGTTTCTGCTTGTGGGCTCTCGACCTTCTAGAGGTTTGAGGTGGCCGTGTTTTTGGTGAGACGTTCTTCTCACGTGGTTGCTCAGTGTTGTTCGTGGAAACACCTGTCTGCATGCCTTCCTTACCTCATGGAGGTCTGGGATGGCGGTGCTTGTGTCGTGAGACTCTGGTCTCACGTGGTTGCTCCGGTGTTCCGTGAGCTTCTTGTCTCGGCGGGTGCGTGCCGAGGGTTGCTTCCGCATCATGTCTGACTCTGTTGGTTCTGTGGGAGTCGTTTGTGGCCTGACCCTGGTTGTGGGTCGTGGCGTTACTCTATAACGCTGCTTTGTAGTACTCTGTAGTAGGTGTTTCTCGCTTTACTGCTTTCTAGAGTAGTTGCTTCCGCTTTTCTTTGTAGTTCCTGCTACTCTAGCTGGTAAGGGACTGGTTATCCCTACTGAGTCTTGTTCGCGAGGCTCCCCCCGACTTTCTTCAGGTAGGGACTCGCTGTCGTAGGAGTTCATTGCCGGACGGTTGTGGTGGCGGTTTGTTGCGCCGTGCGTTGCCAGCAGTGTGAGATGTGAGTGTGTGAGCTCTTATACTGGTGTGAGTTGAGAGTTGCCTTTTTGCAAGTCCTTGAGATATGCCCCTTAAGGATTGGACTTTTCTTTCTGTACCTGTACTTTTATTTGGGACATGTTGTACATAATTTCCTTATTAATGTTCGAACTCTCTTGTTATAGTTATTTGAATTCATTATTTATCTCACTGGACTAAATTCTAACCCTTACGGATCTTCGGATCCGTGGGTGGCGGCGCAACCTTCGGGGTCTCTAGTGGGGGTCCAGGTGGTCGGGTCGTTACAGTTGTATCAGAGATCAGGGGTCCAACGAGATTTGTAATGAGTTAATAACTATGGTTGTCCCAAAGAAAGGTACTAGTATGCTGCTAGCCTGTCCATGTAGAGTTGTTGTTAGGTGTGAGCATTTGATTCTTTGTTGCAGGTGGCTAGCTTTTCAATAGGGTCCGAGTGTGAGATGTAGGAGAGTGTTGATGTTGTTGCTGGGTGCGCATGCTACGAGCGTGGTTTCTGGTTCGCTCGTGCTGCAGTTGGGTTCATCGTTGGCCTGCGCGTCTGTGTGGGTGTGTCGCGAAGGCTGAGAGAGCTTACGTGTGGTGTGGCCTTCACCTGTGTAGGGTTGTAGTCTATGGAGTTGGTCGAAGGTGTCCTTGCCTTGTTTGCTGTCCCCTGGTTGTTGGGGTGTGTGTTGTGTTGGTTGTGTTTGGCCTCGCGTGCCTGTGCGCCATTGTGCGTTGTGCCCTGCTCAGTCAGCTTCGTTGCTCGAGCTAAGCAGGTGCTCTGTGTGCTGTGTTGCACTGCTGGTTGAGTGCCACGACACCTGTCTGTGGTTGTTGTTGGTCTTGTGTTGGTTGGTTGTGAACTCTGGTGAGGTGCTCCGGAATCCTTCTCTGTTGGTTCTGGTGGATGTGAGATTTTCCCAGAACTGTGTTGTGCTCGTTCACTATAAGAAAGACCGCTATTAGCGACGAAATTTTACGACAAAATTTTTCATTGCTAATCAGTCAGTCAATAGCGACAAATTTGCTAAGTAAACTTTCTCTCGCAAAGCAGCGACACATTAGAGATGGAAATATTTCCGTCGCTAATCCATGGCTACTCCGCGACGCATCAGCGACAGAAGAATTTGCCCGCAAATTTTCGTAGCTACTCAGCTTTTAACTTACGAAATCTTTCCGTCCCAGAGGTGCCACTAATTAGCTGTGATATTTCACGGCGGAAACCTTTTGTCGCTAATCCATCGCGGATTGGCGGCGAAATAGCTTCTGCCACTTGGTGGAATTTTTTCGACCCTAATTGGCGACAGAAGTTTCCGTCGCTGATTCGTCGCTGTTCAGAAACACTTAAATCTCCCTCCCCAATTTAAACTAATGGATGTTGCTAACTATTAGTTATATTGTTTATTACTAGTTTAGTTATATTATAGATATAGTTATCTATATTTATTATATATAGTTTATATATTATTTTAAAAAAATAAATAAGACAAATACAAATTCATTACTTACACTTTTAGTTTATTGAATATATGTGTACATTATATGTTATTTTTACTTAATTTTTATTAACCATTGTTGCTAACTATTACCTATTTTATTTATATATGGTAGTTTAGCTATATTATAGATATAATTATTTACATTATTCAAATAAATATATTATAGATTATATGTAATTATATATATAAATAAAATATAACAAAGACAAATATATATATAATATAAATATATAAGTTACATTTTTGTTTAGTGATATTTATTTACATATATTATACACATTGTATTTGCATATTGTAAATGTATTATATTTGTTTAGTGAAATAATTATATGATAAAATATTATGCTTGAAAATATTATTTTATTTATTATATATTCAAAATAGTAATATTTATCTTTTATATTTTATATGATGATATATTATATAATACTCATGTAATATTATGTAGCTCATCGATTAGATTTTAGATTGAGATCGAATCTGACAGGCAGATTTTTTATCATGATGAAATCCAACAGTTAGATTTTGATTGACAATATGTTCAATGGTTAGATCTTGATCAGATTTAGTACAACATCATGTTTGGTGTTAACAAGGTTGTGGAGTGGGTCTCCTTCAGACGCACTCTGTCTAGGAATCATGCTGACAGACTTATGCTTTTAATATCAATCCATCCATTGATGTAAGAAAGGTTTACCTGGTCAGGTGGTTCTGTAACAAAGCGTCTATATGCCAAAGATGTGCTGGATAGATGTGTTCATGTTGTATTGCTACAAGTTATAGTTATCTCATTTTTCTTGAACCAGCTCACATCATTTCCCAGGCAATTGTGTTTATTTTAAATTAATTTTAGCATAGACTGTGATGTCATTGCTTTCAATTGGTGCCTAAATTGTAGAAACAAGAATACTGTTATATCTTGTTCATATCTTCTAGTTTTTCAACCTATTTAGAAGATGGAAGATGTTTTTTTTGGTAAGCCAATTTTTTTTAATGCATACATTTGATTTGATCATTGGAATGGATGTCTGGCTAGTTGCTATGTATGTTTAACCAGATTTAGGTGATTTCTTTATTTTTCCATAATGTTCTTGCTATAACCTAGCACAGATTGAGGTGATTTATTTATTTTTTTCAGAATTTTTATGTATGTTTAACTAGATTTTGTGATGTTCTTGCTAGTTGCTATAACCCAAGATAGATTTAGGTGATTTTTTTATTTTTTCAGATTTTTTAGATTTTTATGTATATTTAATTAGATTTTATGAATGTTCTTTTTTTGATAACAAGGAAACCCCGCCCCGTGTGGCTTGGTAGGCTCAGGGATTGGTGTTCGTGGGCCTTAGGGTCAGAACCTGGCAGCCCCTAATTTCTGTGTACCCGTATCGTCTTCACCCGTATCAGGTTTGCACTCAATCCTCGAGGGGTGTAGGCCCGAGATTTTCCCGGTCCCCCCCCCCCCCCCCCCAGGAGTCGAACCCAAGACCTCCCACCCACAGGTGAGCGACCTTGCCATTCGACCCACTCGGGGTCCTCAAATTATGAATGTTCTTACTATGATCAACACAGATTTGTCTCTCTTTTTTTTTCTTCTAAATTTTCAACATTTTTATGTATGTTTAATCAGAAATTTTTTTGTATGTCTTGCTAATAACAAGTGGTCCATCACAGTTTGAGTTTTTTTTTAATTTTCAAATTTTTACCATATTTTAAACAAGTATAAATATGCAATATTTTTAAAGGATTTTTTATTATATATTTTTTGAATTTTTAGATCTAGATAAGATCCATATTTGGATCCAAAATGAGGGTTAGACCAAGATCTAGATTCAAAATGTTGTGATGAATGTACCTGATTTTTTAATTGTATTTTTAGAATTTTTATCACAAATAAAATTCGGATCCAGATTTGGATTCAAAAATATAGTTTTGAATCCTGATCGAAATAGGATTCGAAATGTTGATTAGATCTGGATCTGGGTTGGATTCGAATATGCTAGTTTCTGATCTAGATTACAGACTAACGGTGACGGGATGAGAGTAGTGAGGATTTATTTGACTTTTTATATTGTATTTGATTAAATAACTTATTACATGATTGATTGAACATTTAATGTTTAATGTAGCATTGTATGTTTTTAATGTATGTGTGTGTCTATTGTTTATAGGGTATGTCAATTATATAAGTGTATGAAATTTATTGAAGTTATATTTTTTTTTAAAAAAATGCGACCGATTTGCGACGGATTAGCGACAGAAATTTCTGTCGCTAATCGATGGACGCACATTTTCCACACATTCGTCGCTAAGTAGCGATGATGTTAAATTCGTCACTAAAAATGTGAATTGGCGACAGATTAGCGTCAGGAACATCCGTCGCTAATCGACAGCGAGTTTGCGAAATTTGTTTGGTGTGCAAAACTGTGTATATATAATTCTGTCGCTAATTAGCGACAGTTTTGCGATAAAAATAGTGAGACGCTAATTAGCGTTGGAAAAAACTCTGTCGATACTCCATCGCTAAATAACGACGGACGAGCGACGCACTACGCCCACCGAGGAATTAGCGAGCAGTGTTTTGGGACGAAAGTATTCCGTCGTTGATTTGTCGCAAATCTGTCCACCGAGGAATTAGCGAGCATTGTTTTGGGACAGAAGTATTCCGTCGTTGATCTGTCGCAAAATATATTTAGCGACGGATCAGCGATAGATTAGGGACGAAATACGTCCGTCGCTAAATTTATATTTTCTTGTAGTGGTTTCTGGTTGTTGTTGCATCACCCTCTAAGTTGAGGTGCATCGTTTGGTTGCTTGTGCTCTGGTGATGTTTTCCAGAACTGTTTATGGTTGTCCTAGTGAGGGTTTCTCTCTCTGCCATTGTCTTTGTGCTCGTTGATGTGTTCGCTGTGTTACCTCTTGGTTTGAGGTCTATGATATTTGGTTGGTTGTGTTGCACTAGCACTTTGCTATGTTGTGCAACTTTTGGGTGGATTGTTGCGTGCAGTCTACTTGTCTGCCTCTGGTCAAGGTAAGAGACCTTGACCATGTGTGTGGCTGGTTCACCATGTTGTTCGCTTCCAAGTTTCTTGCTTGTGCTAGCGGGACTGCGGGTGTGTCCCTGTGGTTTAGTTTCTGTTTATTCTTCTGTGCCGTCGTTCTCTTGCAAACGGTTGTTCGGCGAGCGTCGTGGGTGTTCGGCTGGCTGTGCCTCTCGTGGGAATGCTAGCCTTGTGCTACTATTTTCTCTTTCGTGTGTGGGAGAGGCCTGTTGCGTGCCTTCTTCCTCTGCTTTCTGTGGGTCGCTCGGGGTGGTGGTGCTCTGCCATGGTGTTTGGTGCCGTGTTGTGCACCGTGGTGACCTTCGTGGCGAAGGTCCCTCCCCTTGAGCTGTCTTGAGGTTGCTCCCCTCATGCGCGTTGTTTCCTTGTGGTACGATGAGTCGTGGTGTACCTATTGTGTCTTTCCTTGTTGTGTTGGTTCCTTGTTGCCTGACTGGACAATGTGGGGCAGTGTGCCCTGTGTTCAGTGTGAGGCAGCACCGGTTTTCTTTTTGTTTGGCTTGCTTGTGCAGGCATCGTTCCGGTGCATGTTTTGCTTGTGCCTCAGCTATGCTTTGGAGGCACTTGTCTTCGTTTGGTGTGTGTTCTTCTCCGCCTATAGTGGTAGGAGCGGTGGCTTGTGTTGTGTGCTTCTAAGAGCCGTTGTGGCTGTTGTGCTCTTGATGCTGCTGGTTTTCCGCGTGTTTCTCTTGTGGGTCTCTGGTGGAGAGTCTCCTTCGGTTGGCCCTGTGTCGTTTCATGTCGTTAGTGCGGTTGTGTAATGCACCTTGAGCGTTTTTCTTTTTCGATGCTCCGTGTCTTTGTACCTTAAGGGTCGGGGGCCGGTGTGGCCTATTCTGCCCTTTCAGGCTTGCAGTTCCTTGCGTGTGGATTTTGGAAAGTCTCTTATGGAGAGTCCTTCCTGTTAGCCATGTTGTTTCGGCCCCTGGTGCACCTGTGTTGCATCTTGCCTAGTTTTTGTGCTTGTGGTAGCACCATGTGCTCGTGCTCGAGTGGTTTGTTTTTGTGCCGTCTAGAGCCTTGGTGCATTGTGTTGTACCTTGGGTGGCTCCTGGTGCTTGTGATAGCACCGTGTGTTGTGTCGTGTGCCCTAATCGTGAGCTTCGTGCGTCGTTTCACGAGTTTGCTCGGTGTTCGAGGCGTTGAGCTTTCCGCCTCTTGGACACTTCTTGCTCGCCTGTGCTTTGTGGTTGTACCATTACCGTTGTGGGGTGGCTGCTTTGCCTTGTCTATGTAGCCCTATCGGTGGTACGCTAGGCTTTGGTCATGGCCTATGTTCAAGTTTTCTCTCTCGCTTAAGAGCGAGTGTGTTCAGTTGTAGTACCCTGCTATGGTCTGGGTCCCTCTGAGGTCGACATGTTATTATAGGCCTTTGCGGTTGTTTCAATTCCCGTGCAGTTTGTCGACGTCTTGAGTTGCATGATTTTGACCAACCTCAAACGTCTTCGCTGGTTTTGCCTCTGCGCGCTATGCCAGCGGAGCATTTGGTTTAGTTTTTTGTGGCTCCACAGTTGTTGTGTGTCCTTTTCGAACCACGAGGATGATCTGGGTGAGATCGAGTGGTGCCGGCGGACACTGTCCTGCATGCCGTGGTGTTCTCCACGTGCGTGTTATCGCTTGGTTTCGGGTCGCCCTTAAGAGACTCTCGTTTTGCTTTGCGGCAGGGGCTAGCTGTTGCTAGTTGTGCGGGGCCGTTCGGCAGAGTCTTGTGCCTGACCTCTTGATGTTTTTCTAGATTTGCTGTCAGTAGTTATGTCCTCTGTCTAGTCGCTGGTGACATAGTGAGTTACTGACGGTTGGTCTCAACAACGTGGTCTGTTGAGGGCTCAGTCGTATGGTTTCTAACTGGCGATTTTAGTTGTTCTCTAGTTGGTTGGGTGCGCGCCGCGCCTGTGGAGTTGTTGACACCCGATTATATTCTCTGCACCAGTTGGTGTGCGCTCTGTGAGTTGTCAGATGTCTGGTTAGGCACTCCATTTGTGGCGGGGCCATGGTGGTGACCACCGAGAGGTCGTAGCACGACTTAGTGGTCTCTTTGCGCTGGTTGTTTTCTATGATTGGGTTTCGCCCATAATTTCGAGGATGAAATTGTTTTTAAGTTGGTTAGATTTGTAACATCCCGGGTTTTGGTTGTCTTACTGTTGATCTTAGGATCGCGACGGATTGGGCTGTCACATTTTGAACGTGACGTGTTCCTTGTCGGCTTATCGTTGAGAAGGTGACGGCTGCTGTGTCATGTTCCTGTGGTCTTTTGTGGCTGGTGCCACGTGTCCGCGCTCATGTGTGTGAAGGTGACGTGCCAGTTGTCGCGTTCACCTGAGGCGTCTGCATGTGTGACACGTGGCTTGGTTAAAGCTATTTAATTTGTTCAATGTGTTCTAGATGACACAACCTAGACTCATACACAAAATATTATTCCAAAATCAGTGTTAGTATGTCAATGTCTTTGGTACTATGTGGGTATGAAAGGTTGTAATGAAGTATTAAGGACCAATTCTCCCCTTGCTTAAAGATAATGAACATACTCATTGAGAAGTGTTAAGGAATATTGAAGAATTTAGAGATGAAGTGCATCTATCGACAGCAGGGTTGTGGCTATCGACAGCTACTGTGAAACAAAAGAATTGTGGTTCTGGAAGAGGGGATCTGTCGACAGCTGGTGTTCTGGCTGTCGACAGGTACTTGAAAAATCAGTTTTAAGGCTTTGAATTGAGTGACATGTGGACCAAATGTTTGAAAAATAATAACACAATGAATATGAATGGTATCCCTCAAGCATCTCACTTAACCAATCCTTGACTTAGTCCCCCATAATGTGTGCATGTGATGATTCAACATTCAAGCAATTCAACCAATGATATACACATTCATGCCAAGCATTTGCACAAAGAAGAAACATCCATAAGCATGTGAGCACCAAAATTTCATTCTTTTTCAGAGATAAATGTGCCAAAAACTGAAAGAAACTATTACCTCAAAAGAAGTTGATGACCTTTGTAAGGTCTCGGGTCTTTAGTGGATCCTTATTGGGTCTGTAGTGGTTCTGTGTGGTTGACGGCCAAGGCTTGCCATTGAGTCAGAGTCAGCGTCCAGCGATGTGGACGTCTGAGCTTGAACTTAACGACATGTGATCTGGACGTCAGTCTGTAGGCGGTTCAGTTGGTGGCCAGAGATGTTGACGTCGACTAACCAGTCCTGTTGAAATAGGGCAGCCCGAGAGCAGAGCTTCTTCTTCTCCTTTCCTCTCCTTTCTTCCACCTTTGCCTTTCTTGATTCCTACAGCTTCTGTTGGGTGATTTGAGCTCGTGGGAAGGCCCTGGATCGTGTGGCGTTGCTAGATCGGGCGGGAAATGCGGTGGTTTGGCGTGATTCGCGCAGAGTCTTCGGGGAGATCCGGCGCGATTGGTGGCTGTTTGGGGATTGTTTAAGCTTTCTGAGGTAGGGACTTAACCCCTATAACCCTCCCCAGCAAACTAGCATGCCCATTAAGTGAATTGGAATGCAATTATGGTTTAGGGTTTGGGTTATATCATGCCGGAATTGAGGGTGGTTTGGATAATCTAGGTAGTAGATTGTCTATTATGATGTTCTGATAATGTGGATTGATGAGAGGATGTGTTTCCCTCCATCAGTCAGAATGTTATTTAGTGTTCTACCCATTGGGACTGATTCAGTTCAGTTCTGGCTATGGGGGACTGAAGATATCAACGTCCACATCTGTTGACGTTGAGATCTTCAGGGGTGATTTAAACGACAAGGTCGATTGTCGTTTAGTTATTGTTGACGGCATAGGGGCTGCCGTTTATCTCTGATTGGCGGCAATCGATGTGGCCGTTTATCTTTGTACCCAGTAGACTTAAGTTGTGTGATTAGAGGCGATTGACATGTGATGTCCGCCCTAATAGCACAAGTGGGCCAGGCTTAGAGTGTGACTCTGCCTGTGCATAGGAGTAGTTGCTTGTGACACGAGGTGTTTACTACTGTACGGGGTTTCAGACGTTGGGGTGTTCTGTCTGTAGTACGCGCGTTGCGTTACCGTGTACCCGTTTCTGTTGTGTTACCTAGGCGTGGGTGCGACTCCGTCTAGACGACTAGCGTGTGGTTGTCCTCGCTAGTGAGCCAGGACACCGAGTGCGACTCTGTCCTGTGCGTACTCTTTTTGGTGGTTTTGAGCCGGTCTCCGTGGAGCCCCTTCTCTACCGCTAGGGTCAAGCGTAGGGGAAAAACCGGTCGTGGACCAGACGCGAGAGAGAGCGTCTGTAGTGTGCACACGTGGCTGGGGTTGAGAGCCTCTGTGGTGACGGGACGCCGAGCCACAGACCCTAGCTGAGTCCTACTTGCTGTGTGTGTGAGTGTGTGTTACTGAGCCGCGTGGTTTACAGTTTTGTGTTGTGGTGCGACGTGTACTTACTTTCAGTTTTACTTTCCGCACTTTAGTTTAGTTGCCGGTGGGGTTACTTTTCCCTACTGGGTCTCTTTCTTGAGACTCACTCCCTTCCCTTTCAGGTGGGTCTTCGTCGACTCCCGTTCCAGGCGAGTCTAGCCACTCCGGTGTTGGTGTCCCTAGCTGCAGTGAGTAGTACCTTTTTGTTGTACTTCTGTACTCTGTACTTTGTCTCAGACTCTGAGGTTGTATATGATATGTTCATATAGTGGAATTTTACTGCTTTGCATGGTGTGTATCTTCTTACATATAGTCTCCTCGGACTTTCACTTCCTACCCTTCCGAGCTTGTCTCGTGGGTTAGCGGGTCAGAATTCGGGTTACTGGTTGTTACTGGTAATGCGGATTCTGGGTCGTTACAGGTTGGTATCAGAGCCTGGTCTGATGAGATATATATAAGGAAATACCCATCATGTTAACTCAGAGTATAAAGAGTACACTGCAGCTGTAGCTTGCTATCTAGCTAGCTTTGTAGCCCGGAGTTAGTAGTGTATTTATGTGTGTATTTATTGTGGTGTAGTTCTATGGCGCCTAGGCGACGTCCTAGAGAGGGAGTAGCCGAGCAGGCGACTCGTCCGGAGGTTGGAGATGCTCCGCCACCTCAGCAGACGCAGCCTTTGCCACAGGACGCACAGTGGTATTGTTCCGCCGCCGCCACCTCCACCTCAGGTAGCTCAGGGATTAGATATGACTCGATTTTTTGAGGGGATGGCTCAGTTTGTTGCTCAGCACCGTGACGTGCCGGTACCCCAGGGTGGTACTGGGGGGTGTGAGGGAGTTCTTGCAGTTTCAGCCACCTCAGTTTTTGGGCCAGCCTGATCCAGATGTAGCGCGAGCTTGGCTAGATGCAGTGGAGCGGACTTTCGTTCCATGGAGTGTGTTCCAGAGGAGCGAGTGCTGCTAGCCAGTTACCAGTTGCAGGCGCAGGCGTTGACTTGGTGGTCCGCTGAGTGGGAGACTACTTTCCAGTCTCGCCCACTGAGACAGATTCCGTGGCAGGAGTTTGTTGTTCTTTTGAGAGAGCCTTCTGTCCTACTTACGTCCGGACGGAGAGGTTGCACCAGTTTCTGGACTTGCAGCAGAGGGACTACTGTGGTGCAGTACATGGCTAGATTTGTGGAGTTAGGGCGTTATGCTCCGCAGATTATGGGAGATGAGGGTTTGAGGACTCAGAAGTTTGTGAGGGGCTTGAGACAGAGCTCAGGCAGGCGCTGATAGTTGCTTGTGTCACAGATTTGGATGCGGCCTATCAGACAGCGGCAGCGTTGGAGGCAGACACCTTGCGGACTCGTGCTCGGAGTGCAAAGGTTCAGACGCAGGTAGTTCCTTCTCAGCCTCGCCAGCAGCAGGGTAGTGTGCAGACGACCCCGAGGACTGCGACTTCCTACTCGTCCACTTCTACTGGGACGACGGCGAAGTCAGAATCTCGGAGGAAGTTTCGGCGTGATAGGAGGCAGGCAGAGCAGAGGCAGCAGTCGGTTGGGAGTGTCAGCAGCCGACAGGTCAGCCTTCGCAGCAGGTACAGCGTACTTTTGCTGGGCAGTGTTACCGGTGTGACCAGATGGGTCATATGGCGTGAGATTGTCCTTTGTTACCTCGTGTGCCGCAGCAGCAGACCCAGTCACAGCCCCGAGTGCAGCAGCAGCAGTAGGCACCTGTGCAGCAGCGTCAGCAGACCGGAGGTTCTGGTGGGTCGAGAGGTAGAGGTCGTGTTACTCACTTGACTCGTGCAGATGCGGAGGCAGCTCACCTGGTGGAAGGTACTGTTTCAGTTTTTGGTTTTGCAGCTAGAGTCTTATTTGATTCCGGTGCCTCTCACTCTTTTGTGTCTGAGGACTTTTTAGACTCCCTTGGAGAGTTGAGTTCGAGAGAGTCTGTTGAGTTGGCAGTAGAGTTGCCGACGGGGGACTTTGTCCTTACGTCCTACTGTCTCGAGGAGGTACCTGTGCAGTTGCAGGATCAGTTGTTGTCAGCCCGTCTATTTGCCTTGCAGTTACATGACTATGATGTGATTTTGGGTATGGACTGGTTAGAGCGGTATGGTACAGTGATGGACAGAAGAAGAGGGTGCACTTGCGGATACCTGGGGCAGCGGCGTTCTACTTCCAGGGTATCGTACCTCTTACTTCTCGCTTTTTAGTTTCTGCTTTGAGGGCAGGGAGGTTGCTTGCTTCTGGTTGTCAGGGTTTCCTAGTTTCTGCAGTGACTCTTGACCAGATTGCCTCGGGAGTGGGAGACATTCCTGTAGTATGTGAGTTTCCGGATGTTTTTCCGGAAGAGTTGCCTGGTCTACCACCAGAGAGAGAGATTGAGTTTACTGTAGAGTTGGTTCCTGGCACTTTACCTTTTGCGCAGGCACCGTACGTATGGCACCAGCAGAGTTGAGGGAGTTGAAGAGGCAGCTTGAGGAGTTGTTGGAGAAGGGCTATATTCGTCCTAGCTTTTCTCCGTGGGGGTCACCTGTTTTGTTTGTCCGGAAGAAGGATGGTAGCCTGAGGTTGTGTATCGATTATAGGAAGCTAAATCAAGTGACCATCAAGAATAGGTATCCTTTGCCTAGGATTGATGATCTCTTTGATCAGCTTCAGTCTGCTCGTGTCTTCTCGAAGATTGACTGAGGTCGGGCTACTATCAGTTGCGGATTAGAGATTCTGACATTGAGAGGACTGCTTTTGGACCAGATATGGACACTTTGAGTTTTTGGTGATGCCATTTGGGCTCACCAATGCTCCAGCAGCCTTCATGGATCTGATGCACCGGGTGTTCCACCAGTTCTTGGACCGGTTTGTCGTAGTGTTTGTTGACGACATTCTGGTGTACTCCGCTTCGGAGGAGGAGCACACGAGCACCTGAGGATCGTGTTGCAGACTTTGCGAGAGCACCAGTTGTATGCCAAACTTAGTAAGTGTGAGTTTTGGCTACAACAGGTTCACTTCTTGGGGCAGTGATCTCAGGTGAGGGAGTTTCAGTAGATCCAGCGAAGGTTGAGGCAGTTTTGCAGTGGGAGAGTCCCAGATCTGTGTCTGAGATTCGTAGCTTTTGGGTTTGGCAGGTTACTACCGCAGGTTTGTTCGAGATTTTTCTCAGGTTGCTGCACCCTTGGCTCGGTTGACGAGAAAGGGAGTTTCGTTTGAGTGGTCGGATCAGTGTGAGCAGAGCTTCATAGAGTTGAAGCGACTGCTTACGTCGGCGCTAGTTCTTGCCTTACCTTCAGGTGAGGAGGGTTTTGAGGTTTGCACAGATGCTTCAGGTGTTGGTTTGGGTGCGGTCTTAATGCAGCAAGGCCGAGTGGTGGCTTATGCGTCTCGTCAGCTTAAGCCCCACGAGGAGAGTTACCCGACCCACGACCTAGAGCTTGCAGCTGTGGTGTTTGCTTTGCGGATTTGGCGTCTTTATCTGTACGGAGTGAGTTTTGTAGTCCGTACCGACCACCAGAGTTTGAGATATGTGTTTTCTCAGAGGGATCTGAATATGAGGCAGCGTCGATGGATGGAATATCTGAAGGACTATGATTTCAGCATTGAGTATAAGCCTGGAAAGGCGAATGTAGTTGCAGATGCCTTGAGTAGGAAAGCACAGATGAGTCATCTGATGCTTAGAGAGTGGCAGTTGTGGCAGTCTGCGACAGAGGGATCTTTCAGAGTTTCATCCAGTCGTCGTCAGTGTATGTTGGGCAGTTTGTTAGCAGCTCCGCCGTTGTGAGACAGGTTGCTGAGGCTCAGCAGGCAGATCCCGAGTTGCACAGTGTGTTGCTTCTCCCAGAGGTTGAGCTTTGTGAGGACGGGACTGTTAGGTTCCGAGGTAGACTCTATGTTCCTGTTGAGGAGTCTATCAGGAGAGTCGTTTTGCAGGAGGCACATGGTTCCAGGTACTCTATTCATCTAGGGGCGACCAAGATGTATCACAGGTTGAGACGTCAGTTTTGGTGCCTAGGATGAAGAGAGATATAGCGGCTTTTGTTGCTAGGTGTTTGGTCTGTCAGTAGGTGAAGGCCGAACATCAGCGTCCAGGAGGACTTGTGCAGCCGTTAGAGATTCCGATGTGGAAGTGGGACCACGTGATGACTGACTTTGTTTGTGGTTTGCCGAGGACAGCTGGAGGTTTTGACAGCATTTGGGTTCTTGTGGACAGATTGACGAAGACTGCCAGATTCTTGCCTGTCAGGACTATTGGGTGTGAGTAGGTTGGCCGCGTTGTACGTAGAGCGGATTGTTCCTTTGCATGGAGTGCCGATCTCTATTGTGTCAGACAGGGATCCTCGCTTCACTTCTGGGTTCTGGCGCAGTTTCCAGATAGCTTTGGGGATAGAGTTGGCTTTTAGTTCCGCCTACCACCCTCAGTCAGACGGTCAGTCAGAGCGGACTATCCAGACTTTGGAGGACATGCTTAGAGCTTGTTGCCTGGAGTGGCAGGGGTCGTGGACAGTTCACTTGCCGTTGGTCGAGTTCGCATATAATAATAGTATCACTCCAGTATCGGTATGGCACCTATGAGGCTTTGTACGGATGACCGTGTCGCACTCCTCTTGACTGGTTCGAGGTTGGCGAGCGAATTGTCACGGGCCGGAGTTGGTTCAGCAGTCAGTTGAGGTAGTTCAGCTTGTGAGACAGAGGCTTCAGACAGCTCAGAGTCGGCAGAAGAGTTATGCAGATCAGCGCAGGCCCGCTCGAGTTTCAGGTAGGAGACCAGGTGTTTGTTCGTGTGTCTCCTATGAAGGGAGTGGTTAGGTTCGGTAAGTGTGGAAAGTTGAGTCCTCGCTTTATTGGGCATTTACCATACTGAGCGTGTCGGAGGTTTGGCGTACAGACTTGAGCTTCCGTCAGAGTTGGCAGCAGTGCACGACGTGTTTTCACGTGTCGATGCTTCGGAGGTACCTTTCTGACGAGTCTCACGTTCTGTAGAGTGCAGAGTGGTCTGAGGTGACTCCAATGTTGACTGTACCAGAGTTTCCGTTGCACATTGGATCGCCGAGTTCAGAGGTTGAGAAATAAGGCAATCCCTTTAGTTCGTGTTGCGTGGCAGCGGCACTCCGGTGGTGAGTCGACATGGGAGCGGGAGGACGAGATGCGCGAGCATTTTCCGTACCTCATTGGTGAGTCTTCTTTTCCTTGTGTTATTTGAATTTTGGGGCAAAATTCCTTAAGGGGGGAGAGCTGTAAGGTCTCGGGTTCTTTAGTGGATCCTTATTGGGTCTGTAGTGGTTCTGTGTGGTTGACGGCCAAGGCTTGCCGTTGAGTCAGAGTCAGCGTCCAGCGATGTGGACGTCTGAGCTTGAACTTAACGACATGTGATCTGGACGTCAGTCTGTAGGCGGTTCGGTTGGCGGCAGAGATGTTGACGTCGACTAACCAGTCCTGTTGAAATAGGGCAGCCCGAGAGCAGAGCTTCTTCTTCTTCCTTTCCTCTCCTTCTTCCACCTTTGCCTTTCTTGATTCCTACAGCTTCTGTTGGGTGATTTGAGCTCGTGGGAAGGCCCTGGATCGTGTGGCGTTGCTAGATCGGGCGGGAAACGCGTGGTTTTGGCGTGATTCGCGCGGAGTCTTCGGGGAGATCGGCGCGATTGGTGGCTGTTTGGGGATTGTTTAAGCTTTCTGAGGTAGGGACTTAACCCTATAACCCTCCCCAGCAAACTAGCATGCCCAATTAAGTGAATTGGAATGCAATTTTGGTTTAGGGTTTGGGTTATATCATGCCGGAATTGAGGGTGGTTTGATAATCTAGGTAGTAGATTGTCTAATTATGATGTTCTGATAATGTGGATTGATGAGAGGATGTGTTTCCCTCCATCAGTCAGAATGTTATTTAGTGTTTCTGCCCATGGGACTGATTCGGTTCAGTTCTGGGTATGGGGGACTGAAGATATCAACGTCCACATCTGTTGACGTTGAGATCTTCCGGGGTGATTTAAACGACAAGGTCGATTGCCGTTTAGTTATTGTTGCGGCATAGGGGCTGCCGTTTATCTCTGATTGGCGGCAATCGATGTGGCCGTTTATCTCCTGTATCCCAGCAGACTTAAGTTGTGTGATTAGAGGCGATTGACATGTGATGTCCGCCCTAATAGCACAAGTGGGCCAGGCTTAGAGTGTGACTCTGCCTGTGCATAGGAGTAGTTGCTTGTGACACGAGGTGTTTACTACTATACGGGGTTTCAGACGTTGGGTGTGTTCCGTCTGTAGTACGCGCGTTGCGTTACCGTGTACCCGTTTCTGTTTTGTGTTACCTAGGCGTGGGTGCGACTCCGTCTAGACGACTAGCGTGTGGTTGTCCTCCGCTAGTGAGCCAGGACACCGAGTGCGACTCTGTCCCGTGCGCACTCCTTTTTGGTGGTTTTGAGCCGGTCTCCGTGGAGCCCCTTCTCTACCGCTAGGGTCAAGCGTAGGGGAAAAACCGGTCGTGGACCAGACGCGAGAGAGAGCGTCTGTAGTGTGCACACGCGGCTGGGTTGAGAGCCTCTGTGGTGACGGGACGCTGAGCCACAGACCCTAGCTATCCTACTTGCTGTGTGTGTGAGTGTGTGTTACTGAGCCGCGTGGTTTACAGTTTTGTGTTGTGGTGCGACGTGTACTTACTTTCAGTTTTTACTTTCCGCACTTTAGTTTAGTTGCCGGTGGGGTTTACTTTTCCCTACTGGTCTCTTTCTTGAGACTCACCTCCCTTCCCTTTCAGGTGGGTCTTCGTCGACTCCCGTTCCAGGCGAGTCTAGCCACTCCGGTGTTGGTGCTCCTAGCTGCAGTGAGTAGTACCTTTTTGTTGTACTTCTGTACTCTGTACTTTGTCTCAGACTCTGAGGTTGTATATGATATGTTCATATAGTGGAATTTTACTGCTTTGCATGGTGTGTATTTTCTTACATATATCTCTCCTCGGACTTTCACTTCCTACCCTTCCGAGCTTGTCTCGTGGGTTAGCGGGTCAGAATTCGGGTTACTGGTTGTTACTGGTAATGCGGATTCTGGGTCGTTACAACCTTTATGTGCAAATAGACTATGGATACTTGGAGGAGGATGTTTCCTCACGCATAATGATAGTTTTCGAACATACGTGACTTGTTCTTCCACATGTCATCATTTGATATACCATATAGTCATTACACACAAGGATCATTTACTCCTTAATTTGGCATTGGCTTCAGTGAATTTTGCACAAGCCCATTTCTCTTCTTAGTGTTGTAAACCTATCTTCTGCCAAAGGCTTGGTGAGAATATTAGCCAATTGTTTTTTAGTTGGAATGAAGCTAAGCTCCAAGTTTTTGTTGGCTACCTCATCTCTCAAAAAGTAATGTCTTATTTCAATGTGTTTGGTCCTCGAGTGTTGAATAGGGTTCTTTGAAAGATTGATAGCACTAGTGTTGTCACATAAGATATGTGTGCATCCAATGTCAATGTTGTAATCGCACAATTGACTTTTGATCCACAACACTTGAGCTGTACAGCTCCCTACAACAACATATTATGTCTTTGCAGTGGAGAGTACAACTGAGTGTTGCTTCTTGGATGCCCACGAAACCATGCAACCCCCTGGAAATTGACAATACCCACTAGTACTTTTTCTATCAATTTTACACCCAGCATAGTCAGCATCAGAATATGCGACTAAATCAAAACTGCTACCTACTGGATACCATAAACCCAAATCATATGAACCTGAGAGATATATGAAGATCCTTTTAACTGCAATCAGATGGATTTCCTTTGGACTAGATTGGTATCTAGCACAAAGGCAAACATTAAACTGTATGTCTGGCCTACTTGCAGTAAGGTAAAGGAGAGAGCCAATCATAGCTCAGTATTGCTTTGCATCTACCATTTTACCTTTCTCATCATTTTCTAATTTTACACTTGTGCTCAATGGAGTAGAGGCTGACTTGGCTTGTTCGAACTGAAATCTTTTCAATAGCTCCTTAACATATTTCTCTTGATTGATGAAGAAGTCATCTTCATATTGTTTTACCTACAAACCAGAAAGAATTGAAGCTCTCCCATTAAACTCATCTCAAATTCAATGTGCATGTGTTTTGAGAACTCTTCACACAGTGATGAGTTAGTGGAGCCAAAAATAATGTCGTCCACATAGACTTGAACAACAATTATATGATTGCGAACACATTTAGTAAAGAGAGTTTGGTCCACTTTACCTCTGGAATAGTTTTCGCTAACCAAGAGATTGCTCAATCTGTCGTACCAAGCTCCGGGTGCCTGTTTCAAACCATAGAGAGCTCTGTGCAATTTATAGACATGGTTAGGCTTATTATGATCCTCAAACCCAGGTGGTTGAGAAACATACACTTCTTCTTTGATGTACCCATTCAAAAATGAAGTTTTGACATGCATTTGAAGAAGTTTGAATTTGTTAGAACAAGCATAAGCTAGCAATATTCTAACTGCCTCAAGCCAGGCTACTGATGCAAAGGATTCTTCAAAGTCTATCCCAAATTCCTGATTATACCTTTTTGCTACCAGTCTAACTTTGTTTCTCACCACTTTACCCTCTTCATTAAGCTTATTCCTAAATACCCATCTTATTCCAATTACTGAAATTTTAGGGGTCCTAGGAACTAAGTTCCATACATTGTTTCTTTGAAATTTCCCAAGTTCCTCATGCACAGCATCTGTCTAAGAATTTTCTTTTAAAGCTTCTTCAATATTTTTAGGTTTCACTTGAGAAATAAATGCTAAATGATCCTGTTCAACAATGTGTCTATAGTGAGACCTAGTGTGAACTCTATCATTTACATTTCCAATGACATTCTGAAGTGGGTGATCTTTTGAGTACTTGACATTTCTGATTGTTGAAGGACCCGGTTGATCTTGTTCTTGTGGATGTTGCTCTTGAGGAATTTGTTCTTGGGGAATTTGATTTTGAGGATTTTGATCATTTGGGTTAGCTTCTTCAGGCCGTCGATAGCCTCTTCTTGGTCTGTCGACAGTGGCTTCTCATCTTGTTCTTCAAGAATTTTTCCTTCTTCATCATCATACCTAGAAGCATTTGAATTGTTAGTTTTTACATTAGACTCATAAAAAACAACATGTGGAGTCTCTTCCATAGTTCTGTTTTTATTGTTAAACACTCTATAAGCTCTAGAGTGTTCTGAGTAGCCTAAAAAATACCTTGATCGCTTTAGGCTTCAAAATTATCTAAATCAACCTTGTCATTATTGTGGATAAACACTTTGGAGTCAAAAATTCTGAAGTACCCAATACTGGGTTTCTTACCTTTCAAGAGCTCATATGGGGTTTTCTTCATCACAGGTCCTACCATGACTCGATTGAAGATGTTGCACAATGTGTTCACTGCTTCTGCCCAAAAACTCCTTGAGAGTTGGCTTTCAATCAGAAGAGTGCGAGCCATTTCCACCAAAGTTCTGTTCTTTCTCTCCACTACTCTATTTTGTTCCAAAGTCATTGGAGAGGAAAACTTGTGATTAATGCCTTAGTTCCTACAGAAAATAGAAAAAGAATTATTGTTAAACTCTCCCCCATGATCAGTGCGGATTGAGCATATTTTGTTTATGTTGCTATGCTCAATCTTGTTAATGAATTCTTCAAAAATTTTCAGAACTTCATTTTTATGAGCTAGGAATTTAACCCAAGTGAACCTAGAGAAATCATCTACAACGACAAACCCAAAACGTTTACCATTGAGACTAAGTGTTCTAGTAGGTCCAAAAGGTCCATGTGCAACAGTTCATAAGGTTTTGAAGTGATTATTGGTGCATTATATTTGAATGACTTCCTTGTTTGTTTTTCCTGTACATATGCATCACAAAGCTCACATTTTTATTGAAAGAAATTTTAGGAAGTTCACTTACCAGTTTCATCCTCATGATCTTGTGCAACACATTGTAGCTTGCATGGCCTAGCCTACGATGCCATAAAGATAATTCATCCTGCTTATTTACAACAAGACACAAATTCTTATTTTCTGGTTCATCTAGATCAACTAGATAAATGTTATTCACTCTTTTTCCTAAAAACTTGACACCTTCTGAAATTTTATCGATGATTTGGCATGCATCTGACTCAAAAATGACTTTATGGCCTTTATCACACAATTGACTGATACTCAGGAGATTGTGATTCAGACCATTAACTAGGAGCACATTATCTATTAAGCTGGAAGCATACTTTCCTACCTTACCTGTGCCAATTATTTGGCCTTTATTGTTACCTCCAATACAACCTGACCTCCGTCTTTTTCCACCAGCAAACAGAATTTTTCTTTATCGCCCGTCATGTGCCTCGAGCAGCCACTATCCAGGTACCATTTGTTTTGATTTTGGGCTGCTAGGCATTCCTGCATAGATGGATCAGACAAGAGGTTTTCGAACCCAAATTACTTTGGGTCCCAATCTTTCATTCATGCCAAAATGTAAATACTTTGGAATCCATACTTGTTTGCATTTTAGCTTGTTCAAATTATTCCAGCAATGTGTTTCAGTATGGCCAAGTTTCTTACAACATGTTACATGATGGTTTTTGAGTTATTACAGTTCTCTTACTGTTGTATTTGGCTTGAGATTGCTTTTGGCCTTTTTGTTGCTTGGTTGGCTTTCACTCTTTAGCATATTTCTAGGCCTGTCGACAGGTCTTTTTGGGTCTGTCGACGGATTTCTTAGTTTGTTGAACAAATGAAGTCTTTTGATTATTTTTCAATTGCTTACCTTTAGCTTGAGCATTCTTGCTTTGAACTTGTGCTTGCTTACTTGTACTTGGACTACAGTGAATAAATGATGCGATCAGTTTTTCTCCAAGTTTCTTTTGAGTTTCAGTTTGAAATCCAAGCCCATGCCTTGTTATATTTGATTTGACTCCCAAGATAGCATCCATATTTTTTTTCCTTTTAAAATTTTTGAGAGATCTTCAATTTTTCCTTTTAGTTCCTTTTGAACCTCTTCAATCTTTTTCTTAATCTCTTGGTTCTCATTTTGAAGGGATTCAACAAGATTCTTTAGGACTTGTTTTTCTTTTCCATTTTCTTGAAGTTTTTCTTTCATGCAATCCATCTCCTCATAGTGGCCTTCATGTTCAACTTTCAATAACTCAATCTCTTTAGTTAGGATTGCAATTTGTTCATTATTGCTTGTGCTATGAACAATATTAGTGATCTTCTTTTTCAGTGCCTTATTTTCAGACTTATATTCACAAAACTTTTCAAACAATAAGGTATAAGCTTCTTCCCAATCATCAATAGTGTAATTTTCAAAGGAAGAGTTTACCTCATTGGAGTCTTCACTCCTTTCCATTAAGCACTGGATTTCTTCATCGTCAGAATTTTCTTGTGCATTATCATCTTCATCTTCATCACTCCAAGTCGCCATCATGGCCTTGGCTTTCTTGAATGTGAACTTGTCCTTTTTTAGCTTTTTCTTGAGCTCTGGGCATTCACCTCTCATGTGCCCTGGTTTCTTGCACTCATAGCACACAATCATGTCAGATTTTTTGTTAGAATCAAACTTGTTTGAGAAATCTCTTTTTGGAAGAGTTTTGAAGTTACATGATCCTTTCCTTTTGAACTTGAGGAATTTTTTGAACTGTCTAGTGAGCATTGCCATTTCATCATTCTCACTTTCACTAGAAGTATCAGTTTCCTCTTTTTCTTGTTGAACCTCTCTCTTGGAGCTTGAAGAACCTTTGTTAGAGGCTTTTAAAGCAATACACTTTCTGGGATTAACCTCAGTTTCTTTTCTTTTAAGGTTTATCTCATAAGTCATCAGGGATCCTATCAACTCATCCAATTTCATTGTTGATAGGTCTTTAGAGTCCTCAATGACAGTGGCCTTAGTATGCCAAGAGGATGGAAGATACCGAAGTATCTTCCTTACTAAGTCACTCTCACTGTACTCTTTCTTAAGACCTTTCAAGCCATTGATTATTATCATGAATCTAGCAAACATATCTGAAATTGTTTCTTCATTTTTCATCTTAAACATTTCATATTCAGATACTAGCATACTAGCTTTAGTTTCCCTTACCTCAGACGTACCTTCATAGATTAGCTCCAGCTTGTCCCACATTTCCTTTGTTGACTTGCATGTGGAGATTCTTGAGTATTCCTTCGGGGGAACGGCGCACTGCATCATGTTCAATGTGCTCCAGTTCAATGTTCCTTTGTGGATCTGTTCCCTTGTCCAGGTGTCTTCATCTTCTGGCAGCTCGTATGGTCCCTTGCTGACGATCTTCCACAGCTCATAGTCTTGAGCTCTCAGAAATACCTGCATACGGTTTTTCCAATAGGTGTAGTCAGTGCCATCAAAGAAGGGAGGCCTAGACACTGAGTGTCCTTCAACCATAAATCCCTTGTTGGTTTCCATTAAATAGAATCACTCCTGATCGTAAGATCAAGCTAATAAAGCTATAAATCAGAGAAACCTTGCTCTGATACCAATTGAAAGGTGCACGGAATCACCTAAAACAGCAATCTAGAAGGGGGGTTGAATAGATTACTATCGATTAAAAGCACTTTAATCTTCTTTTCAATGTTAACACTAACTTTACAAAAACTTAAACAGATGTGAATCGAATTCTAGCTTTGATGTGTGTACTGATTGTGATTGGGAGGTTAGCAATCTACCAAGCGTGTGAACAATCAATCGTGCCTACCATACATCTAATGCAAAATGTGCAAACCACAAAACACGATGATTTAAGGTGGTTCGGAGTACACAACTCGTGTATCCTACGTCCATCGTCCACACACACACAGGGAAAGACTGCTTATAAAGCGAGTTCAACCTTACAATCACACACACACATTTTCTGAGGCAAACACGCACTCAGAACAACCACACACACGTTGATCAAGCACAAGGGATGCTCAAACCACTTCCCCACACACAGAGATATGAAAAGTAGAACGAGAGAAGAGTTCTGAGTTGAGGAACAAATCCAAAATGTGAACTCTTTTGTGAGTTCGTCCAGAAGACTCCAAGCTTCATGTCGTTGAAGACCACGTGATGATGACGAAGCTTGAATCGAGGACGAACAAGCTTCAACTCCTCGCACGAGAAGAATCTCCCTTGATCAGACCAGAGAGTTGAAGCAGAGCAGCAGGGAGAAGCGTTTCTTCTTGACCTTTGCTTAGGGTTTTGGTATGGTGGCTTCTATTTGCGAAAATAACTCTATATGATCTATATATAGTGGTGTCCGAGTATGGAGAGTCGTGTTAAAAGGGAACACCCTAATACAGATCGCATGCTTATCACGAATTGTGACTTATCCTTCGGCTGTCGACAGATGCATCATAGCTTTCGACAGGTACTGCTGGAAACTGGCTTCCAAAACCATGTTGGTTGCTGGAACCTGGGTCTGTCGATAGGCAACTTGGGGCTGTCAATAGGCGAGCCTTATCTGTCGACAGGTGCACTTCATCTGTCGACATGTACTGCTTTTTAAGTGCTCCCAGAAACATGGTGGAATTTCCAAAGTGTCAAAATGTACCTGGATGGAGGATGTGTGAGCATTACCTGAACCAAGAGCAAAAAGAGCTTGCCGGAATTGACCAAGCTGAACTTCAGGTAGATTATTAAGATAGCAGTAGTCAGTGAACATTTGGAAATGACGGATAAGCTTGATCTCCTTTTGAATGAATGGCCCCCAGGTATCCTTGTGATGGATCTGGAACCACTTAGAGAGGGTCAAGGGATGATCCCTGGGTGGGAATCTTGCTGCCTGAGCACGAAGCAATTGGCTGTAGAGGGACTTGTGGCCCTGAGCCCACTGTTCTTTAGTTTTGGCTTCAGTCATGGAAATTTTTTTTGACTGTTCAGCCTTGGATAAAGAGGAAAAAGGAAGAATGACGTTTAGATGGTCGGTGAGGTTGAGATAAGGAAGTCCAAAAATAGTGGCAAAAGTGCATTTCTGGTGATATTCACAATAAAGGGGCCTTCTTCGATTTTCAACTGAGAGAGAAAACCAAAGAGGTGGAAAATGATAGGGGTGTTCATGGTTTGGTTTGGTTTGGTTTGGTTTATAGGAGATTTTTAGGAAACCAAACCAAACCAATTTGGACTCAAACCGAACCAAACCAAACCGAAGTCCTATGAAACCAAACCGAACCAAACCGAATTAAATTCGGTTTGGTTCGATTTAACTTGAAAATAAATGGGCCTTTAGATTCTCTTAGTCTTAAATAAGATTTTAATCACTTGTTTCTCTAATAAATCACTATCAAATATATTTGAAATGAAGTATTAATATTGATGACCATATTAACCTCAATAATATATACTTTTACATAAATATATTGAAAAAACTTGATAGATATATACAAATTAAAATTTATTATTGTAATTCGGTTTAATCGGTTTGGTTTAGTTTCTAGAGGTTAGAAACCGAACCAAACCGAATTTTCTAATTCGGTTTGGTTTGAAACCAAACCAATTTTTTTCATGTTCAAACCGAACCAAACCAAACCGAATCACTCGGTTCGGTTGGTTTTCGGTTTGAACCGAATAGTGAACACCCCTAGAAAATGAGGTTCTAAAGAGATGGCACGGTTTGAAGAAATTTCCTTTTCTTAGGAGCAGGGTTGGAAGAGCCTATCCTATGGAGGTGAGTCCCAACTGACAGGACTGAGCGAAGCATTGCTACTTCAAACTCATCTTTAATGTCATGGATCATATGATGTTCAAGTTGGGCACCCTCAGGAATTATGGTGACAGAAGAGGGAGGAGTAGGAGGATGAAGAAAAGAATGAGAGGTAGATGGAGGTGGTATGGATGCTCCAGAAGATGAAGGACCAGAAGAAGTGGTGGAATGAAAAGTATTCTCTTTTGTTGAAAGAGAGCGCACTCTTTTGTCAGCTATCCTTCGACAAATATTTTTTTTTAAGAAAAAAGAGAGTTTAATGATGAACCTACCCAAAAAATAAAATAACACCCACACCCACGTACCACTACAGCCATTTTAGTAAATAGATAAGTAATCCATCGTTATTTTAACTAGGTGTATGTTGACTAGGGGTGTTCATTATTCGGTTCAAATCAAAAAATCAAACCGAGCGATTCAATTTGGTTTGATTCGGTTTGAACATGGAAAAATTTTGGTTTGATTCCAAACCAAACCGAAAAAGAAAATTCAGTTTGGTTCGGTTTCTAAGTTCTAGAAACCAAACCAAACTGAATCCTGTGAACACGATGTACCCATGTAAGGGTCGCGACAGGGTCATGATGGAACGCGACAGGGTCCTATACGGGTCGCGACAGGGCTATTTGCCAGAACGCGACGGGGTCTCCTGTCGCGTTCAGGACATGACAAGAAGAGGTGTTGCGACATGCTTGAGAACGCGACCTGTCAGGCCGTCGCGTTCTCAGGTCCGTGGACAGAGTCTGACAGAGTTCTGCTCTATCTTGGATTGCGGTCTAGAAATATCAGATTTTGATACAGGGTCGTTCAGAAAATCATAACTAATTGTATACACGATGAAAAATCATGAAACTAGGGGCAAATGAAACTAAACATGCGAGCGTACTTCCAGTGAATAGGAATTAGAGAGAGAGCGTGGTTTGAACATGGTTTGAGTATGAACAATAACAAGTAACATAGAATATGACACAGAGGACAAAACTGATTTAATTTGAGCAACATGCTCAATGAAATTTAGGGCTTTTAGGGGCAAAAGATCCCTAACAACATGAAGTATCTATAGTAAAAATTTGTAGCATGGGATCAAGTATACATAGAGATTTGAATTAAACATGACATCTCGGGGTTATCATGTTTGCAGCACTTCTACAATCAAGAACAAAAGATTGGTTCGATGAAAAAGAGGGATTCAAGAGGGCTTTTGTTCCTGGTGATTGGAACTACCTACAGACGAGTTTAATTTAATTTTGCTCGTGAGAATGCCTACCTGCATGAAAACCCATAAGATTTATTACTCTCACTTTCTAAAATATTCTTACGCCGTTTTAACTGTCACATACGCAGTAAAAACACCTGTTTTAAATTGGAGCCATATTGAATGCTTTAAATCACATATTCACGACTTCTTTTCTATCTATGATTTCTCTTACACATGCACACGCATGAACCATCCATATATGGCTGAAATCTAGCATAAAATACCTCATAATGTATATGGTAATTTTTTGCAATAAAGAATATTAATAGCCTTATTTTAAAGGACTTGTATTCGTTTCTAGTGTTTTTATATACCGATATCAACGCTCCACTGTTCTAGAATTCCTCTAGAACGTCGATGACCTATTGTTTTTATACACACTTTACTTGGCTTGTGGTGAACTCTCCGTCGGATATTCCTTTCGCCGGACTAGTGAACCCTTACACAAGGCCTCTGTAAGAAACAGCCGAAGGGTCCATCATTCAAATAAAACTTCCAGAAAAGTTTCACTATTACATAGACTACTCAAATATCTACTTTTAAACTGTCAACTACTCATATGACAGGTGCTCATCACTCTTGCCATGTCCCATCTGACTCCACTGGTTCCTCATCACTACCTGAAAAAGGGCAGGATGATAGGGGTGAGCGAACTAGCTCAGTAGGATTTACATCTCAATATTGTGCGGGCACTAATATACATGATTAACATTTTAAATAGGCAGATATGCACATGAATATGATGACAATGCATGCTTTTCTAACAAGTTGAATAGAGGAATAGAACGGATATCATATCAGATCAAATGTCGCATTGCATATACAATGGACAGATATTTCAAGAGTAGAATCATATCAAAGAGATTGGCCATATTCAGACAGATATCATGCGTTCACATGATCAGACGTATCATATCAAATCATATCAGATCAAATCAGACTTATCATATCAAACAAAGGCACATTTTCACAATCTTGCATGTTTGTTGTGCTATGCCAAGCACCAAGAGTCCATACTCCCGCGGTTAATAAGTACGTTGGGGCGCTCCTCCCCAGGACCAGACAGGGCCCCTATTGCACAGGCATTGGATCAAATTTGGACCGGAGTCCCACGTTGTGCCGAACAAACAGATTCATATTATGGCCACAGAGTTTCAATGACAAGATCATAGTAAAAGGAACATGATCATTCATAGAGTCAAGGAATGACAAACAACTCAAAAGAACAAGGCAGGATAATGACGTATCTTATGTTTCATAATTCATTAATGTCTTGACATGAGGATGTTTCTAAAGACAGATCGTATGTAGAAATAGAACATGTGCTTTCCTAACATGTATGCATATGGACAGATAATTAATTTAACACCGGAAAGTATGAAACTAATGAAACCCATATACAATTCATGATATTAACTTCACTAACAAGTCCATACTAACATGTATTCATCCCCATATTCACATCATATTCTTATCTTATCAATTGACAATAAGAAAGATCACAAGATAACCAAATGAACATAAGGATAATCAAAATTACACATTAGAATCATATTCGTATCATTTCCATTTTCTTCAATGGGTTGATTTCTTTTAGGTCCATGCATACTATATAACATCATGCACATGCTTGTAGACATCATGCAATGATCAGACATAAGACATGAAAATATTTTGCAAAGGTAGTGTCGACACACCCCTTACTGGTGTCGACACAATGCTTCAAACACAAGACAAAATAATGCAAAACTGGTCAAGTAGTGTCGACACAATGCTTCAAATACAAGGCAAAATGGTCGAGTAGTGTCGACACTAGATCAAGTAGTGTCAACACTAGAGACAGCTTTCAGAAAACCTTCTGGCCAATATGGGACAGTGTGTCGACACTAGATCAGGTAGTGTCGACACTAGATCAGTTCCCAGAAACTTTCTGGGTCAAACTGGGACAGTGTGTCGACACTAGATCAAGTAGTGTCGACACTAGAGAGCTTCCTAGAACACCTTCCGGGCTGTTTTGGGATAGTGTGTCGACACTAGATCAAGTAGTGTCGACACTAGTGGCCCTTCCAGAAAAAAAGATGAGTCAGGTGTAACCAGAAATCACGTCTCATGCAGCGATTCACTTTCACCTCTTATAACTCTCTAACGAATGACAGTTAGACAAAACGTTCAACACAAAAGATGACGAGGACAACTAGTAGAAGAACTTTTATGTTGGGGGTTTGACCTAATTCAGTCTCGAATCCCGAGAAAACATATGAAGAAAAAAGTCAAGTGTAGCCCAAAATCACAGTATCATGCAATGACTCTCTTGCCATACTTATAACTCTCTAACGAAAGACTTTTGGACAAAATGTCCAACATAAAAGATGATTGTGGCTATATGTAGATAACTTTCATGAAGGAAATATAATCTGATCTGTCACGTCCTAATAAAAGGCTATTATTGGGAAATGACAGAAAACAGGCACAAAGTAATAACATTTATGTTTATTCATTATAACGCAGTCTGCGGAAGTCTTATTACATAAAGCTCCTCATTACACACTAAGTGAGGAGTAAGGATGAGTAGCTACTACTCATAACACTTTACAAGTACGCAACTAAAGCAGTAAATGGTTGGTTGACTCGTCATCGGTGTCCACTCTGCACACAGCCCATTTTACACTTCTCCCTCATCTTGATTACCTGAAAAGGGAAGGATGGGTGAGCTAACTAGCCCAGTAGAATTCAAATCCTTAAATCAAAGGATCAGAACACATGATAATTTAGGTAAGAACATGAATGGTATCAAGAACAGGCAGATAACCAAGATAACATGTCAGTGAATGTATAACAGTAGTATGAAAACATAGGCATACTCAGAAATTCATATTAAGGCTCAGGTTCGGAGTCATATAAATATTCACACAGGACAGGTAATAGGATGAACGGATATCAAGAAGCAATACCAGATCTCAGAATAGTAGCTTGATACAGTGATAGTAAAACTCAGGTCATGCTCAAGTATATAGCTCACGAATTGGTTCATATATCAGTTCACACAATACAGGAAGTATGATGACCATAATCAGGAAATAGTGATGCAATGCCAAACATCCCGGTATCCTTATCACTCCCGTACGGCCCGTAATGAATTCGGGTGCTCCTCCCAGGACTGGACCAGCCCTATTTGCACAGGCATATCAGTTAGGTGGGGTCCAAGGACCCAATAAATGTCATCATCATAAGTTTATCATATCTCACAAGGTGTTCAAGCCTTTGAACTCTCAAGTCATCAAGTAATATAAACTAGTTGTCGAATACAGGAGAATGGACTCAACGGAGTACCATTTGGAGTTGACGGTTTCAAGGATAATTCAATAATGAGTAAGGTATCCAAAGTGGGTAATCTTTATGGTAGAATGACAGAAAATATCAAAGTAAATAAGAGGGTAATTTGGTAGGCTATTAGGATGAACTTTGAACAAGGATTTACACATGTAAGAGTGCTGAAATCCAAGGCAGGACAGTAGCTGTCGACAGGAAGGAAGGATCTGTCGACAAATGGCACAGACAGAGCTCAGGTTTGCTGGCTCTGTGGGTATCTGTCGACAGATGCAAGGGATCTGTCGACAGATCCACACAGTCCAGAAACCTGGAGTTCTGGAAACATGCGCCTGTCGACAGCTCTGGGCTGGCTGTCGACAGGAAGCAGCAGAACTTCCGTAAGTATGTTTAAATCCATTCTAAGCACCCTAATTATAGATCTTATAATTCAAGGCATGATTGATATCAAATGGAAGAGTCTAAATAGAGTTTTCACAGTGGTTTATAAACTAAACAGTCGAGATGCAACAAGAGATTGATAATTCGAACTTGGTCGGCTATAAACTAATGTAGTGTAGTATTGGAAGCATGAACTTGATAGCAATGGTTTATTGGAAAATTCCTATAAGATGGACACTAAAACTCAAGGTATTTCATGAATCCAAGTCAATGTTCGAATTATCAACCATCTAAACCGAAATCCTCATCACTGTTCTAAGGATATGTTTACTTCTACAGAACTCTATATCATGAACTTGAATCAAAGGTGGAAGAAGAAGAAGAGATGATCTGGAGGTAAAATAAGTATCTCTTCCTCCCTAACGTAATAATATTCATCAAAACTAGACGAAAACTAGTAAGATTACAGTTATATCAACTTGGCTACTCAACACGAGTTATTTATCATGTGTGGAGAACAAGATTAAGGAAAAGGAGATGAATCCTACACATGGATAGCTAGGAACCTACTACCACATGCTACTGGAGGAATATCCTTTCCAACCAGAGATTATGTGAACTCAAGGAGTAGCTTCTATAGAAATACAAAACACACATAAAGTGCTAGAGGGGTTCATGACACTAGAACAGAAACTGGAACATCCAAACAGTAGGTTCTAAAGTTTATTCAAGGACATGAGTTAGAAGAGGAGAGATGAGGATCGAATCCTACCTAGTTTGAAGGAGATGAAGATGATAGCCACAAAGAAACAAGTAAGAAGATGTAGCCTTGGTACAATATTAGCTTTAGCTTCCAGAGTAATTCCCCAATCACTCCTTAGTAGCAGCTTCAACCAGAACTTGAGCAGAGGCAAGATGTATAAATAGAATGAGAGAAAGAGAGAACAATGGTTCCCCGAAATGGCTTCTCCACCAATTTCTCACTCAGAAACCTCTCACTCCTGAAGTTACCCACGAAATAGTAGCAGCATAACAGGAAAACATGAAGGGGAACCTGGCCACGATGACCCTTGGGGTATTCTTATACCCATGGATGCCTTCCATGCAAGGTGACACGAAGCTCACCCATGTGTCGCAGTAAGGGTGAAAGGTTTTTACCCCCATGACGAGTAACATGCATCTCCTAGTTAGGACACCTTAGGTAAGTTGGTATGATGTTTTACCTCAAGTGCTGGCCACCCAATAGCCTTACACGTAGACCTTTGCAATTTTCCAGAAAATCCCAAACCGTAAAATACCCATAATTCAACTGGTCCAATGTTTGCTAGGCAAACACATTTAAATGGTGTCCTTTTGTCATGAAATTTTAACCATAGGCTAATAGAATGGTTTTACAAATTGTAATAATTTTAGTTTAATTTTTAGATTTTATTTTACAGTAGGTGAAAAATCACCCGAAAAATGGTCGCGTCGATTGTACGTTGGAATCCGTACGTCGAAAAATTCATGAAATCATATAAATTTCTCCACATTTTTCTGGAATTATGATGTTCTCGGATTTTTATTTTGACGTCGTTTTCCGGTATCACCCTGTGGAGGCACGCACTTCGAGGTACGATACTGGAATAACGTTCATTACCACTATTTAAGTCTATCATCTAATTATCATAATTTATAATAACCCTAAGGTATTTTAACCAAATTACTTCTATTTTCTTAATATTTAAATTTCTGGGGCGTTACAGATTCGGTCTTTAATCTTGTGCATATAAGAAAGAACGGGAAAAGCCCTAACGGACACGACTTAGGGAAAACGACCATACTCATGCATACTCCATGAAAATTGGGCAAATCAAGTGCAAATGATCATAGACTCGATTTCTACATGATGGTATAGGGTTTCTTTAATCTTGGCCCGAGAACACCTACCTTTATGGAGATCTAAGACCAGTCGCATTCTGGACGCAGCAAGGATGAAGGGGGATGAATGCCTCCGGGTTCCCAGCCTTCTCCTTCTCCTCTGAAGTCCTAGCCTGCCTCCAAATGACCCCAACTCGTTGTTAAACCTTCCTCAAGAGTTTAATGATGAGTTCTTATAGATTTAGGTTGTATTACAAGTCCTAACGAGACTAGGAAAGGGGCTACGAGTTTTGTTTCCTACTTTCCAAGAAATCTGGGACTCTTTCCTCCAAAGGAGGTAACAACGGTTTAGGAAACCACCAATTGGGGTTGGGTTCGATTTTGGCTTACCTTACATGACCAATTACCTTAATTTTTACCCTAACTTACTTGCCCTCTCTAATTATAGCATAATTACATACACGAATTACTGGGTATTTCCTATCCTAGTTTTCCTCCTTGGGTCAAATGTGCTCCATTGGCCCAAATCTTGTTAATGGATCATTAATACATGGTGTTGGAAGTTTCTCCAATCTGTTTATTTAATTTATCCCCCTTTATTTCTAAAATTTTTAAATCACTAAATTTCCGGGGTGTTACATACTCTATCTATACTGATGCTTGAGGAATTGGGCTAGGCTGTGTACTAATGCAAAAGGAGAAGGTCATCGCCTATTCTTCAAGACAACTTAAGACACATGAAGTCAACTACCCTGTACATGATCTCGAGCTGGCTGCCGTAGTCTTCGCCTTGAAGATTTGGAGACACTATCTCTATGGTGAGAAATTCACTGTCTATTCAGATCATAAAAGTCTAAAGTACCTATTCTCCCAGAAAGAACTCAACATGAGGTAGAGAAGATGGTTAGAATATCTAAAGGACTTCGATTTCAACATCCAGTACCATCCAGGTAAGGGAAACGCCATGGCTGATGCTCTTAGTAGAAAGCCAATGGCATCTATCTCAAGTCTAGTCCTCGGCGAGATGCAATTACTTGAACAATTCGCGAGGCTAGACTTAAATATTGAACATAGGGATGATCATGTTTTGATTGCCAATCTCAAGATCCAAGCTGATCTGCTGGAGGAAATCAAGATGCAGCAGGACAACGATCCATTCTTGGTTCGTGTCAAGGAAACCTTAGCGGACAGACCGGATTTTGCCATGACTGAAGATGGAAGGTTAGTATTCCATGGTAGAACTTGTGTACCAGACAATGAAGCCCTAAAAAGGAAACTAATGGATGAAGCTCATCAAACTAAGTACACTATTCATCCAAGAGGTACCAAAATGTATCAAGATATGAAAAGAACATTTTGGTGGCCGAATATGAAGAGGGAAGTAGCCGAGCTTGTAGCTCATTGCCTCACATGTCAACAAGTGAAGGCAGAACATATGCGCCCTGCCGGTGTGCTCAGACCACTAGATATCCCAGAATGGAAGTGGGAAAGCATTGGCATGGACTTCATCATGGGTTTACCCAGAACTCATGGTGGACTTGACGCCATATGGGTCATCGTTGACCGATTGACCAAGTCTGTGCACTTCTTACCCATAAAGAGTACATGGTCTGTGGAGGTGCTAGCTGGATTATACGTCAAGGAGATCGTGCGGTTGCACGGTATTCCGTCATCTATTATCTCAGATCGAGATCCAAGTTTCACCTCTCATTTTTGGAAAGGTCTGCAAACTGCCCTTGGTACGAAGCTTAATTTTAGTACTGCCTTTCACCCACAGACTGATGGGCAAACTGAGAGGACAAATCAAATTGTAGAAGACATGTTAAGAGCCTGCATTATAGATTTCAATGGTCATTGGAATGAACACTTACCCTTGATTGAGTTCGCCTATAACAACAGTTATCAGGCGAGTATTAAAATGGCACCATTTGAAGCACTTTATGGCAGGAATTGTAGATCTCCTGTGTGCTGGAATGAAGTGGGAGAACAACAATGGTTAGGACCTGACATGGTACAAAGTACAACCCGGGATATACAGATGATACGAGATCGACTCAAGATTGCTCAGTCTAGACAGAAGAGCTATGTTGATAAGAGAAGACGGGATTTGGAATTTCAAATAGGAGATCATCTGCTATTGAAGGTATCTCCTACCCGTGGTATTCAAAGATTCAGAGTGAAAGGAAAACTTAGTCCAAGATTCATTGGTCCTTTCGAAGTACTTGAAAGGATTGGTGAAGTTGCTTACAGACTGGCCTTGCCGCCAAATTTGGCAAGTGTGCACAATGTCTTCCATGTCTCCATGCTTAGAAAGTATGTGTACGATCCTACGCATGTCATTCGCCATGATGATCTAGTGTTAAACAAGGACATGACGTATGAAGAGAAGCCGATCAAGATATTGGACCGGAAGGTACAACAACTCAGAAATCGTCCCATTCACGTGGTGAAGGTCTTATGGAATAACCGCGGAGTGGAAGAAGCCACATGGGAACCAGAAGGAATTATCAGACGCAACTACCCTGATCTATTCGGTAAGCCATTCTCTCCTGTAAGGTCATATGAATTTGGGGACCAAATTCTTTTAAGAGGGGGAGGATGTAGCAACCTGAATTTTCGAGAAAAATAAAAATTTAAATAATAAATTAAAAACTCAGTTAAAGGGATATTCAATGAAAATAGTATTAACTAAAACCCATTAAATGGAAAAGAATAATGGGCTTTGCTTAATGGATCCTCTAGAACTTATTGGGTCAAAAATATGAATTTACAAAGGGATAATAATATGAAAATACCATAAATTCGGAGTTTAATTATCTCTTAATTGGAAAAGGGGTTATTAAAGCAATAAAAGTGGCAATTAGAGTTGGAATTGGATTCCTAAACCTACCCCATATAGTCTAGTACGAATTTAGATCACATCCTAACCTAATTAGAGATTGGAAAGCAAGAAAGGAAGGGTGGAGTTAGGAAATCTCGTAATTAAGAGGAATTTGAGTAGTAGTAGGAATAAGAACTTGTATTTATATAAATACACCTCTTAAACCCTCATGGCCGGCTCTAGCTCATGCAAAGAGGTTCTTGGATGTGGAGAAGAGGCCAAGGAAGAGGAGAAATCGAGGAGAGGAAGATCCGTCAAGCTTCTTCCTTCGTTCTTGGAGTTCTAAGCCCTATAAGATAAATCGAGTCAAAGGTAGGCATTCTCACGAGCAAAATTAATTAAACTCGTATGTAGGTAGTTCCAATCACCAGGAACAAAAGCCCTCTTGAATCCTCTTTTCATCGAGCCAATCTTTTATTCTTGATTTTAGAAGTGCTGCAAACATGATAACCCCGATATGTCATATTAATTCAAATCTCTATGTATACTTGATCTCATGCTATGAAATTTTTACTGTAGATACTTTATGTTGTTAGGGATCTTTTGCCCCTAAAAGCCCTAAATTTCATGGAGCATGTTGCTCAAATTAAATCAGTCTTGCTCTATGTGTCATGTTCTATGTTACTCGTTATTGTTCATGCTCAAACCATGTTCAAACCACGCTCTCTCTCTAATTTCTATTTACTGGAAGTACTCTCGCATGTCTAGTTTCATTTGCCCCTAGTTTCATGATTTTTCATCGTGTATACAATTAGTTATGATTTTCTGAACGACCCTGTATCAAAATCTGATATTTCTAGACCGCAATCCAAGACAGAGCAGAACTCTGTCAGACTCTGTCCACGGACCTGAGGATGCGATGGCCCGACATGTCGCATTCTCAAGCCCGTCGCGACACCTCTTCTTGTCGCGTCCTGAACGCGACATGAGACCCCGTCGCGTTCTGGCCGCCTGAGCAGATAGCCCTGTCGCGACCCGTACAGGACCCTGTCGCGACCCTTACATGGGTACGCCTTTTTAACAGTCACATATGCAGTAAAACACCTGTTTTAAATTGGAGCCATATTGAATGCTTTAAATCACATATTCACGACTTCTTTTCTATCTATGATTTCTCTTACACATGCACACACATGAACCATCCATATATGGATGAAATCTGGCATAAAATATCTCATAATGTATCTGGTAATTTATTGCAATAAAGCATATTAATTGCCCTATTTTAAAGGACTTGTATTCATTTCTAGCATTGTTTATATACTGATATCGACGCTCCACTGTTCTAGAATTCCTCTAGAACGTCGAGCACCTATTTTTTTTTATACACACTTTACTTGGCTTATGGTGAACTCCCCGTCGGATATTCCTTTTGCCAGACTAGTGAACCCTTGCACAAGGCCTCCGTAAGTCTCCTCTGATCATGGATTCTCATATGGTCGACGAGCCGGTTGTACCCTAATACCCATTACATCTTTAGGGATCGATATGATCCAAACGGCTATTAGTAGTTCGCTCTCACCTTGAATCACGCCGGACCTCTAGACTTGTGTTTAACATGGCCAGTGGTAGGGTCATGAGTTCCACCTGATTGCCAACACCAAGTGCGCGTGTTGTGCAACTGTACTATCGCCTGTTTACTCGTTGTATTACATGAAATGTCCATTAGCTCTCATCTATACTCTACTCGCTCGTCTATTCACGTTCTCTCTACTATCTCGTCTATTCATCTAGTGCTCTTAACGATTCTTGGTACTCTATATTGGCCATTGCCTGATTGTCTAAAGATAAATAATATAACCAATGTCTGGCAATATATAAAGGGCCCGATCTGGTCCTGGGATGTGCGCCCGAAAGTGCTAGTGCCCATGGGAGTTAAATGATCAGAGTGTTTGGCATTACACTCAAGTGCTATCTTTCTCGACTATCTATATGAAAATCAAAACACAAAATGTGCTATACTCTCTCGATGTCTAGAATGACAAACAAGTGCTATACTCGCCGTGCTATTATT
>CM024761.1:142121448-142180119 GCA_014218235.1 Colocasia esculenta
ACCCTGGGCAGTGTAAGGTTGGCGGTTATTGTTCTGGCCGGCAGGGTTAAAGGTAGGGGTGAACACGGTCTGGTTCGGTTCGGTTCACCCCATTTTTGGGTGAACCGAAACTGAACCGAAATACTGTTCAAATCGAACCGATTCGGTTCGGTTTAAACTGAAGTTTAATTCCACTTAATACACAACTGTACATCTGGCATGGTGGTGAAGGCGTCAGCCACCATACCCAATGGTTAAGGGTTTGAATCTCATTTTGGACAAAAAAGGCTCACTACATGTTTTTCATATAAAAAACTTGTTGGCGGAAGAGAGGAATCGAACTCCTCTCACCGCGTTCACCTCTGGCCTTTCTTACCAACTGGGATATTTACTATTTGAGTACATAATAGACATATTAGATATATATTCGGCTTATTTCGGTTCCACAATGTGGAACCGAACTGAACTAGTTAGATGCCCAACCCGAATCAAACCGAACCGAACCGGTCGGTTCGGTTCGGTTTTTCGGGTTGGACCAAATTATGAACACCCCTAGTTAAAGGCACTCACTTGCTCATTCACTTGGACACCCTCGGTTACTAGCCCCTGAGGTTTTCTTTGGAAGCGGGATTTCTGGGGTTCGAACATGGAATGAATGGGGGAGTCTTTGAGTTGGGTCTGGATAAACTGGGCCTGACTGTAGAGCTGGTGCATGGTGTTGATATCATTCATTGCAAGGATGTTTTTGTAGGCAGGGGTTTCATTGGCAATGATGATTTTGACCTTCTCTCCCTCCGGAAGGTACCCTGGAACTCGTGTGGCCATATGTCTCCACCTGTCGGCATATGCGGCAAAGTCTTCATCCGACTTCATCTTTTTTGCCATGAGATCCGTAAGAGAATATTCGGGCCCAACCCTGTCTTGGAATTGTTCAAGGAATTTAGCTCTCACTATGGCGAAGTCTTCTGCATCCTCAGGTAACAAGGAATAAAACCAATCCAGTGCAGGCCCATCCAATGACCGGAGAAACAGATACGCCATCAAACAGCGGTCATGATGATAGGGTGCAGACTCATAGATAAAATCCTTGATGTGAATATAGGGGTTGCCAGAGCCATTGTATTTGCGGTACTTCGGAAGCTCGGACGGAGAGGGGACCCATAGGCCACTGAAATTAGGCATGTGGACATCATGGTGTTGCCTAGGGTCAACTTGCTTTCGAAGCTCTTGGAGTTCTTTCTTGATAGACGCCCACTCGGACATCATGTCGGGGGCAGCGGAAGGCTGAGCACACACGGAGGAAGTAAGAGACACCGGCCTAGCACACGGCTCTAGCTGCGGTGGATGACAAGGGTGGTAAGGGGGAGACCGGGGCCTCGACTCACGCCGATGGTAGTGCCCAGATTCGAAAGGAGTGAATCGAATGGCCCGCGGCCGGATAGGAGTATTGTCGGCTAGTCCCGTGATGATACGGGGGCCGGAGGTAGATGCCACAGGGCGGGAAGTGCCCGCTCTAGGTGAGGGTGACGTGGCGGCCTTTCCTTTGAGGGCCGTCATAAGATCCTGAATCTGAGACCGATCTAGCTGAGGAATTAGGCGCAAGAGTTGAGCAGCTTGATCGTCTGCCTGAGGGGAGTGAACAGTTTGTGACGGGCCACCGTCATTGGGACGATGACTCTCACTGGCGTGGACGGTGGTGACACAAGGCCGGGTCGACTCCTCAAGGAGGTCGTGAGGAAGAGATTCCTCATAATCCTGGGAAGTGTAAAAGGCAGCATCCTGATTCTCATTGCCATAGATCGGGTTCAGATAGGACTCCATTCTTGGAAAGTGGGAATGCCAAAATGAGGAAAGCCTGTCCAGACCTAAGACACACCCAAACCTAAACAAACACCTAATTTCCTAAACAAACAGTCCTATGCAAACAAAAGAAAGAGAAAATGTCTCACCCAAAGCAAGCATTTAGCAATGATGACGGTTTCTTTTATTTGATTCAAGTTTGCCTCTTAATAGATTGATCTTTTTAGCAAGTTCTCTCAAAAGGGAAGGTTTCCTAAAGGGAGAAGGCTTCTAACTTCGGGTTTGACTAGGTTTTCTCACGGACTCACCAAATGAATGGATCCTAAATCTAGGTGGCAATAGGTACAACCAGCCCGGCGACCGTGTGGGAATCCACAGTCAGCGAGGACTTACGGAGGCCCTCAAGCGAGTGCTCTAGTCGGACACAAGGAATATGTGGCCGAGAGAGCGAGCGTCGCTGAGGAGGACAACCTAAACTACAACATGGAAATATGTATGCACGCCCTATGTGCACCGGAGTGCATGCAAAATCTAACCTAAGACTAACAAAACAAATATCAGACCTACCTGCTCTCAGAAGTAGAAGGCGACAGGGTTACTGTCGCGACCAAGATTGTGACAGGAACCAGGTCGCGTTCCTCTTCACAGTGGACAGAGATCAGATTGGACCTGATTATGCACGAAAATTCAAAACAATCCTATAGCACGGAGGACTGACAGACTCTCAAAAGCGTGGAATAGGCTTCAAACAGTTCAGAATATGGATGGAGTACGTGAAATAAGCCCAAAAGAACATGAATACATGAAATCCAAGGCACTGACCTGATCGCGACAAGGGCACTGTCGTCGTGCTTATAGCGACGCGCGCAACATCGTGTTTCGACCCAGCAGACAAGACTCAAAATAGGATTAAAGATTAACGGATCAAGAACACATACCTGATAGCGACGCGCTTCGGTCGTGCTCCTTATTGCGACGCCTTCAATGCCGTGTTCCCGACTAGCACAATAGAGTACAGAAATAGTATGAAATGAGAGCTGATGTACTGACCTTATTACGACGCCCTCTTTGTCGCCACCATTAACACGACGCCTTTGATGTCGTCTTCTAGACCAGTACAGCAGAACACAAAAAATAGCACAAAAACGAACATTGATGTACTGACCTGATCACGACGTCTGTCTTGTCGCTACTATGATCGCAACGCTCCCAACGTCGCCTTCTCACCCAGAGCAACAGAACTCAAAGCAACAGTAAAGGTAAACGAAAAAAACATAAAATTTATGGAAGGACCACACACGTGAATGACTAAAGACGACAGGGAAAGACAACAACAAGCATGATGGGCACTAGAGGTCCTACCGTGATCGCCAGAAGGTGTAATTACAAGATTTGCTCCCCAAAAGATGATGATTAGAAGTTAAAGAAAATGGACCGTGATCGCCACCAAAGCAGTTGCAAAACAAATATGTGAAAGAACACTTGCTAACTGCCTTGGAAAAGGGAAAAAATTTCAGAAAGCGTACCTGACCCTGAGAACGCAACGGTGGAGCCGTCGCCTTCCTTGTATCGGAACGCGCCACACAATCTATCGCCTTCCAGATTGCGACACCTTGATGGTCACCTTTTGCTTTAGAGGATGAAGACCGTGGGTTCTTTCTCTTCCTGCTCCTCAGCCGGCCAAGGGGCAAGAGCCTCATGCTGCTACTGTCTTCTAAACCCTATCGAGAATATCAAAACAAAGGAAAACCCATTAAAGAATTCGTTTATGAAGAATCCATCCCAAAAACATGAATAAACATGAGCTAATTGGAGGGAACTCACGTGGGGTGGGGTTTTAACCCCTTTGGGTGTTTAAAAACGGTGTGTGTGGAGTGTTCTAATGCAAAACTACGGAAAAACAAATCTATGCATGCATGAATGAAGAGAAAATTGAAGGAAAAGGGGAGAGAGAAAGCATAGGCAGAGAGAAAACGCCCTAGGGGCACTTCCTGGTTGTCTGGAGGCGGAGGACTCTTCTGAGAAGTTGGAGCACCCTGAGAGACGAAGACCCAGTAGCCGACCTTCCCCTAAATGGTGCTGTATGGAGCAATTTATACCCCGTTATTCCTGAACGGGCTGTGAGAGGAATAATGGGAAAGGGCTCAATTTTAGGCAAACATGCTCGCGCAAGGGCAAGCAGAACTCGGAAAGGACGCATTAAAGAAGGCTCCCTCAAAATTTGGAAGGATTTGAACGCCTCTAGGTCAATCAAAACCCGAAATATTCATGAATAGCAAGTACCCAAGTCAGGTTAGGAAAGGGTACGTTGCATGGAAACCAGAACGCGACAACCTTATGGTCGCGGCCAGGTAACGATGCATCGATATGTCGCCTTCTTTACAAGGAAAGCTTTTGAAGTTTTTTTCTGGCAATTTTTCAGAGAATAAAAATGCTAATTAAGAACGCGACGTATCGAGGTGTCGCCTTCTGAAGGAAATCGATTCAGACTTGAAGGCAAATCGGTATAAGGCCAGATAGCGACATAAAGACCGTCGCCTTTATGAACAAGAACACAACAGAAAACTTGTCGCCTCCAAGATCTTTTAGCATATGGTCATGCAAAGTACCCTATCTCCTTGCACGGGTATCTGATTGGCGTGCGGCTCGAAGCGTTGGACTCCTAACCCAGAGAGCTACAAGACAATGATGAAGAGTGGTTGAATTGACTAGGAAGTACCCACTAGGGCGATGAAATAATAGAAAATGATACCATGATCGGATAAAGTCAGCTTGACGATGATGAGCCAACGTGGGGCATCAATGATATGACAAGGAATTTAGCTCGACTTATAGGCCAGAAATGGGTGTCTACAACTACTTGGGTTGGTTCTTTCAGCTGCATCTTTATACTATAAAAGCTCATTAAATGAACATCTTTCATCACCAAATTGTTCTTTATAAGCAACTTCTTTTCCTAACCAAGCTTGGTGATATGACAAATCAACTCCATATTCTCTAAAGATGTCTCTCTTAATGTCTTTGGGCATGTATAATGGTGTATCCACATTTTTTCCTAAACTATAGTACTAACCCACTTCTTACTAACTCTAGGATGTTTCTGTGTGCTCAAGCCCCCACCACAACTATGCACATTATTCAAAAATTTGATCTTAAATTGAGGTCCTAACCCAACTCTAATGGCATGCAAACTCCAAGCACAAGTAACAATTTTACAATGTACTATAACACGGGTAGAGTCATTATTAATGAAAGTAAAGTCAAATCCTCTTGAAATTGCTTACTTTGTTAAATCATTCTAAAATTGTTCAACAGAGACAAAATTCTGACAAGTAGAATGGATAACATCATGTCATAAATCTGATTTTAGTCTCATTTTTTGACTCGAAGTTTCAGAAATATTAGATCTTATGTTGTTGTTTATAGAAGATTATTCTGCAAATGTTCTGAAAATAAATTAGAAAACACATAAGTGTCGTTTCTTTCTATTAAAAATAACATAGTTAGATAAGCTTCTTCTTTAGTCCGCAAATCCAAGATTTCAAATCATCAGTTTGCATTGCCTCTTCCATGTATTCAACCCGTATTTATTTTGCAGCTGTTCAGAATTTAAATTGGTAGTCCGAACACACATAACGATCCTACCAAGTGCTATTACCCTCTTCTTCCGCCACACATCTTTGTTTTTTTGGACTTTCTCCGGCCTACACCTTCTAATGATGGATGATTTTTTTTATTGTATGATTCAGTGACTAAACCATCGAGGGAAACCCACCTATCCGGGAAATCGATCCCGGAGTCTCATCCTCCCTCCACTCCCGGTATCCACTGCTCTACGAGCGTGAGACTCCCATGATGGATGTTGCTAGCCTCGGCCTCAATTTTAGTTTGTGTTTGATGCCATTTAATTTGTCTTTGATGTCGTTTGGTAACAATTGTGATAGGAGAAATTTCAATTATTTAATTATTCATAAATTATTTTTTCTCACTCTAACTCTCAAATGTTAAAAAAAAAATATTCTTATATTATGACTTTGAAATTTTGAAAAAGAAAGAGAGAGATAGAGAGAAAAAATGGAATGATGAAACGTGAATTTTTGTGCCCCAAAATTAAGTCTTGATTCTCATTTGATTTGAAATCTGATTTTGAAAAAGAAAAAAAACGTCCGACGCATCCGGATGCCTTATTGTCCAAGTTCAGATAGTCACCCTAGACCTTGTGAGCAAGCCCGTCTAACAAGGCATTTATTGGTTCCATTGAACTCTGGATCGCCCTAGGTTAAAGTTTTGGAAATATTTTACACATACTTTGTTGTGTGCATCTTCCAAGCTTTCCTCCAAGTTTGCTACTTGACTAAAGATAACCCTTTCTCTATGGAGCAGGGCAAACCCTTGCAATGGATGTAGTGACTCTTTTAATCAATGGTTGTGATATCTTCCATGTTATAGCTTAGAGTTTGACATTTTCATGTTGGTGGGCATGGATTTATTCCCATATCTATCATAATGTTTTCTTTTCCCTTTCCACTCATCTATTATGTAATAATTGTCAACAAGATTAATAGAAGTACCCCCCCCCCCAAACCCCGTTTTTATTGTAAGGGGGAAAAAAACCAGTTAAAGAGAAGTTTTTTTAACGGGAAGTAGATGGTACAGAATTATTTTTAATTTAAATAGATTTTATGATATTATTGGAGATTATTAAGTTTATAGGAAGCTATTTCAGATATAGCATTTTTGTTGTGGAGCTGTAAGTAAAATTCCCATGTAAGATTCATTCGTATAAACACAGGGCATTTCATTTTCTTCTTACTCCTTTAGACAATTAGTGAAATGTATACATCTATTGAAGTTTTCCTTTTAGCTAAAATCCTTCCGGTAATGAACTAAGTTAACAGGAGAAGAAAGCATATTTCATATTTATAAGCCACTTTTTTAACCCTTAGAAAAAGTACAGAAATGTTGTATAAATGTTATGCTAATTTGTGTACAAAAATTTATTATACTTACCAAACAAAAGTGCAGCACAAACTTAACAAACATCCTGTTAAAAAAATGGTAGTCTTATTCCTCCTTTTCATCGGCAACAAAGAACCACAGACCAAGAAAACACCGCCAACACGGAACTTACAAGCGACCAATGTACAATTTCTTGGTAGGAAAAGTCTTGTTGCAAACCAAAGTTTTCATGACATGGGGTATTAATATAATACCCCATGTCATGATGTGGCAAACCCCCATTGGGTTTGCAACACTTGGTGCAAACCAATGGTTTGCACCAAGTTGTTCTCTTCTTGGTAACTCTAACCGAAGCCTGATGCAGAATTCGATGTGCCTCCAAAAGTTCTCCATCATGACATTTGCCATTAACTGTACAAAAGATATGTACCATAGATATGTAATTATAACAACGTTTCCAAAATGAGAGCAGAGTCATTTCTCTGCTTTCCAGCAGTTATGACCTTTGGTCATGCAGTTTGATTCCTTGCGAGGATGCTGTGCACCAGAGACCTATCTGCTACGACATTTTTTAACAATTTTCAGATTATAATGATGCTTCTAATCTGAGAGCACTGAGCTGATTCATTTGTTTTCCAGCAGTCCACAACCTTGGCTGTGCAGTGTATTCTCCCGTACAGAGTACCAAATTGGCATCGTATCCAACTGACCCCTGACTCATCAGTTTTTGTTTGTCTACACTGAACATAGATATCTTTTTTGATGCTGGTCCTGGCGTAACAACCATCGCTCCATTGTCTACAAATGTTGGCCTGTAAATTTGATTGCAAACTCTTGCATTTGTCGGAACATGACCCTGAAGCTCATGGATTGATTCTTTTGGGTTTCTAATGTCATAAAGACGTAATATTGGATCTTTACTGGCTGACAAAAGTAGAAAGCTGTTTGAGGGACACCATTCTACAGTATTGATAGGGCTCAAATGATTTGATTCAATGGTAAGAGTACATGGTTCTGGCAACCTTGCATCAAGGACACAAATAGAACCATCAGCTCCACAATCTGCAAGTATATGTTTTGTCCCTCTGCAAAAGATACATAGAGGAGTGTAAGCAAAATGGTGAGAGGGTAGCCATCGTTGACATTATGGAGTACAGGCTTTACAACCAATATAGCAAGATAAGGGTTCCAATACTCATCCTCAAAACTTACACCACTAACCTGAGTTTCTAGTCTCCACTACAACCAGTAATAAAAACAAACACCTGTATCTTTCACATCCATGAGGCTAGCACATCATAGTATTGCTTGAACAAACAATCAAGGGCACTTGAAAAGTTAAAACTGGGAGGCATGAAAATTTAGCTACACTTCTCCAGTGCAACAAGTCAGAGAAGCAATGAGATCGAGAAACATCATAATTTGGATTTTGGACATTTACAATAGGCACGCACTAAGAAAGGCACATATCAATCTTTGAGCACAAAGGGATTGCATGCTAGGATAATTCAATCAATAATAGATGTTGAAAATTTACAAGCATGATGGCAGAATACCCGTTGGAGATAATGAACAAATAGATCTTATGCCAAAGAGAAGTAAGCAGCCATGTGTGCTGGAAAAATAAAAGAACACGACCGTCAAACCATTCTGAACGTACAGTAGTGTTTCTCATCATTGGAAATTAAACAGTAAACAAGTATGGCAAAAACAATTCTTCAAATGGGAAAGCGATGTTAGAATCGCCCCACAATGGAAGAGAGACGAAAGAAAATACATTGGAAGAGAGAGAAAATAAAATATCCATAAATAGTGGAGCTGTAACTTCAATAAGCAAAACATGTATTGACATACATCTCAGATGCATGGATTCTTGCCGGACCTATGGGCTCATACCTGACATTACCAGGTTCTTAATAGTCACTCTTAGAAAGGAAAGCAGCCTATCAACAATGCATATTTAAGACAAATCTCTACCAGGGCTAAGAATAAGAGGCAGACGAAGTTGGAGCATGGAAGAGAAAGAGGATGAGAAAGGGAATGGAGGAATGGAAGAAGAGAAGTAGGAGAGGAGGATGGAGAAGGAACAATTGTTGTCAACATGTAAAGCAGTATCCCATCAACTTAATGATAGCTTCGGACATGGAGTTCCTGAAGAATTGGGTGCAGTTTTTCTAGTAAGCTTTATGCCTGACGCAAAAATTCTCATTTATTATGACTGTGCTGCATTCACCCTTCCAGAAACAAAACCAAGCAAAAGCAGCAGACGGGATCATTTCAACTTATAGGATGTTCATATTCACTATTGATTTAGGGAGCATATTAAATGGTGATGATATGACAAATGATGGTCACTAGATTGTGAACATGTCAAATTTTCTTTAATTATATATTTTCGTATGTTTCTAGGTCACATTCTTAAGCCTGGGTTGGAATACGATTGGTCGGTCTATTAGCAATCCAACCGAGTTTAGGATTTCCTATTTATTTCCCATTTTGAGGGTCCCAAGAGAAGTTAAATTTCTATGTTTGTTTTAACAGTCTTCTCAGGTTTTCATGTCTGATTCTAACAGTCCAATTAGGAGTCATACTTTGAGTTGGAATTGAGTTTCCCAAATTTATTGTACTTTCAGAGCTATTTTTTATTGTGTAGGCAAGTTTGTGCATGTAGCAGTTACAGCTTGATAAGGAAATTAGGAAATCTGATTACTTATTTTCGACTCTCAACACTCGTAGGAATAGGATTAAATTTTGGAAAGGAGAGGAGTTATAAATACCTGCTGTAACTGAGTTTATCCATCAATGAAAACTTTGAGAATTTTTCTGAAATTTTGTTTCTCCAAGAGGGAGTAAACCTACACTCTGAAAAAAGAGAGAGGGTGATAGGCGCAACCTCTCTTTTTTTCTGTTTTCTTGTTTTCTGCTGCAATCCTTTTTTCTTTCTCTCCTATTGCATTCTTCTTCTTCCTGAAACCCAACGCCACTGTACTTTGCAGCACTTTGGTGCACCTGCCAGCACACAAACACAAGCAGGTTAAAAGCACCCTTCTTTCTCCAATTCTTCTTCTTCTCTGTAACATCCATGTCCCTCCTTGTGGGTTTGCCCTCTCGGCTGAGGTCGCGACAGAGCGACCCGTCGCCTTCTGAACGTGACAGAGGTGACCGTCGTGTTAAGATTATGAACGCTCCGGCCGCCCCTATCGCGACAGGACTCTAACAGCAGACTGTCTCCTTGTCGTCTTGCTGTCGGGACAATTACACCACGTGTCGAAGTGCATGCATGAATGCGAGATGGTTGGCCGTCGCGATCTTGCTGTCAGTTTTGCATGCACGTCGATTAGGTGGTTGACTGGCTGACTGTTCCAGATCGCGACGCAGGTGGGTGTCGCGTTAGGTGGGTGTCGCGTTAGCGTTGGGAACGCGACGCCCAGATCCGTCGCATTCTTACTGTCTGTGTTTAAGTTGCTCTGGCCGAGAGCAGAAACCCCTTTGGCCTTTCTTTTGGTGGTTCTTCCCTCCGGCGATTTTCGAAGGCTGGTGGCTCCGTGGGGTGTTTGGGAAGGCCTTGTGGGGTGTGGTTGCTTTGTGTAGGTAAGTGCATGGATCTATTGCATGGTTCTGTGTGTGTTTGTACTTCTTCCTCATCTTCCCCTTCTTCTTCTTGCATGGTGGTTCTCCTTCTCTTGGTGCGAAGGAGGAGGTCGAGTTCAGTTCGTGGGCGGCTCTTGGAGCGTTGGAGCTCGGAGGTGGAGGGGTGCTAGCCTACGAGAAGGCCCATCTTGGGTGGATCTTCATATTGAGGCAGGGATCCCCAAACCATCCCCTAGTTCTACCATGCTAGGGCCACACCCCTTCTCCAAGCCTAGACTCCATGAATAGGATGTGAATTGTGTGCTAGTTTTCATGTGGATGGTTCTGTGATTCTTGATTCATGCTTGTGTTGCATGGGTTGTAATGAGAGTACTTGATGCATGTGAGACTATGTGAGTGTAGTTGGCTTTTCCTTGCATGCATGTGGGTTGTTTGCGGTGGTTTGGATGATATTAGTATGTTTCTCCTGTCTCCATGTTTCCCCTTCCCCGTTTGTACCTTGTGTTGTGGTTTGGAGTGGTAGAGGTTGCCTTATTGAGGCACTCGGCTGTGGTCGCGACGGGTTTCCCAGTCGTGACCAGGTCGCGACGTATCGAGGCGTCGCGCTCTCTTGAACGCACCCCAGACCCGCTGCGTCTTGCTAACGCGACAGGTACATGGCTGGCGTTCAAGTGTCCGGGGTCTTGCCGATTGCGACCTCCATCTCCATCGCGATGAGATCGCGATGGGGTACGTGTCACAATCAGTCGACTCAGGCTTGTTGCGGTACTCTTAGCCGCCGCGACCTTATCGCAACACGCTTAAGGGTCGCCATCGGTTTTCTTGTCGCAACGGACAGAACCGTCGCGTTCTGGTCGCGACGGGCCGATGAGTCGCCTCTCTGATCGAGAACTGACTGTCGACCTATTTGTGTTTCCGCTTCCGATGCGACTCAGTTTTCTTGGCATCTGTGTTGTTCCTAGTGCAGTGCTACTCTAGTCTCTTTGCCCGGTGCTAGGCACTTGAGGGCTTATCCACGAGACAGGTTGTTACCGTTACCTGGGACCCCCAGTCCCCGTGCGCCTGTGTCAGAGGGGGTTGCTCCAGGCGGCGAGGTTTGCTCGAGTCGTTGACTCTAGTAGCCATAGGGGAAAACGGTGGGGCAGCGACGTGAGTCGTTTGTAGAGCTCTCTTAACTGAGTCTGGTACGCCGGGTAGTTGGTAGCTCGTACGGCGCAGATCAGCTAGTCCTTTCTCACTGCCTCACTCTACGTGGTTCCAGAACCATTTAGAGGGGTTAGGCGTGGGACCGTAATCCGACCAGACTACGGCAATTGTATTTGTTCTTGTTCCGCGTCTCACTCAGACGGGAGGTGCTAGACATGGACCGTTGGTCGAGGGTAAGGCGCGTGGCGCACCTGACCGGCTGACTAGTGTAGTGTTCTGTAGCTAGTGTGTTTGTCCAGATAGTTTCTACTGTATGTGTTTACAGCTGGGTTCTTGTGGTGCATTGGTGTACATGGGTTTTCCGATTCCGCTGCGTAGCTCAGACCGACGACCGTATAGTTTCTTTCACGCTTCCGCACTTGACTCTGTTTAGTAGAATAAACTTTACTGCTTTATTTAATTATTACTCATTAGTTCTATTCTACTGTTAGAACCAGTGGGAGATTGGTAGTCCCTAGTGGGCTTCTTCGTGAAACTCACTCCCTGTTTTGTAGATGAGACTTCACAATAGCTCCCTCCACGGCGGACTGAGGAGACGGGCCCGTAATAGTCGGCATCTCTAGTGGCAGTGTTCCCCCAGTAGTTGTACTTCACCCTCGAGGTATGCCCCTAAGGGACGTGTTCCTTCCCATCTATTTCAGCACTTGTACTTTATTTACTTTGGGAATGTACTAGACTGTTACTTAGTGTTGGACATTTTGCGTTCACTTGTGGTGCACTTTAGTACGTTTGTTGTTATTTATCTCTATTACATATCTTGTTAGACCGATCCGTTAGCCCTTCCGGGTCTCCGGATCCATGGGCGGCGGTCCCAATGTTCGAATTCTTGGTGGGAGCCGAGGGTCCGTTACATTCTCCCTCCCATTTTCTGTTTTCTCCCCAATTTCTTTCTTGATGCGGAACAGAGTGTGGACAGCGGAAAAAGAAGGTAGGGAGGAAGGATCGCCGGAGTCTCACCGGAGAGAAGATAGACGGTGGGGGTGTAGGCTTCGCCCTCCCCTTCACAGGGACCACCTTGGGGGGAGCTTCTTCTCAAACCTCCTTCTTCTCCATCGCAGAGAACAATTGCCAAACTTTTCTTTCCTTCATTTATCATAATCAATAATCCATCTATAAAGAGTAATACATGTGTTTATATAGACTTGGGCTAGTCCCAGTCAAAATAGACTTCTAATAAAAGACTCCCAATTAATGACAAATTTCTATCCCTAATAAAACTTAACATATTAGAAATCTAAAGAAAGGAAAATACAAAATCCTACACAAATAGGACTTGACTCAAATAAAGAAATGTAAAATTACACAATAAAAGCTAAATGGACTCTAATTTGACTCTTTTTGGACTACTTTACCCTTAAACTTTAAAATAGTTTGAAAATTGCACCAAAATTACAGAAAAATAAAAAATCTCCAAACAGGCTCCAAATGGGCCAAATTATTGTTTCAGCTTTTCGCTCCCCATCATTCTCCCCTAGTTGGATAAAACTCATCCTCGAGTTTTGAAGTGTCGCAATATCCATACAAGAGGTAGGGGAATAACAAAGACATGCACTAATAAAGTCGTCGTAAAGATATCCAAACCAATATACCTTTTGAAAAGTTGCAGTCTGCATAAAATGTGTTCGTCAAGATCACACCATATCATATCATAGATGCACTGATCTCCAGTAAAATCTCGCAGATCACTGTCAACTGTCAATGATGGGCCTATCTCAAACACATCATTACATATCAAATGAAGTCCAGACTCAACGAACAAGTCTTGATCCCAAGCATCAACAAAATAGTCTGCACACATACAAGGGCGGATCTACAATGGGGGCAGTGGGGGCCACTGCCCCCACTGAAATTTGATTTTTTTTTAATATAGGCATTACATTTATGGCACTTTAAATTACCAAGATAAGTCCTCCTTCCTTCCGTAGATCAAAACTTTCCCCAACCCACCAGACCACTACCCACCCCCCTTACGTCTGCTTCTTCTTCTTCCTCCTTTTTATTCTTTCATTCCTTCTACGCTGCTCGTGAATAGAGAGGATGGGGAGAACGATGAGTGGTCGAACTCCTTGTCGGTGGCGAGCGTCAAGCGGCGTCGTCAACACTGTGGAGGTTGGTCTCAAATTTGTAAGTGTGGAGTTTTGATTTATTTATTTTTATGTAAGTGGTGTTTTTTAGACTTTAATTTGGTTCATCTTTTCAAATTTATGTTTAAGATTATAATTCAAAATTTTAAATAATATTGTACCTACAACTCTATTTATAAAATGAAGTTGATAAATTTTATTATGATAAATTTATTTGTATTTCTATAGACATTTGGACATGAAAAAATATTTAAAAAGAAAGCTCAGTTCTTCTTCTAAAGATTACACTGTTGCATCTTTGGAGAGCAAAAGAAGTTGACTAAAAATAGATTTGAAAAATCTTTCAGAATTTTTTTTTTAGATTATCACCCTAATAATTTGAATGCAATTCGAATAGCTTATATGCAAAGAGATCTTTATCAGCTGGGAGAACATAATTTTACCCAAAGAGAAATTGAAAATACTCTACGTTATTTTAATCCTAGTTGGTTAAATGAATTTGATAATTGATTGTAGTATCTCAAAAGATGTTTTTTATTTGTGTTGATATCTAATGAAACCTGAATTTTGAGAGCAAGGTGATGATGATGTTACTATATTTATATACTATATATGTTGCCTCCTCTGGAAAAAATTTCTGGATCCGCCACTGCACACATACACGATCAGTAATAGTCACCAACTCCAATGACTTTTCATCAATCACGTTCTTTTCTGGAAGCACTGGCTTGGCAACAGTAGAACTATACTTGGGAAAACAAAATTTATCTCTTAAATGAGGTGGCTAGATAATGCACATAGACTGGTTTGAGTCGATCTTCCAACCATGGTTTTCCATGGCAGATCGAATCGGTTCAATTCGGCCGAATCGGATTGAATCTGGAGAAACCTGATTCACCCAATTCTCATGGAATCAGACTGATTGCCATGCGAATCGGCCCAATTCAGGCGAATCATGGCGGATCAAGAAAAATCCGATTCGTCCCGATTCCTCGATGCGGCAAACCTTGCTTCCAACCACTCTTTTCCCAAAGTAATGCAAGATCGAAGAATCAATAGTGCACCATGCTCCATTAAAATAATTAACTGATTTCATATGACTTTTACCTAAAAATTGTCTATGAAACTTGACAAAAGCTCAATCACCATCAATAATAATCTCACCAGTTGCAATAAAATATCAACAATAGCCTGAGAAATACAATTGTCTTGATGCTCTTCATCGAGTACTATTTTTATCAGCTTCTCATTTGGTAGACAAACGAGGAAGCTAAAATTCATGTGGCACATGTGTAAGGGATTACCCAAATTGAGACCAATAGTATGGAGGCGGATGGATTGCTGCAGAGAGCGGGTCACTGATTGACTGAGATTCTTCGATACAATCACAACAGCGCAAACGCACGTGAATTAGAGCACGAACGAAGCCCCTATGCTGGTGGTGCGATAGCAATCTAAGTGTACTGCCTGTGCATTGTAGCAAATCAAGTCTGGCCAAAATCGATTCAAACAAGTTGACCAGGTTCCTTAAAGGTAGCGGCCTCTTCTACCTCACACTCCTTTTGTCTCACGTAGGGAAAGCAAGATAGGGGAAGAAGGCAACGGAAAGGCTAGGGCGGGCGACGAACGGCAGCTCTGACTGAGGACGGCCCAGTCACTTGAGAACAAGTGGCGCGCGTGGAGTGATGGCCATGCGCAGGCGAAGGTGATGGTGGCGACCATGAGGCCACGCAAGGCAAGTGGGATGGGTGCTGCGGCTGAGGCGACGGCGGCGCTAGCGGACACCGGCGATGGCGCTGGCGGACACCGACAGTGGCGACGGCGAACGCCGGTGGCGGCTCCGACAGAGGGCGTCCTTATCTTCCCCTTCTCCTTCTCCCGTTTCTCTCTCTCTCTCTCTCTCTCTTTCTCTCTAGTGCCTTCAATTTGAAGAACTAAGCAAGGGGAAGAGTAGAGAGAGGTTATAGGAGGGAGGAGAAAGAGCAAGGGGGCCGGCAGCACTGGAGAAGGGAGACGGGTGGCCGGTGGATAGAGGAGTGTGGAGTGGTTGGGTTTGGGGGCGCAGACTGCGGACTTTGGTGAGTCAAGGGGAGGGGGAAGGAGGGGCAGCAATGGTGACAAGGGCAGGGGGGTACGTGGTGTCCGCACGCAGAGAGAGAGAGCCATGGGTGGGTCATGGACGATTAGAGTGTCGCGATGAGAAAAAGAGGGGGAAGGCTGGCAGATAGTGCACGAGAGAGAGAGAGGGAGAGGGCAGGTGGAGGGCAAGAAGATGTTGTGGCGAGGACACGACGGATTTCGGCTTCGTGGAAGAAGTCGATGTCGGCTTTGATACCAAAATTGATGCGAGACAGTGTGGACAACAGGAGAAGAAGGTAAGGAGGAAGGATCGCCGGAGTCTCACCGGAGAGGAGATAGATGGTAGGGGTGTAGGTTTCGCGTCCTCCCTTCACAGGGACCACCTTGGGAGGGAGCTTCTTCTCAAAGTTCCTTCTTCTCCATCGCAGAGAACAATTGCCAAACTTTTCTTCCCTTCAATTCATCAATAATTAACAATCCATCTATGAAGAGTAATATGCGTGTTTATAAAGATTTGGGCTACTCCTAGTCATAATGGACTTCTAATAAAAGACTCTTAATTAAGGACAAACTTCTATCCCTAATAAGACTTAACATATTAGAAATCTAAAGAAAGGAAAATACAAAATCCTACCAAAATAAGACTTGACTCAAATAAAGAAATGCAAAATTACACAATAAAAGTTAAATGGACTCTACTTTGACTCTTTTTGGACTACTTTACTCTTAGACTTTAAAATGGTGTGAAAATTGCACCAAAATTATAGAAAATAAATAATCTCCAAACAGTGCTTCAGCTTCTCGCTCCCCATCATTTCTTCTCCAGCCACCATTTTATTTCTTTCTTTACTTTTAATTCTATGTTACTGTTTTTCCCCTTCCCATGCTGTTGTGATCTTCATATTCACGCCTGAGTTAATTTAGCTATTTAAAATTTCACCTCTATGTGGTTGTCCCTCGTCAACTATGGAAACATCCAAGAAATAGACCATGTCTGCCACAATTTCAGCATAGCTGGAGGAAAAGCCATCTTTAACGAGGCAGCTTGGCTTGCCCCTTCGACAAAAGATTCACTTGGGCGCCACAAAAGCTGATTTTTCCTAGCTCACAGGCATGACTTTCTTGCAGGAACTCCTGACGTCCTGTGTTAAGCAAAGATATCCCTCCCCCATTTTTCCTGTTTAGCCCCCACATCAGAGGCAGGGTCACCTTACCACCTTGACAACGATGCAGCTCTCCATATTCACTATGAAAGTATCCAGGAAATCTCTCTCTCTCTCTCGTTGGAATGGCAAAGAGAAGAGCTCCTGGATCATCTGTTTCATGTCAACAAAGGATGCCGTGGTGTGTGTGTGCGCAGGGATTGGGGGGAGGAGAAAGTTTAATAACGTTTAGATAGTTTGTCTTTTTCATTGAGAAAAAGGAACATTCTAAGGAATAATACTCTCAAAATTTGTTAAGCACAGAGAATCATTCTAGAACAGTAAAAAAGTGTGAGATAGATAAAGAGATTAATATGGAAAATGAATCGGAGGGATTCCCTTCTCCAACATGTGTTAAATAAATGAGATGGATGCCCGATAACCTGTTTAGCCCATATGTAGTTTGAGGGCATAGGCTAAAAACCAAATATATGACAGATAATAAAATAACCCAATGCAGTGAAGTCGCTAATTCCAGAAACTAGATTTGTATGTCACAATAACTTTTCACTCTGATGTCCTCAAGTCATTTTACAAAGGTATGACTAGGAGTTTTCTCTTCCTCCATTTAGATCGCATTAGCTTCATCTTCCCCAAATTGCTGCATTATAATAGAATCACATCTAATTAGTCATCATTTTAAGGGATTATGGTGGCATTATAAAGTTAGTGAATCAGTCAAGCGATCAAGCCCCATAGGATCTTTACGAACATATCGAAATCTCATTGAAGTTCCACGTTATCGGTTTGACTGTTCGGTTATAATTATGTGGAATGGACAATGGTAAACCTTGAACAGAGATGAACATCTAGTATCGATGGCTTCCAGGATGGTTCAAAAGATAGAAAAGAGGATAAAAAGGTTACAGTAGTTTGAGGCTAATCAATCAGTATTGAACAAAGGGAAAAAAAAAAAAAAAAAAACATACATGGGGTTGCACAGACAATGTCAATCAAATGAGATGCACAAGATATAGAGCAGAAAAGGTTAAAAAAAATCAACAGAACACATTTTAGATGGTAAATATATAGGTTATGCCTTGAGATAGCGACACGAAGCGTCCATTGAGACACGGGGGGGGGGAATAAAGACAGTTAATTAATTGATGCATAATTAACATGACCTTTTTACCCTGCTGATGATAAATCCTGTATTTTCCACAAGGAGGCAAGTTAAAACATCGCAAACCAAGCACGGAACAGGTAGGTAGTGTCAGTACCCAAAGCAGATTCCCCTGATCATTCCCCGATGATGGCCCGAGATGGTTCGTTCTGCAACCAGCTGGCCGTCCATCTTAAGCATGTGGAGGCCGACAGAGGAGTCCTTGGACGCCGTAGCAATCGAACATCCTCTCCTGTGCATGGAGAAGATGCCCCCGGAGTGCAACCCTTTAGACTCAGCAACGACGGGAGGAGACCACGACGACGATGCGAGAGAAGACTGCTTAGACACATCCCAGACAACAACGACACCATCGTTTGAGCTCGAGATCAGAAGCATCGGGTTATCCTCCGCGAACAGCACACCCGAAGCCCAGCTTTTGCTACCCTTCCAGCTGAGAAGAGGTCCCTCGACCCCTCTCTCGGGCGTGCCATCACAACCGCCCTCCTCCTCACCCTCCACCAAGTCTACTCCGAAAATGGAGATAAAACCTCCGTGCCCACACGCGGCGACCAAAACTTTCTCGTCCGTCACGCGGCACACATCCGCCGCGTAGATTTTAGCGAGGGAGGGATCACGAAGAGTCTTCCCAGTGACCTTGAAGCCCGAGATCGGCGAAGACCACGATGATGATGCAAGAGATGAAACATCTTCCGGGGCAACCTCGCAGGCGTACTGGAAAACGAAGGAGTCCACATAGATCGGGTCGAGGGGCTCCAGCGAGCCGCCACCAGCGTCCTCTTGGGCCGTCTCCGGTGAGGGAGTAGGAAGGGGGCGCTTCCTGGTGCTGCGCCGAACGGGAAGGACCGAGGACGGCGGCGACTCCTGCGAGGAGTGCAGAGGCTGGCGGCGCTTGGGGCCGCACCTGGGTTGCGGCGGGGGAGCAGTTTTCGGGCCAAAGGGACCAGCCGCGATGCCAAGCTTCTGAAGAAAATCGCGGTTGCGGCGGATGTTCTCCTGGCGCGCCCTCTCGTACTCGGTGGCGGCGTCCGCGGTGGAGACGGAGGTGCCGGAAGGAGAAGGGTGGGAAACGCCGGCGGAGGCGGGCGTTGGAGGGTCGGCGCTGGCGTCGACGCCGTAATGGTTGGGCCGTTCGCGGAGGAGGAAGGAGTCGAGGAGGGACTGCTTCAGCTTCAGCGGCGGTGCCGCCATGGCCTTGCGGTTTCCAAGGCGACGTGATGTCGGCGGCGACGTTTCAAGAGCGGGGTGGGGATGACAGCGCCTTGGCGGGAAAATGCCGACAAGTGTAGTTTCTTTTTGGTAAAATTAATTGAGGTCCCTGTGAGATGGTACTATTTTTTTTTACTCATCCCTGTCAAAATATTGGAAGACGTAAGGTTTTTACTTTTCATCCGATTTAATTTTCAATCCTTACTTTTGAGACGTCATCATTTACAACCTTCGATTTACGAATTTTGTTTGTTTTACATCCGGCTCTTTTTCTCATTCTCGTATTACCTTTCCGTCCTTTTAAATGTATTTTTCTCAATCGACACTAATGTTTCTATTCTTTCGAAGGGTCGTAAACTTTGATCGATAAAAAGTTACTCTTACATAACGTGTCGAGCACACTTATAGCAACTATTGACATCACTTACACAGGTCCTTTTGAAGGCCCGTAAATCATTCTTCATGTCCGCCTGTATGTCTGCCTCCGCCATCTATGGAAGTTGGACTTACATAATGTGTGTATCGTGCTTACATAATGTGTGTTTTGCACTTACAGCAACCATTGACATCACTTACACATTGTAGGTAAAGAATAATTATAGAAGATTTTAATTCATTCAGAATTTGTGGGATGGGTTGCTACAAGTTCTTCGATTATGACCTATTTGTTTACACCTTGAACAAATATACACATACTTTACTTATCATCTTGAATGCATTCTCCTCTTTCTCGATCTTCCTGGCAACATTTTTGTTGTCGGTAGCTTGATCAGAACATCAGATGGTTGAGGCGGATCCGGTTGTCAATGTTAGGATAGGTTGAATGTTTGTTTCGTATGCACCTTGTACACTTCTGTGCTGTAAAATGCTGAAACATATTGAGAAACGACCTCCTTGTTACTGTCAATTGCTGCGCAGCATGCTTGCAAAGAATCTTGACAAGTTGTCAATGTCCCCAGGAGCATGTTTGTTGATGGAGGTCTACAACATACGTCTTCATACTTTCAATAACCTCAAATTTGATTCCGTCTGAATGACGGATGCTAAGCTTCTTCTTTCTTGAAAGTTTTTTTCGATGATTTTTTGTACTTTAGGACAGTATGGAGTATCCCATAAGGCTGCATCAATTTTCCTCTTTGCAGCTATTTCCATCATTTGAACTCTAATTTTGTCAACCATCTGTATTGGTAGACTTCGCGCATCATGTATCCAATTGCTGATGACTCTGCCAAATTAGAGTATAAATTGCCAAACCTATGAGACAATGTAAAGGAAATTAGTTTAACATCATATATCTGTAACACGTCTTCACTACATACTGTAACCACATTTAACACGTTCTGTAATATCTTATATCTGTAACTGTAAGATAATGCTTACTGTAATAGCTTATATTTGTTACTATAGACATGCCAGCGCCTATTGTAAGAACATAAATGCATAATGTAATAGAACATATCGCTTGTGTAATTGAAGAGGCAAACCTTTGTCCCGGGAAACGAGCATGGGACCAGTGGTCGACATCATTTCGGAGCACCCATTCTTTGGCATCAGCAGAATTAAGCTCCATTGCGATCATTGCGTCTTGGTACTCTTGTTCAGTGACAGCATAGGCAATGCGCTGAGGATTTTTCTAAGTAATTTCTTGAAAGGGGTTCCCTGCATTTGGTCGTTGAAGTTCTGCATGATGTGCTGGAATAGTAGTGTGATGATCATTTGGAATATGTCAGAAATCGCTTCCTTCAACCTTTCCCCTGTCTGATAGGAAGGCGATTCTTCTATCTGAGAGTAATGCCTTTTCTAAATTGTGTAGAAACCAGACCCAGTTGTCATATGTTTCCGAATCTGCGATGGAGTACGCTACAGTGAATAGCTCATTGCTACCGTTTAAGGCACTTGCCGCAAGTATAACCCCATTGTACTCTATATTGTTTGATATGAGTTCCGTCCAAAAAGAGCATAGGTCGGCAACCAACTTCGAACCCATATGCAGATGCCTGGAAGCATATGAAAAAGCGTTTGAAACGTTGTGTCTCTGGGTCCACTTCTAGAGTAAAAAGATCTCGGTTTGACTGTAATGCACATTCGCTGTACCAGTGCATAATGATAGCTTGTTCTGAAATCTCCATATAGAGAACTGACAACAACTTCTTTGCCCCACCATGCCTATTGATATGATGATACATGGTATGTTAGATGAATTTATACAGTGCTATTTACAGACTATTACAGATTGTTACAGTACTTGTCCTTATGCCTTACATATTATACTGTTGTTGATACAGTGGCCTGCATAGATTGTTACAGCATACTTTGTAATGATTACAGTTGTTACAATACGAACCCTTATAGTATATGATTATAGTTGTTACAATACAAGTGTCAGAAACTTACAGTTATCGTTATATGCATTATAGTAGAGGTCGTGATGTGTTAGAATTAAAATCATGGCATACCTGATGATAAGGGATGGAGATATCATAATCCCAACGTATGTCTCTCATCATTTCACTTGCTCTATAAGTGGGTTTATCAACTAGTTTCCCTTTCACAGCATTTGCAACCCACTTCTTAGATGTCCTAGGATGTCGTTCTCTCATAATGTCACACCCACAGCTGTGTATGTTGTTCAGACTCTTGATTGCAAATTCTGAACCTTCACGAATGACGGACGCATGAAGGTGTCATGGAAAATATCTACATTGCACCGTATAGTTAATCGTACATAGTCGTTCTTCAAATATTCCATTAAATCCTCGTGTGATCGCGTAATTTGTCAATTCCATCTGCAACTGCTCTTTGCTTATGAAAACTTGTCCTACTGAATGTATTCTATCTAGACAATATTGCGTCAAGACTGGTACTTCACCTTCCGCTCTTTTGTTCGGTTGTCGTACAATTTCAGACTACTTCCTGGTAAGTGGAATGGTTCTGTGGTTTCCAAAGAAGCGCCATGCGTGTTTGAAGTACTTCTATAAAAATATACATACATACGTACATGATGCATGGGATAACATGAAGGTTGTTGAAGAATGCATGGGATAACATGAAGGCTGTTGAAGAATGCATGGGAACGACACATGGGAGTATGTACCTGTTAAGTGGTGGTGGATCACTTGACTGACAACTAGCATGCGTACTGAGGCAACGAGAGTCCACCGCATGAATGTGTAGATTTATGAATGATGTTCCTTGACACTTGTGAAGATCAAACATAGCTTGGACATCCCCATCGTCATGCAGCATCTATTCAACGTGGCCATCAATGAGAAGAAGATACTTCAGCATGTTCTCCTGCATGTTTACCCCAACCTTTCTGAAACCCTAGCATGTATGGACGCCAATTCCATGTCCCTCCCTATGAAAAGAACGAAACTTTGATCTCCAAATGCATATCTTGCAGAGAGTTGTTCTATTGCATCGTAGAGGAAGGCGAATGAAAGACTTTTTTATTATAGAAATTTGGCGTGCTGTGTCTATAAATAGCATGTGTGAGGAGATGAGCTGTTTGGGTCATTTGGCGGGAGTGCGTATCATGCAAGCAATATGGCAGGAAAGCGCCAGACGAACGAATGTGATAGGTTTACGTCCCATCATCGGGAATACTGATTATGTTCAGCCGCACGATGTTCATCATTACAGTGCACCGCCATTCCGTTGGGTCCACCGAACCCATCCCTGCATATATTGCGGCATTCCGGAACTCCATACGCATGCACTGCCATTCCTGCACTAGCCCTCTTCTCTGTTACAGTTTTCCATTCTTTGAGTTACATCTACAGCCGAAGCGATCTCTCTATCCCCTCTAACAATGGCAAGCCATGGATCTCCTACAAGCGTGGCGATTGCTCGCATTGCGGCGGAAGCGGAGCAAGAAGCGTTAATGACAATGGAAGTGGATGAAACCGCCCTCCAAGTCATCCGAAGTAGTAATCTTTCTTCTTACCCTGTGTCCGGTCTTTGTTGACTGAATGTTTTTTTTTTAAGTTGATCTTCTCTTTTGCAGACAAGGATCAGAATCAATTTAATATGTGATGTTCGCTTTCATGTACTGTAGCGTAATGCAAGACTTGCAGTTTAGGAGCTGCATCTCAAGTTAATGAGAAATTCACCATTCCACGTGTATGTCAAATGAGAAGTGGTGGCCTACCCTATTTCCCTAATAGTCGATCTGATAACACGTTTCGAACGAGAAGATCTTTTAAGATTGGCCCCTGCAGCTTGCCTTTTCGTCCTTCAAACCTGGCAACGGTTATGGGTATACCCAATCATGTTCACCCATCAATCTAAAGGCGGATCGGACAAAGCTAGTTTGCACCGCATCCTTGGATCTAAACAAACGATGGACAAGCACAATGTCTTGCGAAAGCTTACGGAGTACATTCCACAAGAGGGTGAACTAGCTGTTGAATTTCGGTGAAACTTTGGTTTGCGCTTCTATGTTCTTGTTTCTTCTTCCCCACAAGTGGGAGGGCGGGGTTGCTGTCCATTCTGCCATATGTGGACGACCTCCATGAGATGAAGAGGGTCAATTGGGCTGCTGCCATCCACGAGTACTGATATCGGCAGTGCAGTAGTGCCACGAGCATGTGAAGGTAGTCGTAATAGGAGCTCTGTCTGGAAAAACCATCTTCCTAACCTGTTGTGTTCCCGCTCTCGATGTAAGTAGTCTTTTACATACGATATATCTATCTGTTACAGTACCCAAAGTAGTCTTTTACATACGATACACCGCTCTGTTACAGTATGCGAAGTAGTCTTTTACATACGACATATCTATCTGTTACAGTACTCGAAGTAGTCTTTTACATACCATACATCGCTCTGTTACAATACGCGAAGTACTCTTTTACATACGACATATGTATCTGTTACAGTACTCGAAGTAGTCTTTTACATACCATACACCGCTCTGTTACAGTACGCGAAGTACTCTTTGACAGAGAAATGCTATGGTGCGGCGGAAGCTTTTGATATGGCACCGCCGTACCATAGCACGAACCGTTAGATTTCAATCCAACGACGGAGTGCTACAGTGCAATCGTGCTCAGTGTTTCGGGTGCTCGGGGGTTCAGTATAATCATTGCTCAGTGCTCGGTCCTGCTCGGTGCTCGATCCTGCTCAGTGAATATAGTCAGCGTTTTAATCCAACGGTCTTGACTGATGATACGGCGGGGCCGTACCTAAAGACCCCGCCATATCATAGCATTACTCTTTTACATACGATACACCTGCATGTTACAATACGTGAAGTACTCTTTTACATACGATATATCTATCTGTTACAGTACCCGATATATCTATCTGATACAATATATCTATCTGTTAATGATGTAGGCATGGTTTTTGACGCACCAGTTAAAATTGAAACCAGAGCATCCCCAAAGAGATCCCCCATTTTTCCGTTGGGATTGCCAGGGTAAGGGACAGCCCTTATCTGACCTACTACGGGGATTGCGACACTCTGATGTAAGTGTGACTTACCCCTGGACCTGTGTTATCTTCGTATATGATATCTTCCTATGACTTTACTTCAGGTATATTTGGAGGTTGCGAGGGATGACCGACCTAAGGTCTCGCGACGATTGATGGCATCCAAGTTCACCACTTCTGGAACCCCTCCATCAGATAAGCATGTTGTTAGCATTCTTCAGGAGCTTTTAAGAGTGTCCAAACAACAGAGGGAGGTCATGGAGTTGCAAAGCGACCTCTTACAGTGGCAGAACAATATCCTCCAATCAATGGACCAAAGGCTATAAAGACTGGAGGAACAATTTGAGCGTCAGCCTCAGTGGCAACATCCACCCGCGGAGCCGCAATCTGCACTCTTAGTCCTACCGCCACCGAAGCTCCCTACAGCTTCAGTACCATCACACGGCATAGCAAAGATGAGTACCCGACGCCAAGGTAATGTTTTACATTATATGTTTTATACATTTACAGTATCATTCATAGTTATTAACAGTATTTGATATATTCAGTTACAGTATATGTTTTATACATTTACAGTATCATTCATAGACATTTACAGTATTTCATATATTCAGTTACAATATATGTTTTATACATTTATAGTATCATTCATAGACATTTACAGTATTTCATATATTCAGTTACAGGAAGGAGAACCCCCTTAACAAGGTCGCGACGATCAATGTCAGAGTGGCAGATGTCGGAGCCAAGGAACAGAGGAAGAGGGGGCAAAAGGAGGAGGCCGACGAGAATAAGAGAAAGGAGGAGGTGAAGAAGAAGAAGGAAGAGGAGGAGGCTGAGAAGAAGAGGAAGCAGGAGGAGAGAAGAAGCGGAAGGAGGCGGAGGAGGCGGAGAAGAAGAGGAAGGAGGAGGAGGAGCACAAGTGGAAGGAGGCGAGGGAGGCGGAGAAGAAGAGGAAGGAGGAGGAGGAGGAGCAGAAGCGGAAGGAGGCAGAGGAGGCGGAGAAGAAGAGAAGGAGGAGGAGGAGAGCAGAAGCGGAAGAGGCAGAGAAGAAGAGAAGAGAAGGAGAGGAGGAGGAGCACAAGAGGAAGCAGGCGGAGGAGGAGCAAAAGAAGGAGGGGAGGAAGAGGAGAAGAGGAAGGAGGCAGAGGAGGATCACAAGAGGAAGCAGGCGGAGGAGAGCAAAAGAAGGAGGAGGAGAGAAGAGGAGAAGAGGAAGGAGGCAGAGGAGGCGGAGAAGAGAGGAAGGAGGAGGAGCACAAGAGGAAGGAGGTGGAGGGGATCAGTAAGAAAGAGGGAGAAGGAAGAGGAGGGAAGAGGAAGGAGGAGGAGAAGAGACTACAGGAAGGAGCGAGGAGGAGAAGAGGAAGAGGAAGTGGAGAGAAGAAGAGGAAGAGGCTCATATTTCCCCATCCTCATTGTCCAGACGAGTTATAGTTGGGACGAGAAAAAGGCGGCAACCGAAGATTATACGGTATGGTTTCCCCCTATAGTAGAAGATACATGTGACGGAACGCCTCGGCCAAGCCCGTTAAACCAATAATGTACTGATCCGAGTCCGCCTCCCGCGAACGGGCCGAAGCCTCGCAAGGGATACTAAACCACAGTCCGTGTAAACACAAAGGAACACCATATTTTATATATATATCACAAGTTACATAGCCTATTTCCACAAAACTGAAAAGAAGTACAAGAGCCTGGGGCATATCCCGAGGTACAACTGAAGAAAATAAACAACTACTACTACACTACACTGCTGGAGCTGCTACTACACAGCTGGAGGTACCGACCCTGCACCGCTACGGTGCGGCTCTGAACTGGACGACGGTCGTGAAACGTCCTCCTCGCTTTCACTTGTGGGGGTAGGGGTGAGCCTCGCTAGTCACTGGCTCAGTAGGGAACTCCCCCAAAATCGAGCAAACCAAAAACCACAGGTACAAAGCAATAAACAAAACCAACAATTTATAGAACAGCTAAGCAGGATATAAAAGCTGTAAAAGTACTCACCGTCTGCCGACTACGAAAACAACTGTAATAATTAAACGACAAACCAGTACAGGTGTACAAGCTAAAGTAGAGACAGCCAAACACGAGCCACGTGAACGGTTCGCGACACCAGAAAACTGACTCAGACAAGCTAACATAGGTCTACCTCTCTCTCAGTCTCGTAGCCACGGACGAAAGGTCCAGCTGCCGCTCCACGTGAAAAGTCAAGCAACTGTGGAGACCAACCAAACACCACCACCTGTGGACCACCGGTCACAGGCCCATGCCTAACACCTCTAGAGATCTTGGCCCGGAACTCTCTAGAGTGAGCACTGGAAAAGGACTAGCTGGGGTCCAGTACGTCTACTGGTGTCCGTACCCCCAACTACGAGCGCGCTACAAGTGACTAAAGACAAACACAAGTGACACTGTCACACTGTCGTCTTTCCCTCAGCCGGATGTGCAACTCAAACACAAGAGTGAGGGTGTCCAGGTCAGACGACACAGACTCGACGGTACAACACAAGTACTGGGACAAAGCCCCGAGCTAACAGCCTGGCCTACAAAGACCTGGGGCACCAACTGGAGAGGTAACCACGGTAGGCGTTGTACTACTTGCCACGTACACAAAACCACGTGCACGTCACACACAACCACGTGAAACCTCACGTAAACCTCAAGTAACAATGGTCCACTACACGTGAACCCAACTGAACTCGCGTGAACAACACGCAACCTCGAAGGTGAGTAACTAACTGCATATCTCATATGCTAAACACGGAAACCTATGTGCACTCAGTGCACCACAGGTGCCAACGCACATTCATTATCGATAATACCATAAATAGTCATTTCTGCTTATACACAGGTTGGCGGCAACATCGACTGCCGCTTATGGGGAAGTAGACGACAAGGGATATGCCGTCTGTATCCCGGCTGATGAGCTTGGCGACAAACGATGTTGACGCCAAGTTCTTCGGCCTCTATCCCTGCAGAAACCCTAAACTGATCCTACAGGTTTTACAATCGTTAAAACAACGGAAAGACATGCAGAAATAGTCCTTTAACATCCATAACACACATAATTAAACTACAACAGCTTGCTTTACTACTTGAATTCATCAAACCACCCATTATCCCCGCTGGTGCAACTTAATCCGAAAATGCATTAACATGCTGATCAAGGGTTACGTCGTTTTTAATGACCTACGGGCTAACAGGGTTCGTCCCTACCTCAGAACACGCTTTAACCTTCTGAATTCTCCCGTTCCACACCGACCCTCCACGAGCTCCCACAGCAATTGCACCACGCTACGGTGTTTCCCGTCGCGATTCGGCAATGCCACACGTCCCATGATCCTCCAACCACTCTCCTGCATCTGTTGGAAGCTTTAGGGACACGGGGCATGAAGCTGGGGCAAGGGGAAGGGAGACCAGGTAGAAAAACCTACTCTCGGGTGACTCTATAACCTGCAGAATTCACAGGTTGGCGTCAACCCCTCTGCCGCCAGGGCAACCGCCACCATCACGTCCACATCTTATGCCGCCAAGTTCATGCAGTCAACGGCACCCTACCTGGACGCCAACAAGTCAACGGCCACCCCTGGCCGCCAACTCAACTCAACTGCAGCAGGTCCTATTTCATTTCAGGACCAAACCTGCACCTTACCTGAACAAACCACACATCCAAACCACACATTCCACACAACCAACTCACACTGGCCTCACAACGGCCATCACAACCATTACACACATGATCCACATGGATCCGAAAAGCACGCGACGTTACATTACTATCATCTAAAAAGAAAATTTCGACCTCGAAATCATAACACAATTCAAAGTTAAACAACTTAACATATACAACTTTACAAGCACTATCATCTAAAAAGAAAATACAAAGATCTTTCAAACAGATAGGATACCCTTTAGCCATCTCTCGGCTAACTCCCAGGTATCCTCACCACCCACCTATTTTCCCATCTCACTTTAACTAGCTCAATTTCTTTATTTCTCAGCTTCTTTATCTTTCGATCAGTGATCTGCACCGAATATTCAGGCATAGTCATATCCGGCCTCAGGTCACCACCTTGATATCTGATTATTGGGCTGGATCTTCAATGCACTTTCTTAACATTGAAACATGAAATATATCATGAACATCTGCAAAATCTGCTGGCAAATCCAGTCTATAAGCTGTTTCCCCAATTCTTTCTAACACTTGAAAGGGTCCCACATATCTCGGGCTCAACTTTCCAGTCTTGCCAAATCTCATAATACCTTTACTCGGGAAACTCTCAAGAAAACCAAATCTCCCACTTCAAACTGAAGTGGTCTCCTCCGGATATCTGCATAACTCTTTTGCCTGCTTTGAGCTGCCTGCAATTTCTCTTTAATAAGCTTCACTATTTCTGTGGTTTGCTGAATCAATTCAGGACCCACTAGCTGCCTTTCTCCCACTTCATGCCAGTTCAATGGGGTTCTACATGGCCTTCCATATAAAGCTTCATACGGTGTCATCCCAAGACTGGTATGATAACTATTATTGTAGGCAAACTCACCATTCCCAAATGATGCTCCCAGCTACCTCCCCAAACTAAACAACAAGCCCACAACATATCTTCAATTGTCTGGATAGTCCCTCTGTCTGACCATCTGTCTGGGGATGATAAGCGGAGCTATATCTCAGCTCAGTACCAATTACTCTTTGCAGCTTCTCCCAAAACCAGAAGTAAATCTTGGATCTCTATCAGACACATAGTCTTCGGGATACCATGCAGTGGAACAATTCTTTCAACATAAATATTTGCTAATCTGTCCACTTGCCAAGACATACTTACTGCCACTAATCTGCATACCTTGGTTAATCTGTCAACAAATACCCATATTCCATTATGCCCGGAACTCGATCTTGGTAAACCTGCCACAAAGTCCATAGCAATATCATCCCATTTCCATTGTGGGATGGGCAACAATTGTAACAAACCTCCAGACTTCTGATGCTCTGCTTTAATCTGCTGACAGATAGCACATCTTGCAACAATCTCTGCTATCTCTTTCTTCATATGAGGCCACCAGAAATACTTTCTCAAATCATGGTACATTTTAGTACTACCCAAATGAATAGTGTACCTAGATTTATGAGCCTCTTCCAACACCCGCTGCTTCACCTCTCTTTCTGCTGGAACAAACAACCTGCCCCTGAGCCTGACCACATAATTATCATCAATGGTAACTCCTTCCATTTTCACAATTTCAGCTAAATTTACATCTGCTCTCTGAGCCTCAATAATATGCCAATACAAGACGGCTCTACAGCACTAGTAGCTAGTACTGCTCGTCGCTGACTACTGGGCACATACAAAGAATTCTCTACTATTTCTTCATATAGCTTCCACTCTTTAATCATCATTAGATTCATATATGCCTTTCTGCTCAAGGCATCTGCTACAACATTGGCCTTACCCGGATGGTAAGCCAAACTGAAATCATAATCCTTTAAATATTCAATCCATCTGCGCTGGCGAAGGTTTAAATCTTTCTGAGAAAAAATACTTCAAACTTTTATGATCTGTAAAGATCTCAAATCTCTCGCCATATAGATAATGCCTCCACATTTTCAAGGCAAACACAACTGCTGCCAATTCCAAATCATGAGTGGGGTAATTCTCCTCTACCGGCTTCAATTGCCTGAACGCATAAGCTATTACTTTACCATGCTACATAAGCACTGCGCCAAGTCCTCTTCTTGAAGCATCAGTATACAACACAAACCACCACTTCCTGCCGGTAATGTCAATATAGGTGCTGATGTAAGTCTCTTCTTCAATTCCATAAAACTTTTCTGACATTCACCGGACCACACAAATGGACACCCCTTTCCTGGTCAATTTAGTCATAGGTGCTGCAATTTTAGAAAAATCTTGAGTAAAGCGCCTATAATAACCTGCCAACCCCAGAAAACTTCTAATCTCAGTTATTGTCTTAGGCACTCCCCATCTCATCACTGCTTCCACTTTACTTGGGTCTACTGCTATTCCTTTAGCTGAGATAACATGACCCAGAAATTGAATTTCTTTCAACCAAAATTCACACTTATTGAATTTAGCAAACAACTGGTTATCTCTTAACAACTGCAGGGTAAACCTCAAATGAGCTGCATGCTCCTCTTCAGATGCTGAATAAATCAGAATATCATCAATAAAGACCACAATGAATTGGTCTAAATATGGATGAAAAATTCTATTCATCAGATCCATAAAACCTGCAGGAGCATTAGTCAACCCAAATGGCATAACCACAAACTCGAAGTGACCATATCTGGTTCTAAAAGCTGTCTTATCTATATCCTCCTCTTTAATTCTCACTGATGGTACTCGGACCTCAAATCAATTTTAGAAAATACCTTTGCTGATTGCAACTGATCAAACAGATCATCTATCCTCGGCAACGGGTACTTATTCTTAATGGTCACATCATTCAACTTTCTATAATCAATACACATCCGAAAGCTTCCATCTTTCTTTTTCACAAAACAAATCGGCGCTCCCCACGGGGAATGACTCGGTCTAATAAACCCTTTCTGCAATAATTCTTCTAACTGCTTTTTCAATTCTTTAAGTTCTGCTGGTGCCATCCGATATGGAGCTTTAGAAATCGGCATGGTACCTAGCAGCAACTCAATGGTAAAGTCCACCTCTCTATGTGGAGCTAAACCAGGCAAATCCTCAGGAAAAACATCAGCAATTCCCTAACCACGGGAACTGCTTCCACTGGCTGACTAGCTTCTACCAGACTTACCGAGGCTAAATAAGCCACAACATCAGCATTTATCAACTTTCTAGCTTTAATTGTAGAATTAGAAACTTAGAGGTATAAAAAGGCATACCTTGATATTCAAATACTGCACCATTAGGATGACAAAACCTTATCCTTTTCTTTCTGCAATCTAACATTGCTCCATACATCTCAAGCCAATCCATACCAAAATAATATCATAATCTGACAACTGCAGGGCACAACCGACCCGACATCTGGTTCCCTTCAATCATCACAGGAGCTTCATCTACATAGCTTGAAGTGAGTAGGAACTCACCCGAAGGAACCTCCACTACTAACTCACAAAACTTCTCCTCTAAAGGATGAGCTATACAATCCAGAAATTCTTCGGAAATGAAAGAATGAGAGGCACCCGAATCAAATAAGACTCTTGCTGAATAATTATAAAGAGGTAAAGTACCTTCTATCATATTCGATGCCTCCGCCTAGGCTCGGGTGATAGCCATAACCCGGCCTCTTCCCCGCTGCTGCGGTGCTCCTCTGCCACGACCTGCCTGTGGGTGCTGAAACTGCTGAGGCTGCTTGCTGCTGCTGCACACCTCTTCCATACCCATATTCTCTCGGATAGGGGCAATTGCGGATCAAATGCCCCAGCTGATTACAATTATAGCATCTATATCCTGGTGGAAGTAATAGGCTGCCTGGCAGTACTCTGCTGCGACTCCTCCACCTCAGGCCTACCTCGGCCCTGCTGAAACTGCTGACGACCTCCCCATCCTCTTCCTTTGCCTTTAAATGCTTGCTTTATTTCTGAACCCATTTACCAAAGCCTGATGAAGAAGGTCCTGCTGGTGCTTTACCTTTACTTGCACCCACTGACTGCTGCGGTAGCCGAAAAACCTGAACTACTGAACTTGAACCCCACTGACGAGTCTGAATAGACTTCTCCAATGTAGCTGCTCTCTGGGCTGCTTCTTCCACTATCTTGCACATGAGAGGTACTATTGCATCCTGCAACTCCACTCTCAACCCTCTAATAAAATACTCAACCATCATATTATTATCTGAAAACATAAGGCGCATAACGGCTAAGCACCATAAATCTCATCTGGTACTCTAAAACTGAAGAGTTACCTTGCTGGAGCGTCCGAAACTGCTCTCTTTTCACTTGCTGCACTTGAATCGGAAAGAATGTATCATTAAATACATCGAGAAATTCCGACCAACTAATAGCCTCTTCTGTCCTGCCTGCAAAGGTGGTCTGCATCTTCAGTCGCCACCATTCTAATGCAAAACCTCTCAACTGATAAGCAGCTAACACAACTTTATCTGCTGCCGGACATCTCATAGTTGCAAAAACTCTTTCAATCTCATGAACCCAGTGCTCCACTGTATCTGGGTTCGGCCCTCCTGAATAAGTAGGTGGCTGCAATCTCAGAAACTTTTCAACCTGCATCACTGGTTCCTCTGCTAATAGCACTGGTGGTGGTGGGGCACAGGTGCTTCAAAAGGCACCTCTACTCTTGGCGGGACTGGAGCAATAGGTACAGTCTCTCCATTCCCAGGTGGCACTGCAAACGGTGGTACCGACGCCTGCTGATCCATCCTCGCGCCGAATATCGTAAGGCTTTCCCAAATCCTCTCAATCATACGCTGAGTACTTTCCTCTGGATCATCTCCTCCACCAACCCAATCTCTTCTATCAGCCATTCCAGAAATTTCTACATAAACAAAACACCAAGCAAAAATCAAAACAACAAATATCAGAAACCAGGGTCCCTACCAACAGTGTACAAAGACCGAAATAAGGCTATGTAACTTTCTAGTTTCCTTATATAACACGGACCTTGCTCTGATACCAACTGTGACGGAACACCTCGGCCAAGCCCGTTAAACCAATAACGTACTTGATCCGAGTTTGCCTCCCGCGAACGGGCCGAAGCCTCGCAAGGGATACTAAACCACAGTTCGTGTAAACACAAAGGAACACACCACATTTTATATATATATCACAAGTTACATAGCCATATTTCCACAAAACTGAAAAGAAGTACAAGAGCCTGGGGCATACCCCGAGGTACAACTGAAGAAAATAAACAACTAACTACACTACACTGCTGGAGCTGCTACTACACAGCTGGAGGTACCGACCCTGCACCGCTACGGCGTGGCTCTGAACTGGACGACGGTCATGAAACGTCCTCCTCGCTCTCACCTGTGGGGGTAGGGGTGAGCCTTGCTAGTCATGGCTCAGTAGGGAACTCCCCCAAAATCGAGCAAACCAAAAACCACAGGTACAAAACAATAAACAATACCAACAATTTATAGAACAGCTAAGCAGGATATAAATGCTGTAAAAGTACTCACCATCTGCCGACTACGAAAACAACTGTAATAATTAAATGACAAACCAGTACAGGTGTACAAGCTAAAGTAGAGACAGCCAAACACGAGCCACGTGAACTGGTTCGCGACACCAGAAACTGACTCGGACAAGCTAACACAGGTCTACCTCTCAGTCTCGCAGCCACGGACGAAAGGTCCAGCTGCCGCTCCACGTGAAAAGTCAAGCAACTGTGGAGACCAACCAAACACCACCACCTGCGGACCACACGGTCACAGGCCCATGCCTGACACCTCTAGAGATCCTGGCCCGGAACTCTCTAGAGTGAGGCACTGGAAAAGGACTAGCTGGGGTCCAGTACGTTTACTGGTGTCCGTACCCCCAACTACGAGCGCGCTACAAGTGACTAAAGACAAACACAAGTGTCACTGTCCCACTGTCGTCTTTCCCTCAGCCGGACGTGCAACTCAAACACAAGAGTGAGGGTGTCCAAGTCAGACGACACAGACCTCGACGGTACAACACAAGTACCGGACAAAGCCCCGAGCTAACAGCTTGGCTCACAAAGAACCTAGGGCACCCAACTGGAGAGGTAACCATGGTAGGCGTCGTACTACTGCTACGTACACAAAACCACGTGCACGTCACACACAAACCACGTGAAACTTCACGTAAACCTCAAGTAACAATGGTCCACTACACGTGAACCCAACTGAACTCGCGTGAACAACACGCAACCTCGAAGGTGAGTAACTAACTGCATATCTCATATGCTAAACACGGAAACTATGTGCACTCAGTGCACCACAGGTGCCAACGCACCATTCATTATCGATAAATACCATAAATAGTCATTTCTGCTTATACACAGGTTGGCGGCAACATCGACTGCCGCTTATGGGAAGTAGACGACAAGGGATATGGCCGTCTGTATCCCGGCTGATGAGCTTGGCGACAAACGATGTTGACGCCAAGTTCTTCGGCCTCTATCCCTGCAGAAACCCTAAACTGATCCTACAGGTTTTACAATCGTTAAAACAACGGAAAGACATGCAGAATAGTCCTCTAACATCTATACACTATAATTAAACTACAACAACATGCTTTACTACTTGAATTCATCAAACCACCCATTATCCCCACATGGTGCAACTTAATCCGAAATACATTAAACATGCTGATCAAGTGGTTACGTCGTATTTTAATGATCCTACGGGCTAACAGGGTTCGTCCCCTACCTCAGAACACGCTTAAACCTTCCGAATTCTCCGGTTCACACGAACCCTCCACGAGCTCCACAGCAATTGCACCACGCTACGGCGTTTCCTCGCACGATTCGGCAACGCCACACATCCCACGATCCTCCAACCACTCTCCTGCACCTGTTGGAAGCTTTAGGGACACGGGGGCATGAAGCTGGAGCAAGGGAAGAGAGAACCAGGTAGAAAACCTGCTCTCGGGTGACTCTATAATCTGCAGAATTCACAGGTTGGCGTCAACCCCTCTGCCGCCTAGGGCAACCGCCACCATCAACGTCCACATCTTATGCCGCCAAGTTCATGCAGTCAACGGCACCCTACCTGGACGCCACAAGTCAACGGCCACCCCCTGGCCGCAACTCCAACTCAACTGCAGCAGGTCCTATTTCATTTCAGGACCAAACCTGCACCTTACCTGAACAACCACACATCCAAACCATACATTCCACACAACCAACTCACACTGGCCTCACAACGGCCATCATAACCATTACACACATGATCCACATGGATCCGAAAAGCACGCGACGTTACAATACATAACTTTAACGTTCTGTTACAGTAACCTTAATGTTACATAATAGTAACATTAAGACCCCGTCACAGTAACATTAAAGTCCTCTTACAAAAAATTCTTTTATTACTTACTCCATCACAGCCAGAGGATTATCAGTCCTACAAAGCTCCGAACGTCAATGTGTCCACTTCCGAACCGATCTTTCTTAGCTCTCAAGAGAGTACAGACACACTTCCAACGGGCAAGAAAGAGGGGAGACGAGATTACGTCGCCCAGGAAGTATTAGGAGTGGACGAAAAGTCTTGGATGAACGATTTTTGAATGAGTGCATCATAATGAGTTCGTGTTATAGTACATGTATTTCCTTTTTACAGTTCGGAGCTTTTCTGTTACATTATATTAGTTCGTCTATTACTGTATGACATCTCCATTCTTACAGAAGATGTACACCTTTCTTACATGTAGTGATTTGATGTTCGGCAGCACTCTGGAAGGATACGATAATTTCCTCGCATTTTAGGACATCCGGGATCTATTGTTCGGGGGGCAGAGCGAATCTGTCATAATTGACTGCTACGTCAACACTTGCTTGTTTCTCCCCCGTCAAGAGAACCCGAACATTTTTAGGACTTTTGGATATCTGGGAGCCACTTTAAAGGGTTATGTCCAATCGTGCAAAGACGATAAGAGCAAACAACAACATCTCGATTACTCTTTCAAAAGATTGGACTGCGCCCCAACTAAATTAGACCTTCTCTTGTCCCCCATGCACGTTGGAACAAACCAGGCTCTTTTGGTCATTAATATTAAAGAAAAAGAGTTCCACGTGTACGATTCATTAAGAAACAAAGATCATCTTGACATTCCACAATACGTAAGTGTTAAGTGTTACATACAAGGCTTACATTTGTTACAGAGCATGCACACTTATGTTAACTATGTTACAGTAAATATATATCAAGTAATTTGAACTCTTTTGTTAATTCTTTCATGCAGGTGGAGGAACTAAGAAGATACATGAAGGGCAAGCACATAGATTCAGAAAATTGGTCGCTACGCTACCCCGACCCATGCCCACAACAAGGATCGGGAGACGACTGCGCCATTTTCACTTGTAAATACATGGAGTGTCTGGTACGTAGGGACACTCAAGGTTTCCCCTTCAGTCAGGATGACATGCCAACCGTGCGAGTAAGGTTCGCCCTCCACTTCATCAAAGCGTACTTCAATGCACAAGAATGTTCAGAGCGTATATAACTGAAGGAGAAGAACCATACTTGCCGCACGTACAATTTCCTATAGCCAGTGTAATGATATTGTACATTTACTTGAGGAAACACTTGTTTATTTATTACAGTGAGGACACTATCTACTAACATTTTCTGTTACAGTATACATAATAACCTGTTACAGTATTTACTTATTTTCATTATAGTATACATAATAGTAGGTTACAGTTCGAGCACTACACTCTTACAATTCGAGCACTACACTCTAACCTACACTATTATAGTATACGTAATAACCTGTTACAATATTACTTATTTTGATTGTAGTATAGATAATAGCATGTTATAGTATGTTATTGCTAACATGTTGAGTTGCATGATAGAGAGCACATACAATGGATTTTATAACGGCCACAGAAGACTGCATAAAACGAAAATATTGCATAAACAAGCCCCATTATAATAACTCTCTACACTCCCTAAGCCGACTACTCGAGGGAGGAGAGAGGGGAGGAGGAGGAACGAAGAGGGGAGGGAGGGGAGGAGGAACATATGGGTTCTGAGTCAGAGCCGATGTCAGGGCGGATGTTGGTGAGGCCCTTGTGGCCGTACAGCTGAGAGGCTTTGGCTAAAGCCATCCTCCAGCCAGTGAAAAACTGTTCCAGAAGTCGGGGCTGAAGGGCGGTGGTGAGGTGGAGCCTGTGGCGCCGGGGGTGCCGGGGGCGACGGTGGCACTAGTGACGCAGGTGCCTTGCCATCCCTGTGGGGAGCACCATCAGATGAAGACATCTACAAATAAAGAGGAAGAAGACGAGCAAGAAAGATAGGAAGAAGAAGACTCAGAGAAGCTTGTGAAGAATAAGTATGACGCCCTAGGTTCCTTTTATAGTTGTGAAGAATGGTTCACGGGCCTTCAAAAGGACCTGTGTAAGTGATGTCAATGGTTGCTGTAAGTGTACTCTACACGTTATGTAAGAGCAACTTCCCATCGATCAGAGTTCACGGCCCTTCGAAAGGATAGAAGCGTCAATGTCGATTGGGAAAAAGGCATTCGAAAGGACAGAAGGGTAATCCGGGAATGGAAAAAAGAGACAGATGCAAAAGAGACGGAACTCGTGAATCGAGGGTCGTAAATGGTGATGTCTCAAAGTAGGGACTGGAAATTAAACCGGGCCAAAAGTAAGGACTTTACATCTTCAGTATTCTGACAGGGACGAGGAAAAAAGTACCACCCTCTAACAGGGACCCCCAATTAATTGTCCCTTTCTTTTTTTTACACAAACCGACAAGTGTAGTTCACCTCTTGGTGATGTGAGATGAGAAATGCGTGTACAATCTAATTGGATATCAAATCTTACGTGAATTTTTTATCAGACACGATTAGTAAGTAAAGAGTGTCTCACATGTGAAATATGGTACCTCTGAAAATAAAATGTTTTAATAACCCAACTTTATTATACTTTGGATTTTCATTTATACGTATTATAACATATAACTCTTCAAAATATAATTGGGTAATGATCCATCTTATTTTCTATTTACATTTTTTTATACAACAAACATTATAATCGATGACACTACATAATATGACCTTATTTATTTGTCACGCCCCGGAGTCAGTAAATCAATATACTGCAACTGGAATGGTTCGGGGACGCGACAATTCGAGTGTATAGTATATAGAAGCAAATGAATATTTGGAATATACTAGGAATCCACATGTCACGCCCGACGCGGAATATCGGAGCGCGAAGGCAGTTGCAAGAAAAAGGTATAGAGCGTGTACTAGACATCAAACCATTGCACAATGAATAATACTAAATCAAATCTTCTTCATTAATAACTTTCCCATGTCTAGTTACAACCACTAATATCAGAGCCATTCTATAGGGCCCAATTACATTGCAATAGAAGGAAATAACTAACTACAACTCTAAGATAACATGACGACTCGAGGGTACTCCTGGCTTCACTCTTGGTCATTCCCTTCTCTTGAGTGTATGTGTCGTCCTCGGTCTCACCTGAGAACACAACATCAAATAACGTAGGGTGAGCGATAACGCCCAGTAGGACTTAAATCTCAGGCTCAAGCAGGCTTTAAATAATTAACGCATTTAATGGCAGAGTGTCTAGAGATAGCAGGTATAAGAGAGTCAAAATATAGTAAGAGATAGCACAGCAGGTAACAAGACAGCACAATAGCACGAGATCGAGTATAGTTTCCAAAATAGCACAAGTATCGAATATAGCACGAATAGCAGGATGGCCACAACACAACTAGTACAAGTATAATAATAGCACGACGAGTATAGCACTTGTTTGTCATTCTAGACATCGAGAGAGTATAGCACGTTTGTGTTTTGATTGTCATATAGATAGTCGAGATAGATAGCACTTGAGTGTAATGCCAAACACTCTGATCATTTAACTCCCATGTGCACTAGCACTTTCGGGCGCACATCCCAGGACCAGATCGGGCCCTTTATTTATTGCCAGGCATTGGTTATATTGTTTATCTTTAGACAATCAGTCAATGGCCATATAGAGTACCAAGAAGTAGATGAGAGCACTAGATGAATAGACGAGATAGTAGAGTGAACGTGAATAGACGAGCGAGTAGAGTATAGATAAGAGCTAGTGGACATTGCACGTAATGCGACGAGTAAACAGGCGATAGTAACAGTTGCACAACACGCGCACTGGTGTTAGCAGTCAGGTGGAACTCACGACCCTACCACTGGCCTTGTTATGCACAGGTCCAGAGGTCCGGCGTGATTTAAGATGAGAGTGAATCTTCTAATAGCCGTTTGGATCATATAGATCCCTAAAGGGTATCATAGGTATTAGGGTACAACGGCTCGTCGACCATGTGGGAATCCATGATCAGAGGAGACTTACGGAGGCCTTGTGCAAGGATTCACTAGTCCGATCAGAAGGAATATCGACGGAGAGTTCACCACAAGCCAAGAAAAGTGTGTATATAAAACAGGTGCCCGACGTTCTAGAGAAATTCTAGAACAGTGGAGAGTCGGTATCGGTATATAAACAATGCGAGAAACAAATACAAGTCCTTTTAAAATAGGGCAATTAATGTACTTGTTTTCAATAATTGACCGGATTATGAGATATTTTCTGCAAGATTTCAGCCATAAATGGATGGTTCATGTGTGTGCAAGTGCAAGAGAAATCATATATAGAAAAAAGTCGTGAAATATGTATTTTAAAACATTCAATATAGCACCATTTTTAAGTAGGGTTTTTACTGGGGGTAAACGGTAAGAAGGCGTAAGGATTATTAGAAAGCGACAAAAATATTTTTCATGGGTCTTCATGCAAAACTCTGAGAAGGCGACATAGGCCTGTAAGGAATGCGACAGGGGTAGGGCAGATAGCGACAGGGGGTTACACAGAAGCGACGGAGCTGTCTGCTCAGGCGGCCAGAACGCGACTGGGGTCATGTCGTATTCAGAAGCGACAAGAAAGGCGTCGCGATGGCTTGAGAAAGCGACAAGTGGATGGTCGCAATCAGACCCAGAAGGCGACATATCGGCCTGTCGCAATCTGGTTGTCTGCACCTGGCTCCGACAGGATTCAGACCAGGCTTTGGATTGCGGGCCAACTTGAAATCAAATGATACAGGGTGCTTTGAAAAATCATAACTAATTGTATAGTGAACGAAAAATCATGAAACTAGTTGCAAATTAAACTATACATGTAGGGTACTTCCAATAAATCGGAATTAGAGAGAGAGCATGGTTTGAGAACGAACAAGAACAAGTAACATAGAACATGATACAGGGAGCAAGATCGATTAATTCGAGTAACATGCTCAATAGAAATTAGGACTTTTAGGGGCAAAAGATGCCTATCATGCATCAGTATCTCCCATTAAATTTGGAGGCATGAGATAGAGTATTCAAGGAGATATGAATTAAGCATGAAGGTTCGGGGTCATAAGAATGCAGAACTTTGAAAATTCATAAGAAAAGATTTGATTGATGGAAAATTATGAAATTTGAGGGTTTCGTTCCAGAGGGTAGAAAGATCCTACAGAAAAAGTTTCACGGTTATGCTTGTGAGAATGCTACCTTGACTCGATTTCCTCTTCTAGGGCTAGAACTTGAAGAACGGGGTGAGAGCTTGAAAGGTTCTTCTCCCACGAAATCTCCTCCTCCTTGGCCTCTCCTTCTGGTCCAGGAATCCTTTGGCACGAGCTTGGGTCGGCCATGAGGGTTTTAGGAGAGTATTTAAGCTTCTCCTCTTTCTATTTCCTAATAGGACTCTAATTCCTCTTTAATTCCGAAATTTCCTTACTTCCTCCTTCCTTCCTTGCTTTCCAATCTCTATTTAGACTAGGAAGAGATCCAAATTCGTGCTAACCCATATGGGGTAGTTTAGGAATCCTATTAACTCAAACTAGCTATTTAATGCATTAAATACCCTTTTCTATTTAGGTAATAATTTAGTTACGAATTTAGGATATTTTCCTATTATTCTCCCTTTGTAAATTCATATTTTGACCCAATAAATTCTAGAAGATCATTAAGCAAATCCCATTACTCTTTCCATCTAATAAGTTTATTTAATGCTCTATTTAAATATCCATTTAGCTAGGTTTTAAATTTTTATTTAAATTTTTATTTTTCATAAAAATTCAGGTTGCTACACCACACTTCATACTCAAAATTCTATCATTCAAATCAACTAAGCAATCCAGTCATGTATAGATTCCACATTATACATATATCGTCAAGGCTTTTACCTCCTCCAAGTCTTAGGGAAACATAAGAGAAGCACTTTCAAATAACCCAAAAATGATAGCTCATCATCGAAGGTGGGTTGGTTGATAGACCAAGTTCTAGGTCGAGAGGTGAATGCATTAAACAAGTTTCTAGGAAAAACCTTGGAACAGAATTGGTTGACAGATCCAAGTTAGGTTGTCAACAAACTCCAGCCGAGTGTCGACAGATGCAAGCTATGTGTCAACAGACCAGGCCAAGTTGGTTTGGCTAAAACCATAAAATTTCGAGGTTGACACACCGAAATTGCAATAAAAGTTGCCACAGACCATCGTATAATTCCAACACACAAGACATAATATGATTAACAATAAGGTTCCTCCATCACATGATTCACACTAAGAATGATCAACAACTTATTCCTTTCATTCATTAAATAGTCTGTACAATCTCTGATTCCAAAAGAAAACACTCCTCACAGATCCATTCCTCAAAGATTACATGGAATTAACATGATATGTCCATACATATTACAACAAGATAAGACTTCCACATCTAATGACAAAAATAAAACTCCTCTAAGGTGCTTCTAGCTCAACACACAAGGATCCGCCATATGCTAATCTTGTTTTCAGATTCACCTGAAAAATGTTAGATAGGTTTATGAGCAAACTAACCCAGTACGATTTATATCTCAAGGTGTGGGCAAAATATAAGTGATTATCATTTTAAACAAGCTGGATTTCAAGGATAATAAGAGGGTAATCAAGGTAAACACGAAGCATGATTATAAACAAATCATAAGATGCATATTACATAATTTCAAGGCAAATCATGCTGCTACCAAGACCAAACAGAAGGGATTATTATATCATGAGAACAATAGGAGGATTCATACTATGATTCCAACTAAGTACATGTCAACGAACAAGAATTAGTCATATTTCAAACTTAACAAATCAAACAAATCAAGTCATACTTTGAACTTAACATGAAACCAGAGGCACTTTTCAATCTGTCAAACATTTCAATGTCATGTCACCACCACAAGTCCATACTCCCGCGGCTAATAAGTATGTTGAGGTGCTCCTCCCCAGGACCAGACAGGGCCATTAAATATGAATAGGCATGAGGTTAGTTGGACTGCAGTCCTAAGTAGTGCCGATCTCAAGAACTTCATGGCCATTGGAGTCAAGAAGGACAGAATTGTAGGATGTCATAGAAGCCAAAAACATAAGCTCAGACCAAGGGATTTTAAGAGTACAGATTGCTAAAGATTTAGTGAACAAAAGTGTGAGAGAACTTGATAGACATGCAGAAGGGTCAAATGGGTTCCCTATACATTTTTACTTGATGTCATATTCAAGAGCAAGCAGACTCAAGGTTGAAATTTCAGTTGAATGAATCATAAAGGAATAGAAATCAAGATAATTAAGAGCAAATGTTAGAATTATCTTCACATTATTATAGCTTTTAACCTAGATCAGATGCTCCGGCTAATAGCATGTTGGTTACTCTTCTACATGGTGGATCACAGGCAGTCGAAGTGTACATGAGAAAGAGCAGTCGAAGTGGCCAGATGGTCAGTCAAAGTTGGCACAAAGGCCAGTCGAAGTTGGTACAAAAGCTAGTCGAAATTGGGCTTGAAGAGGACTGAAGAAGGGTCTATGGATAACTCAAAGATGTATCAGACCCAATGCTGCCAGTAGCAATGGTTCAATGGTGGATAGGAAACTTGGACAAGGTTTCCAACAAGGAAGTTGTTGGAACCATCACATGGGAGAACTTTAAGGTTGCGTTTCCAGTCTAATGGTTCCAAAAATGCAGGGATCAAGGGGCAAATCAAATAGGTTCCTATATTGAAAAGATCAGGAAACTCAAGTTGTCTACTTAAAAACAAGGGTCATGCTACTCAAGAATAACAGATCTGGGATCAAGGAAGTACCAAAGGGTCTTTCTCAAAGAATGATCAAGGAAAACACTACACTCTCTAGTCAGAAATGGGACAAACAAGAGGGTCTTATGATGGTGTGAGGATCAAGGAATCCTAGAAACCTTACTGGACAGAAGTTAGGCAAATCAGAGACAATCAAGATGGAATCAAAAGATTCCCAATGGTGCAAGACATTTAATTTGTGCCCGAGAAAACCTACCAGAGATTACTCCTTCAAATCCTTGGTTTCCTACAAGTTGAAGCAGGGCTAAGAGGAAGAAGAACTCCCCAACTGTAGGGTCGTCCCTTCAAATTCTTGAAACTAGACGCGAAGAGCTTAATACTCGAAGCATGCTTGATAAAAATTAGGCAAAATAGATGCATATGAAACTAGACACGAAGAGCTTTAACATAGTATATGGTTTGTTCATCTTTGGGTCGAGAACACCTACCTTTAAATGTTCTTAGGAAGGGTCTTCTGTAGGTTGAAGCAGAACGTGGGTTGGGGAAGAAAGCTTTGGTTGGGGGCGATCTCCTCCTCTGGTACTTTAACTAGCCTCCACACGACCCCAGTAAGTTGGTAACTCGTCCCCAATGGATAACGAGTATTTAAAGATTTAGGGTTGTTAGGAGTCCTATTGTAACTAGGAAAGTGAGGTTATGGTTTTAGCTTGATCTCTTCCAAGTTTGGGGGATTCCCACCCTAATTGAAGTAGAAAAGCCTTTAGGAAACACCATATTATGGTTGGGCACAAATTTGGGTTAATGTAGAAGTCTAACTTTTTTAGATTTTGCCCTAATTTCCGTTTCTAATTTATGCCTAATTGGAGCTACGAATTTTGGGGATTTATTGCTAATAATAATTTTTTATTTTTTGGGCTAAGAGTGTATGTTTGGCCCATGATACTATTTGATAGTTGACTCATCTTACTTAATGTCTAGCCATTGATTTCATTTTATTCAATGAGTATTTTCTGGCACATACGATCATGATGCGTACGTATTTATCATTTGATAACATTGATTGTTATTTTCAATTTATTTCTTATTTTTAAATTATTAAATTTTCGGAGTGCTACAATTGTTCTGCTATTCCTTAAGTTCAATGAACATATTAAATTGTATTTTGATGTTGACAATCATTATGTGCATGCTCAATCTCTTCTTTTGAGAGCACCCATCACTTCATTCCGAAGTCTAACCTTGCAAACTATTCTAGTAATTGCCATTCATCCAGCATTAAGCTGGCCAATGATGTTATAGGCTTCCTATTGAGAGCACCCATCACTTCATTACCTTTTCATAGATGGCATTGGATAGATAAGTCGAATATAGAAAGATTATGGGAGGTTATAGACATTATCAAGATTCTAGAAAATTTCTAAGAATATAGCAAGATTATAGAGGATAGTCTATAAAAATCCATCTATCTTATTACCTACGACACTTTATTAGAGAGGTAAACAAAAGTATAAACATCTATTTTAACTTTAAATTTGTATGTTCCTCAACTCTTAACAAACACATAGGGGAATTCATTGATTAAAGAATATTAGGTAATTAGGCAAGCTCTTGTAGTAATGAATATGTTAGATGAAGAAAATCATCGGAAGACTTCGACATGTGGCAAATACACAAATAAGAAAGACTGATAAGGGCATATCTTTACTTGCTTATCTAATTCAACATGAATTAGGAGTGTAAGACTATGCAAAGTTCTATAAATAAAAATATTATGTAAAAACCATTGTTATCAGATAATCGTCAGTGAACGTTGTTTTCACAACTTTGTTACATGAATATATAGATGTAGAGGGTACCTTTGTGGACAACTGTTATCATTTATGAAATAATATTTATGCACCTTTCTTTATATAATAGGGTTACTTTTGCAATTAGCTTATGCAGTAAAATATTTTTGCACTAAAAGCTAAGGATATCATAAATGTTTTTAATTATACTTGGGTTTTAACTCAAGTTATTTTCTTTTATTTGATTGCTTAACAGGAAGGATACTTATGCAGATATTTCCATTTAATGAGCTTACTTGTATAATATATGTACATAAGAGTGACACTTGTTGAAATATTCATTTAAGAAGGTTATTTGGTTTATGCCTGATCACTATATTGAGACTAGGAAATGCTTTATATTTTAGCTGCTTGAGAAATATAAGCTCCTATAAAAATTGTTTGGATTTCTGGTATGTTCATATTTCTTATTGTATAACAAATTGCATATGAATATGTCATGCATGTGGTATGTGTTACGGTTGCTCCTGAGGTCAGCCTGTGCTGAGGTGACTAGTGCCCAAGGAGTCTGCGAGTAGCCGACGAGTAGAGTTGGTCGTCCCAAGCTCAAGACTTTCAAGATCATCGAGGGGCCTCAATAGGGAGACACTCTGACGCTCAAGCTAGTAAGAGGCCGAGAAGCGTGGTAGAGTTTTGAGCAGATGGATTGCGTACCTATGAGTGTTGAGTGTACACCTATATATAGTGGCAGACTGTAAACTTGTGAACCGTTGGATACCTCGTGAGTATCACACCACATCGTTGTAACCGTCGCACCACGCCAACCAAAACGTGACTTTAATGGCTGTCATTACAGTCACAAGTTCTATCCTTGATATTCTAATGTTTGAGTTAGTGGGCCGTTACGTGAGCCACGATGCCCAGGATCCTTGTAGCCATGCGGTGTGCTCCACGTTGGATGAAGTTGACCTCCTCATCTCAGACTTTGCCGAGATGATCCTTGTCAGATCGAGTCGATCCATTACCTTGTGCCTTGACCACAAGATGGGCCTCATCAGTCAAGGAACATCTAGACATCGACCAAACCCAATGCGCCGGACTGAGGTGTGGGAGTTCCCATGTCATTGTCCCCCCAGGTTCACGTCGGAACACTGGTTGTGCGAGGTGATGCTGCACTTGTCTTATGTTACTTCTCACGCGATGACACGTACTCTGTGCGCTATCAACATCATGGCACGTGCCCTTCCACGTGGTCATGTTGAGCATTTATGGTGCCAGGAGCCATGATGATGAGTCCTCGATTGCTAAGCACATCGTCGATTGTTGTGTTGCCGCCTTGAAATCTATGAGTCATCATCTCAAACCTCGTAGATTGTGTCAGAGCTCAATCCGATGCAGTGGTTGAAAGCTAATGGGAAGATGCCACGTGGTCCCCTCTAAGCCCTCCAGGCGAGGCCACGAATTGTGACCGTCGAATCTTCCTGAGCCCCCAGCCTTATAAATTAGGGGGTCTAGATTCGAAATGAGCACCTTACATGAGTGCAAGATCGGCAAGCGATGTGTGAGCCATCGTTCGAGTCTTCATCACCATCTCATCTTCTAACCTCCTCCTTGACTTTGGACCTCAGTTTGCTTCCTTTAGGGATAACCCATGTCATCCTCTAGTTCTTCAATTCCATTGATTCCTCGCCTTCTAACCCCCAACTCCAAGGGGGTCCATCCCCCTCTGCTTCTCTCTCTTCTCGATTTGCTAGCTCATCTTCATCCTCGATGACGAGCTCTCGTCCTGAAGCAGAAACTCTCACTGCTCAAGCACGGAACACCACTTCAGAGTCCCTTGAGGATGACCAAACCAACCTTCCTTCAATCACACCAGGTTTGGACCTTGCCAAGGCGCCGTCGGCCCACACATCTGGCTCGTGAAAGCGAGCCATTTCGGTGGCCGACGCGGTCTCAAACGTAGACTCTATCACCCTATAGTGTGTCGCGTCGGTCTCAGTGATTTCTTGGGTAGATAAAACATCCTTCGCACCTCCCGCTGACACCTGAGCTCACCACTCAATGGAGCTCGACTTTTGTCTCTATACCGAAGCCATCCGAGCTAGCTTTTGGTTTCCACTTCCCGCCTTTACCTTGGCTCTCCTTGAGTACCTCGTAGTTTCCCCTTCGCAATTCACCCCAAATGCTTGGAGATCAATCATTAGCTTCCTCATCCTCTGTTCCTAGGCCAAGGTAAAGCCTTCACTTTGACTTTTTTTTTATATTATTCCTTCCCTATGAAGGCCTTCTGGGATTGGTTATACTTCTTAGCTCGATCTAGCCGAGGTCTTCTCAAGCACATTCCCTCTTCAAAACTTTTTCTTTGTTCACTGCTCGACGGGATGGCCCTTCCCCATCTCTTGGTTGGCCATAAATGTAAAGATTAAGGCCTTTAGGTCCCCAACATTGTCCGAGGCCGAGCTCTCAAACTTTGAGCTACTGCAAGCGGTGATGACCCCCAACCTATACAAGCAGTCTGAGCAGCTTCTCAAGCTAAACAGCGAGCCAGGCCGAGGTGTGCCTCTATTCATTTGTAGTGTAGTCTTGTAACTTTCCAAACTACATTGGACTGACTAGCCTCTTTTCTTGTAGCTGAAATGGCCGACAAAGGAAAAATGCCCTCCTAGAGGAGGTTCAAGCCCACGTCCTCGGTAGGGGGGCCAAGAAGACAACTTCTTGGTCTCTAAAGAGGGCGAGGGAGGAGGACAAGGCCGTGTCGCCTCCCCAAGGTGCTCCAAGACCGCTACAGGTGGCTGAAGGGTCAGCCAAGACCACAACACACCCGTGATGACACCACTGCCTTCTCGTCTTCAAGTGCGATTGAGGATGACTTGTCGGCCAAGGAGTGGGGTTTACATGGGCTCCCTTGTGGGCTCTAGCAGAGGCGTCGGTGAAGTGCATTGACGAGCCTATAGAGTCGGTGTTTGGCACCATCTAGGAGATCTTGGCATCGTTCAGTGCCTTATCCACAGGACTGAGCTCTCCCGCAAACTAAGTGAAGAGAGAGTGATGAAGGTCGAGAAACATCAACGGTGGAGGAGAAGCAATGCTAAGAAGAAGGTTAAGTCCTTGGGGGAGAAGCTTTAGGCAAAGTAGGTGGCTCTCGCTAAGGCGGAAGCTGACTTCAAGGGGCGACTAGAGTGGTCAAATAGTTCCACACCTCAAAGGAGCATACTAACCAGGTGGATGTGATCTATATGGACAGCTACAACGATTGCCATGAATCAATCCAGAGGCTCTACCTTGCCCTTGACTTATTGGGTTTAGACGTTGAGGACAAGCCCGAAGGCATTGAGGCCGGCACTACCAGGGCTTCTCATGGCATCACTGAAGACACAACGGCTACCGCCGATGACGCCACTACCGCAGCCGACGCTCCAGGCATTGCCGACACCACCACCCCGAGCAGCTAGAAGTCCCCCTTATGCGGGCCAATAGATTTTTATCTTTCTTTTTTCTTTTTGCAACTCCTCTTCCTCTACGAGGAACCGAAGACTTATGTAATGCTCTCTTGAGGCCGAGGACTTTTGTAATCATTTCTCGGCCCTGAGTCAAGAACTTTTGGAATGAAATTCCCCCCTTTCTTGTGTCTCGAACTCCCAAGAGGTCTCATCCTCCGAAGGCAAGCGCAAGGAAGGTGAGGTGGACCCTAGTCCCCCGTCCAGGCACACAGAGTGTCGGGGAGCCCGATGCCAAGGGTATCGTAGTTGTCGTGGGACAGAGGTCGGCGCTTCCATGGCACAGGATGGCTGCCCATCTTTCATCACCTATCAAAGAATCCAGGCTTTTTCTCATGTGTTGTAGGCTCGGTAGTCTACAGTCTTTCAACCCACGTCCATTTGTATTAGGCCATCTGTCGACCTACATGTTAAGCTCTTGGCTACCTAGACGATGTAAAGTGAAAAATAACAATGAAACTTTTTGCTTTCCTTCTTTTTTAGGCTATAGTCTGAGAACTATCCTTATGAGTGACCTCACCAACCACTTGCCACGAGCATGATCATGGGAAGCTTTTGGAGCTAAAGATGGTGGGGTTGGACCCCTCTAAGAGTGTCGAAGAGATTTCGTCTTCTGACCCTCGTGCTACAGTGCTGCTCGAGACAATGTTCAGTGGAGAGATTCTCGTTAACTCAAGAGGTTGGGGCTAGCTGAGAGAGCAGTAGTGACCTCATTTCACCAACCACCCTGACTTCCATGATATTAACCAAGACGACGCCAAATAGTGAGTCGTCGTATACCTGATGGCTTAACGGCGTGTGTCGTTAATTACACCGTTAAATTATAAAAAAAATCATAATTAAAGTGAGAAATTAAACTATTATTCACAAAAGTGCTAAATATTTTTTTTCCCCCACAAATAAACTTAGTACAAGTTTAGGAGAGCGCACAACCCTTGAAAGAAGGGATGTGGTACTCGCTGCACCAAACCAATAATAGTAAGCAGGTTTTATTAAATATAGAAAAGAGGAAAGATATATAAGACGAAGGGCTCTATATGGAAGGGCATCCCGTTTTGTCAAGACGGAATGGACCTTTAACAATAGTTGGCAAGTCAGCCCAAGATAGCCACATAGAATGAAAACAGGCCCAATTAGCAAGACCATCTGCTGCTTGGATGAATACCCTGCAGGACATACCGCAGCTGCCAGGGAGCATTGGCGCGACCATTTAATATATTGGCAAGGGCATTCGAGTCGGTCTCACCAAGACGTTTGTGAATCCATGTTCGTAGCAAAGTTTGAGGCCGTCACGAAGTGCAAACGCGTCAGCCTCAAGACTTGCCGTCATACAAGAGTTTTTAGCAGAGGTAATAGGAGTAGACGACCACGCCTCCAGCTACCCCCCTGTTGCGCTTAAACGGCCATCAACGTTGAGTTCACCCCAAGAGTAGGTGGTGGAAGCCATCGCACCCACTTTTGCAGGCTGCGGAGGAATGGGGTGCAGAAATAGACAGGCTGCAAGAAGATGGCACGAGATTGGATTGCCCTTAATAGATAATGTCGGAACGATGAGATGGATTGATTTAAAGCTTTGGCTATGATGGATGAAGCCTCCATGGATTTACCCTAAAAAATAGAAGCATTTTACTGGTCCAAATTTCCCAAATAGAACGTAGAATAATAACCTTGGAAATGTCGCATTCAAGTCTCCAATGAAGGAATTAATTACGGCACCAGATGCAGAGATGTTATCAGGTGGAATAAAGCCCAAGAAATCAGAAAAGAAAGACCAAACTCGCTAAGCAGTGAAGCTCTCAAAGAATAGGTGGTTAATCTCTTCTTCGCATGGAATGAGGCAGAAGTGGCAACGAGACCAGAGCATAATACCATAGCGACGTATAATATTGTCATCTGTAGGTAGACAATTATGAGCAATTTTCCATGTGAGAATAGACCACTTCATGGGCACCATATGATGCCGTCGCAGGCTTCAGAAGGCGACGGACAGATTTAGTAGTGAATTTTCCATCTGCATTAAGACACCAGATCTATTTGTCCATGGGGCGATTATTCGCTAAGTTGAAATTGAAACAATGTGGGGCGTGCAAGGTTATAATGATAGTTATCAGGAGAACCCAACACATCCGCTACCAAGCAATGCTTATTTTCCAAGTTGTTCCAGATTTGAGATGGAATGAAAGACTTCAAAGCTACAAACTCAACACACACTCCTACACACTCACAACACTACAACTCCATGGCCCACTAACCAAAACACATGTACACCCATACACTCGTAACACTACAACCGCATGGCCCATTAAACAATATCCATACACTTACAACACTACAACTGCATGGTCCACTAACCAAAACACACATACACTCATACACACAACACTACAACTCCATGGCCCACTAACCAATACCCATACATTCACAACACTACAACTCCCTGGCCCACTAACCAATACCCATACACTCACAACACTACAACTCCATGACCCACTAACCAAATCTGAATAGCCCACTAACTAAAACACAGACTCACAACACTACAAGACTACCTCTAACTACAATCTAAGCTATGGAGCAAAAACTATCATAAAGAATAAACTAAGGACTATTCATTTTTAGCACATAAAAACTTAAACTAAAATAGAAGGGAAAACACAAGAAGAAAGTATAAGAGATAGAGATTGCATAACCTTTAAACTTAAACGAAGTTAAGCTATATAAACTAAGTTAAACCACCCTTTAACTAAACACTAACTATAGACTAAGTACTTCTAGCACATGCAAATAGTAACAATATTTAACGTTAAGCTAGAGTGCAAATGAAAACCACAAGAAGAAGATAGAAGGGGTGAGGACAACACAACCTTTTAAATTAGACTAAGCTAAGTTATAAAATCTAAACTAAACCACACTTTAAGCGTAACTAAAAGCTAACTATCTATAACATAGGCAAACATCAAGAGCTTGAGTTAAACTAGCAACAAAGAACAAAAGAGACAAAGAAGGGAGGTGGGAAGGAATGGAAGAGCACACAATATAGAAGTGGAACAACTTTCCTTTCCTAATAATAAAGTTACTACAAAGAGGAGTGATTACACCAAGCCAAAATACTAAATACCACCTAGCTAATTTACTTGTTACAAACAAAAGGAACAAAGTGCAAGAGAATAAGGAGTAATCCCAATGCCCTTACACCCAAAGACTAAGAACAAAAAGAAAAGAAGAAGAAGAACAAAAAGGAAGGAAGAAGAAAGAGTACATCCATAACTACCCAAGAAGAGAACTCAAAACACAGTCACTTTCTCTCTCTTCTCTCTATCTTTCAAAGCTTCACCCCTGTATGAGATATTGGTGGGGGGGGGGGGGGGTGGAGGGTTGCCCCCTCTTGGCCTTTTTTTATAGAGGCGGATCCTCTTCGCCCATTTGTCTTCTTGCATCTTTGAATGGGGGAACAAGATCTTTGAATTGTGGGAGTGTTGGAGAAAATTTCTTGGATTGTGGGAGGACTTTTGATCTCTCCTATTTTGTCTTTGTATCCTTGAATGGTGGAGAAAATCTTTGACTTATGAATCCTCTCTACTTCTAGCTCTCTTGTAGAATAGATGATGTGTCATATTTTTGGAGTTTCCATTTGGAGCTTCGAGAGGCCCATTTGCAATCTCTAAAGGTGGGCCATTTGGATGAAGTTAAAGTCCACTTGAAGCATTCTTTTCCTTCTATAACTTGTAGCCCGTTGTTGGAGCTTTCCCTTCCTTAGCCCATTTTGTTGCAACCTATAAAGAAAATAAGAGAAACATTATTACATATACAATTTGTACAATTGTGTGTAAGTTCTAAAAAGAGTTAAAACACACCTAATTCCTGTTAATTTCTGACAAAGCATATTTAAGTATAAAAAGAAGAATGACTTGAATTATTTAACGGAATGGATGCAAATGATAGAATTTACACACTTATTCTTAGTAAGAAATGTATGAAATCATACACTTATTAATACCTCAGGATGATGCCTAATAGCGGCTCATCGTGTAGCTCTGGCGATGCTAAATAACGACTCGTCAAATGGAGGCCAATGGCCGAGGCGGTGCTCAATTGAGTGATGTCAACAAGCGATGCTTAGAAGCGTGCTAGAAATATGAGAAATGGAATAAAAACTCATTTTATTCATATTAAAGATAATAACATCGAAGATGTTCTGTAACATCTAAGGTTTTCTTGGCCATTTTTGGCAGTTTTTTGGTGTCATACTGACTTGTCGCGTTCTTAACGTGACAGGATGGGTGTCGTCTTCATTTTTAGAACGTGACATGTTGACCATCACGATCTGGTTTCTTAACTATTGCTCATTTTTTATCGTTTGTGGTTGGAGCAGTTATGCCACGTGTCTAGACGCATTCAGTGTGAAGGCGATGTGCCAGTTGTCGCAATTAGAGTAGCACCCATGTAGGGCGACACGTGTTGGGTCTGATTGTCAGTGTTGACTATCTTTTTGGGGTCACAATGAGGAGGGCGTCGTGTTCTATTCTGGTCGCGATAGTAGGGTTGTCGCGTTCTGAGATCTAAAACCTACATATGCAAGGTCTACATATCTCTTCCTCCCTTTCCTCTCTCTTTGTCTCCTTCTCCTCTCTTTCTCTCTTCTCTCTGATGTGCAACCCTCCTTGGGATCTTCTCCAACTTGTGGCATTTCGTATTGAAGGTGGATCTCCTCTGCTTGTAGGTGACCTTGGCGTGGAGCTTGGAGTGAGGAGGAGGTGGCCGCTTACATGAGAAGACCCCAACGGGTTGGTTCTACTACTTGAGGTAGGGAACACAACTGTCCCCCTAGTTATATCATGCCTTAGGGCCTTCCCCCACCTTGTAGAAGCCTTGTAGACCTCGTTTGATTCTTCTTTGCTTCATGCATGTGAGTGGTGTGTGTGTGGTCATGTCATGCATGTGAGCTTTGCATGAGTGCACTACAAGAAAAAACGGGTTTAGAGACCGACAATTTCGGTCTCTATTCGGTCACTAAATGGTCCAGTGACCAAATAGGGACCGAAATTATCGGTGAAGAATTTTTGGTCACAAATCTGTAACCGAAAACTTTCGGTCACTAATCAGTCGCTGATAGTGACCGATTAGTGACCGAATTTCTTCGGTCACTCATGGTCGCTATCAGCGACCGAACACTCCAGTCACTATTTCGGTCACTATTTCTGTAATGTAGTGCGTTTCTCAGATCTCCATGGATCGTCGTTTAGTGGTAGTTTGGATATGCGTTTGCTGGCTTTGGTATGGTGCTCATGACCAATGTGGGGTCATTGGGCCTTGGTCGAGGTTCCCGCGCGTTGTGTGGAGCTTAGTGGGCCGACAGGTTAGGCCCATAGCGCTCGTTGGTTCACTGGATGTGAACGCGACGGGCATGTGGGTCACATTTTGAACGCGACGGCCTTAAAGGTCGCGTTCTGGTTGCCGTCTGCATGCGTGCCGCGTGTCACTCACAGGGCGGGGCTTGCTGACGTCGGGAATGGGAAGGCGACGCCCTAGTCTTGTCACAACGGGGAGGTACGTCGCGATCCCAACCGCTGTGCATTTTTAAGAGTGGTTAGCCAAGCACAACTCTCACGAGCACTGCTTGGCCAGGGGAAGCTGCTGTGGTGGATTTCGGGGCGATTCGGCGTTCCGGCGTGGTTTTCGATGTTAGATCTACATGGATGAATGTCTACAATGATTGTTTTTGATGATGAGTATTCAATGAGCATTTCATTAATAGCACAAGTTGATGATTGTACCATTCTTGATAAAAGTGACAAATGTTTAGTTTGATCATCTAAATGTTTATCTTACTTCACTAAAAATGGTCTCAAATGTAGGTGAAACTCCTTAAAAAAATAATGCACCAAAACAAGAGCAAAAGACCAAGAAAAGCACAAAGATCAGTCACCTGTCGACAGCCTCCCATCTGCCTATCGACAGACAACTACAGACAGATAACTCTAGGTTCTGGACATAGCCATCTGTCGACAGACCCTAGTCGACTGTCGACAACTACCTACAAAAAACTCCTTCCCGAAAGTTCAGAGTTCTGGCAAATGTAATCTGTTGCTACCTGTCGACAGATGACCAAAGGCCTGTCGACAGACGTAAACAGAATCTCACTACGAGATCTCCATATCTTTCCTATGTGGTGTTTCCCTTCTACCACGACTCTCTATACTTGAACACCCATATAAAGGAATATTTTGGAGTCAATCTCATACAGAAGCAGCCACCATCCAAAAACCCTAAGGAAAACACAAGAGAAGAGTTTTGCTGCTGCTCTGCTTCACCCTGCTGTTCAAGAGAGAAAGAACCGTTGTTCCAGAAGAGTTTGAAGACAATACGTCTTGGATTCAAGCTTCTCCATCAACCCAAGGCTATCAAGACGAAGTTTGAACTCCATCCAGACGTGCTCCAGAAGAGTTCTCAATCAGGATTCATTCTTTCCACTCAGACTCTTCCAGTTTTCACTTTTCTATTATCTTTGTGGTGTGTGTGTGTGTGTGATTGTGTTTCAAGCGGCCTTGTGCTTGAATCACGTGTTTTTGAGTTGTTCTGATCGTGGTTGCACATCAGACATCTCGTGTGTGTGCGTCGTAGTCGCAACTAGTTGAAACCTTCATTTCTGCGTGTGGTTGTGTGGACTGGACGTAGGATACACCAAGTGTGTACTCGAACCACGTTAAAAATCCGTGTCCTATGGTTTGCATGTTTTCACGATAGATGTTTGGTAGGCACGTTGTCTCTACGCACTTTTGATAGATTGTTACTTCATCTATTGTCAGTTCACACACGTAAAGTTTAGTTCAAAGTTTGTTATAGTTTCTACCCTGTGTCTTCGCAAAAAGAAGGTGATAAATTTTAATTAATTGACAGTAATCTATTAACCCCCCCTTCTAGATTACCATAGAGGGAATTCCGCAACCTTTCAATTGGTATCAGAGCGAGGTTTTTCTCCGATTTACTGTTGATTTATTTGATCTTACGATCAGGAGTCCTCGATCTCATGGAATCTAACAAGGTATCTGGCCGAAGGGACACTCAGTGACTAGGCACCTTTCTTTGATGGAACCGATTATCCTTACTGCAAAAACCGCATGTAGGTATTCCTGAGAGCGCAAAACTTCGAATTGTGGAAGATCGTCAGCAAAGGAGCATATACTCTTCCCGAGGACGAAATACCTGGACAAAGACAAATTGCAAAGGGAACTCTCAACTGGAGCGCCCTAAACATGATGCAGTGCGCCGTCCACCAAAGAATATTCAGAGTCTCCCCGCACTTCAGCGAAAGAGATGTGGGACAAACTTGAAACTTTCTACTACGAAGGTACGTCTGAGGTAAGGGAATCAAGGCAAGCATGCTAGTTCGTTCTGAGTATGAAGTTTAAGATGAATAATGATAAACTATCTCAGATATGCTTGCAAGGTTCATGCTAATTATAAATGGATTGAAGGGTCTTAAAAAGGAATACTCAGAAAGTGACTTGGTGAGGAAGATACTTCGGTCTTCTTCCATCCTCTTGGAACACCAAAGCCACTGTCATTGAGTATTCAAAAGATCTCTCAAAGATGAAATTAGATGAACTATTGCTCCCTGATGACATATGAAATCATGTTAAAAGGAAAAACTGAAGAAAATCCTAGAAAGCAAATTACATTTAAAGCTTCCAAGAAAAACTCTTCAGGTTCTAGAAAAGATGCTCACAGAAAGTGATGAGCTTGAAACTCTAGTGATAGTGAGAATGATGAAGTGGCCATGCTCACTAGACATTCAAAAAGTTTCTAAAATTCAAAAGGAGAGGATCAGGTAACTCAAAACCTTTCCAAAAGAAGATTTTTCAACACATTTGAGTCTAACAAAAAGTCTGATATTGTGTGCTATGAGTGCAGAAACAAGGCACATGAAGGAGAGTGCCCTGAGCTCAGAAAAAGCTGAAGAAGACACAAATTCACATTCAAGAAAGCCAAGCAATGTTGGCTACTTGGAGTGATGAAGATGCAGATGAGGATGAACAAGCTACCTCTGGAAATGAAGAAATCCATGTCTTATGGCTAGAAGCAACGCTCTAATGAGGTAAACTCCTCCTTTGAAACTTATTCAGTTGATAATGGGAAGAAGCTTATACAGTTCTGTTTTGAAAAATTCTGTGAATTTAAATATGAGAATAAAGCACTCAAAAAGATGTCAGTTCTTTTGCTAATAACTCACATACTGATGAACAAGTTGCATCATTAACAAAGAATTGAAATGATGAAAATTGATGAGGAAGCTACTGTGAGGAGATGGATAGTTTGAAATTGAAGTTGCAAGAAACTCAAAAAGAAAAGAAGCTCTAATGAACTCCCTTGAAACTCTCCAAAGTGAGCATGATAAGCTAAAAGAAAATTGGAAAAGACTGAAGAGAATCTAAAAGGAAAATCTAAAGATCTATCAAGGTTTGTTAAGGGAAACAAAATCTTGGATGCAATTCTGGGATCCAATGTATTTTGTTGCAAAACATGTGATTGGATTTCAACCTGTAAGAACAGGGAAATTGGTAAAATTTGGTAACGTCCTTTGTTAATATTCTGGCCCAAGCACAAGCAAGCAAATTCCCTTAAAGAACAACAAAACTCAAGTCGGTAAAAACAGGAATCCAAGAAAACCAAACAGTTGTCAACACAACTAAGAGATCTGTCAACAGTCCCAAGGAGGATTGTCGACAGGTCTGGACAAGCTACTCCAGTAAGTTACAAGGCAACAAACGGTAAGGTGCCCATGCATATTCCCTATATGCAAAGCCCACTGTTGTAGAAAACCTCATCATGCAATTTCTGTAAGAAAGTCGGCATAATGAAAACAATGCTGGAAAGTCCAAACAAACTGAAACTCAAACAAGTTTGGATTCCGAAGCATTTACTTTTGGCATGAATGATAAGTGGGACCCAAAGTAATTTGGTACCAAACCTCTTGTCTGATCCACATATGCAGAATGCCTAGCAGCCCAAAATCAAACAAAGGTACCTGGATAGTGGCTGCTCGAGGCACATGACGGCGATAAAGAAAAATTCTGTTTGCTGGTGGAAAAAGACGAGGTCAAGTCATCTTTTGGAGTAACAACAAAGGCAGATCATCGGCTCAGGTAAGGTCGGTAAGTATGCCTCCAACTCAATTGACAATGTACTATTAGTGATGGCCTTCATCACAATTTACTTAGCATAAGTCAATGTGGATAAAGGTCACAAGAGTTATCTTTGAATCAGCACATGTCAAATCATTGATAAGGATACAGGAAGTCTGAAATTTTCTGGAAAAAAGGGTGAACAACATCTACATGTTGACTTAGATGATCCACAAAATGAAGACTTGTGTCTTATAGCAAACAAACAGGATGATCTTACGCTGTGCATCGTAGGCTTGGTCATGCAAGTTACAACGTATTGCACAAGATAATGAGGCTTAAACTGGTAAGTGGACTTCCTGAAATTTCTTTTAATAAGAATGAAAGTTTTGTGATGCTGTGCACAGGGAAAACAAACCCGGAAATCCTTCCAATCAAAAGCAACCGTGAGTACTTCTAAACCTTATGAACTGTTGCACATGGACCTTTTTGGACCTACGAGAACATTGAGTCTCAATGGCAAACAATTTGGGTTTGTCATTGTAGACGATTTTCTAGGTTCACTTGGGTGAAATTCTGGCTCACAAGAATGAAGCACTGAAAATCTTTGAAGAATTCTTTAATAAAATTGAGCATAGAATGTCAAAGATATGCTCCATCCGCACTGATCACGGGGGAGAGTTTGACAACCATTCATTTTTGATTTTTTCTGCAGGCACCAATGAATAGAACATCTTTTCTCCTCCCCGAGAACTCTGGAGCAAAATGGTGTAGTGGGAGAGAAGAACAGAACCTTGGTTGAAATGGCTCGCACCCGTCTGGTCGAAAGTCAACTTGTAAGGACCTTTTG
>CM024761.1:142180219-142279926 GCA_014218235.1 Colocasia esculenta
GCATTTCTTAGAGTGAAACTTGAACATTGTCCCGATGTTTCCTTTATGTTTACTGATTTTGCTTTGTGCCACTGGCAGGTTGCCATAAACTGGTGTATATGTAAAGGTACAGTACCTATCCCGGGAGTGAAAACAGTTTGGCAGGCTGAGGAGAACTTGGGTGCTCTTGGTTGGCGCCTAAGTTCAGATGAGATCCTTGAGTTGGAATCTGCGGCAGAGGATGCTCCACGAAAGATGATCCAGAACGTCTTTCAGACTGGATGAAAAAGAATCGTCATTCATGCAACAGGCCTTCTGTTGCCAATTCCTCTGCTGAAACCGGTATGCTACAGCCTGCCTTTGGGTGCTGAATATTCTGATTCTTCTCATGTGTATCTTGTCATTAACTGTAATCTAAGGCAACCGATTTCTGTGGACGTTCATATTAAGATGTGATTTGATTTTGACACATGTCAGTCAAATTTGGAAAGATGTTCCTGAATATTTTTGTTTGGCTGCTAAAATTGACCAAGATATCAATTAAATCTGTGTTATGAATGGGGAGACTGAAAGAGGGAGCCAATGCCTACATTACAGGAGCCCAACTGGGGTTCCATCTTGAAACCAATTGGCGTTAGTTTACCATCCTCGCTCGAATGAGTAAGATGCTTTCTGATAACAAAAGGACGAGAAGTTAATTTTTCCTGGTAGTTTTGCACCTGTCATGGTGAAACATTTTCATCTGGACAAGAAATTAATGAGAGAATCCATGTTAACACATTTTCAGTTAACATTACCTTATAATTAGAAATAAGTGCATCATTACGCGTGATGTTAGTGCGGCTGCTGATTTATATTTGCATTTTTTTCTCCCTTTTAATCTGAAAAATGTTGACAATATCTGAACGAGGATTTGAACTGGATTGGTTGTAACATGGTATCATCATCAGTTAAAATAAGTTGTAACACGCATTTAGAAAAATAAGTTGTGGATTATACCGCTAGTTTTATTACACTAGCAGAAGTACTTTCCCGTGGAGAGGAGGTTCTTCTCACCACTGGGATGTATGCTTTGCCGTCTCTACCATTAGTCTGAGGATCTGACTTAGATGATTGAGCTAGATAACCATTTTGGTCATCGAAGATATTTTACTGATTGGAGTTGGGTGACTGTTGAATAAGAAAAAGCAGAAAACATCGTAATGTAAGCAAAATCAACTTGGATCCACCTAGTCCCAGTCGTTCAAAGATGATGATTAATTTTGATTGTGCCATCTAATCTCTTATTCCTTGCAGAGTATTTCATATTTCTTCCTACGACGAAGTAACGGGTTCCTTTGGGTCGGCAGCGGCAGCATTATGTTGGACTTGATCACTGTGGTAGGCCCTTTGGTTGGACGCCTTCGCACTTGCCAGAGGTTGCCTCTTTACAAGATGGAAGATAACAACTATTCGGGAGATTTGTTGGGCATCTACATTGTCAGATTACCAGCTCTTCTTCGTGAAGGTTCACTATCATGACATAGATCTATAACATCAATACAGCCGGAGTTGGGCAGTTGTCCAACTCCGCCCTTCTACGAAGAGAGAGAGAGAGAGAGAGAGAGGAGAGGAGAGAGAGAGAAGAGAGAGAGAGAGAGAGAGAGAGGTGTTTTATTAGACTCTCAACTGATAAAATTATTTTTCAAGCAATCTGCGTCACCTTGATTACCCTACATGGAGGACAATAAGTATTTCTAAAAAAATCAGTAATATATTATTATTTAACATGACAAGAAAAATATATGTATCCATTGCGCCAAGGTAGGCTGCATTGGTGGACTAGACTAGATCGGAGAGTGCCAAATACAATATGAATCAGAGACTAGTCCGGTCTAGTTCATAAATAAAATTTAATAATAAAAATTAAAATAAAAGTAAAAAAGTGAATCTATGTCGACCATCCCATGGAACGGTTGGCCCATGGGATGAATCATATTGGACTAGTTCGGTTTGATATGGCCAACATGTCCAGCATGACCACTTCAAATAGGTGTGGGGTCTTATGGATTTCATTTGTATGTACCTATGGATAGACAGCTGTGGCGAATGTCTAGCATTATGTCTCTGGAAAAATCTCAACCATTAATCAAATAATCATCATCATCGTCTTATCCCATTATTATTATTTGGAGTCGGTCTGAATCTTATTCAGTTAAGATTTTTATCAAATGTTATATTTATATTTAAACTCAAGAATCCAATGTCTCTCTTAATAATATCACACCATCTACTTTTAGGTCCACTCTGAGTTCTTTTACTAGTATCTATTAAGATTTAGTCACATCTTTTAACCAGTGTCAAGTTAAGGTGATGTTGCATATGTTCAAATTACTTGAGTTTATTTTTCTCTCATTTTACTATCAATTGGAGTTATCTCCAAATCCTTATGAAAGTGTTCATTCTTAGTCTTATCTTTTTTAATTTTACCACATATCTATCTTAGCATCCTCATCTCTATTACGTCTTTTGTTAATGTGTTCATTTCGTCCTATCCAACACTCAATATTACATAACAAATTAGGCCTCATAGTTATTCTATAAAACTTCTTCTTAAGTTTCACGGGTATACGACGATCACAGATGATTCTTAATGCACTTCTCCTTTTTAACTAGTCTATTTTAATCATGTGTAACATCATCATAAATCTCTTCATTCTCTTGAATGGTAGACCCTAAATACTGAAAGCTACTATTTTTAAGAAAGTTTTGTCCGTCAATTAAAATAATATCTTTCTGTAACATATTTTCATTACTATAATTACAATACATAAATTCTAATTTGCTCATATAATTTAAAACTTTTAGACTCCAAAAATACCTCGGATAGGATACAGAAGGCGGAAGAGGGAAAGTAGCTCTATTTACAATTAAAAAAAAAAGAATTTAGGCACAGCCTTTTCCACAGTTACAGAAGCCTTTGCCGCAGATGACCGCTTTGACATATTAGCCCGGATTGCGCTTTCAAATCAATAGTTCATTGACCGTCTCCCCTGATCTTTTCTTTGAACAAGCCTTGTTACTACAGAAAACCACGTCCAGCGTGGAGATAAAGATTTGAATATGGTGCAATGAAACCATGTTCATCATGGCACAAACCGTTTTCCAAAGAAAGAGAAGGAACTCAATGAAAGTATTGCATCTCACGTGGAAAGAAACGATGCTGCCAAAGCTTGCTGCAAATGAGGCTGCTGCGAAGGGCGCAAAGCTCGCTGTTACGAAGGAGAAAGAAAAGAATTGTCGTTGTTACTGAAGCTGCTAATGACCAACTTTCTAACTTAATATTTAAATCATCAATACTTTCATCAGTTAAAATAATATCATATGTAAATTGTTGGCCCTAGAGTGGGGGTGAATAGGTTGAATGTGTGCAATGAAAATTAAAGGAGCGGAATCACAATCATACAAAGGACACAAGAAATTTTATCTTGGTTCGGCTCTTTCAAAAGAAGTTTTAGCTCTAGTCCCCAAGAACACTTGAGATTTCACTAACCAATTGAACAATCTCCCTTAAGGATATACAACGTCCAACAGAGCTAGTCCTCCCTTCTACACAAGGGGAAGAACACTTAGCACCCAACTGGTCTTCTTCTCTTTCTGGACAAGAAGGCAGCCCACTGTTTCCTCAGTCATGTGCTTCTTTTGAGAGCTCAGAAGCAATTCACTGGTAGAAATGCTGGCAGGTTCTTCACACTCAACATAAGCTGGTCTTCCCTTCAACAAATGGCACAACCCCCAGCTCCCAAAATGGTTCTCCCTACACACAAGAAGACGAATACTTCTGAACAGAAGCTTGAACCCAAAGCCCTTAGACTAAGCTCAAGATGGACAATGGAGATGCTTGATCTAAGACGACGCTTAAGAGTACAAGAGTATACAAGAATGGACTCTCTTAGGTAGACCTACAGATCAGATTCACAATGATACACAGACAGAGAATGGAGAAGATGAGCTTGAATGCTTTGAGGTTTGAACAGATGTTCATGCGTGTAGATGTGTGTGTTATGTACTTCATCTTCAAAACCTTCATCTCTTTTAAAGTTACTGAAGAAGAGGACCGTTGACAGATAGTCGTGGGAGTCCTTTGAATCTGATGCTTCTTCTCCTTCTTCTTCGTCTGCTCTCTTCATGTGACTGACGGATGCTTGGAGCAGAGGAGAGCCATCCGGTTTTGTTTCTAATAGATGCCTCAAGATTCTTCTTGTCTTGTGAGCATTTAATGCTGGAGACAGAAAAAAAGACATGTTAGTCAGTCAACCCATACCTCTCCATATTTCTTGTGTTAGGTGGATAACTTTTTGTCAGCACAAAATAAGGAGAGCCTTTTGTCAGAGGACATCAGTTATCTTTCTGTCAGCAAGAAACAAGGAGATTTAAATTTTCATTGGATGCGACAAACATTTTGTTCACTAATCGGTGCATAAAAGAGTCAAGTGTTCAGTAATCGATGTTGCACTTCGACTTCCCAGTGACAAACATAACACCAATCAATATCTAAAGATAGAAAACACCAATCGATGTGCTTGAAGTCAATTTAACATTAATTGAAATGTATATGAACCAATTGGAAGGAAAATAAATATTTGTTCATCAATAAAAACAATTTAAACACCAATCGATAAGATATAGCCTTTATAACATCAATCGGAACAAAATAACTTGAGTGTTTACTAATCGAAGCAAAATAAAGCATTAATAACATCAATCGGAATACTGTTGAACATTGTCACCAATCGAAAGATTTTAAACATCAATCAAAAGAACACTTATTATTCAATTGATAAACACTTTTGTTCTCCAATCAGAAGAACACTTAAGATTTTGTTCTCCAATCATATACAGAAAATGCGTTGACTTAATTTGCCGCGAATAACTCTTCTTCAATCGGAACACATCAATCGGAATATGAAACACATCCATTTAACCTAACGCGTATTACCTTCATCAATCAGAATGAAATATTTTCTATGATCAATGTGGCACATAGATAGTAATCGATAAAACTTTCAGTGCCAACCTTCACCAGTCGAAGTCTAACTTCGACTTGTGACCAGTTAAAGTGCAAATCTTTTTACAGAGATGGAAATTATGTTATTACTCATACATAAATACCATGACAAATATTAATAAATACTTTGAAAAATACATTCATGATTTTCATGAGAGAAAATATATTTGATGTATTCAAGAGTTATTGTTCACATCAAAACAAATAGAAAGGAAATAAAGAGGGATAAAGGATTATGAGTAGAAGACATCATGTGTCGACACACATCCATGTCTATCGACACATGAATGTCTATCGACACATGAATGTTGTCTGTCGACAAGTCATCAGAAAAATGATACTATGAGAATACTTTTGATGATGCGTTTGAACATATATTATTATATGGACATGCATTAGTACAATTATCATTAAAATAAATATATTTATGATATCTATGAGTTTTAGGTATCACCAAAATAAGGGATATATATAAGAGTGGTTCAACACAATTAACATACACCAAGGGATATTGTCATACAATTATTTGTTATTTCATCCATAACTAGAGCAAAAATATATAGACTTAGTGCAAAACCTTGATGCAAACTTATAGTGATCGAAAATTCACAAGTTCCTCCAACAATAGTTCTCACGCTAGTAGTAGCACTTTCATATATATCCTGAACTAAACCAACATATCCTTGAGAGACTCCCTTCTTTCTTAATGCCCACCAAATCAATTCTCTCGATACTCGATCATGCGTCTTCTCCAAATCAAGAAAAACTAGATATAAATCTTTTCTCATCTCTATACTTCTCCATTAGTTGCTGTAATAAGAAAGTAGCTTTGTAGTAGATCTACTCTGCATAAAGCCAAAATGATTTTTTGATATAGTAGTCATACATCAAATACGATTCTCGATTACTCTTCCCAAAGTTTCATAGTATGACTCATAAACTTAATTCTACAATAATTATTGCAACTTTAGATATCCCTTTTGTTTTTAGAGAAAATAACCACAAAACTTTTTCTCCATTCTTTTGGCATCTTCTATTCCTTCAAAATTTTATTGAAAAGTTTAGTTAGCCACTTAATACTAATGTCTCTTAGGCTTTTCCATACTTCAATAGATATGCCATCTAGTCTTAAGGCTTTGCCCACTTTTATTTTTCTTAAAGCATCACCCACTTCTGACATCTTAATACGCCTGAAATATTGATATTTATCAAATTTTGTTGACTCTTGGTCCCCTTCTAAAGAAAACAATCTCCATTAAATACTTTCTAAAAACTAGCTACACAATTTTTCTTTAACCTCGAGGTCCTTAGCTAAAACCTTTTGATCTCACCCTTAATGCAACGAATATGATCTACATCGCTATTTCTTCTTTACGTGAATTTAGCAAGTTTAAATATGTCCTTTTCACACTCTTAAGTTCTAATTTGTTCTACAATTCTTCAAACGCCTTAGATTTTACTTCACTAATTATTTTCTTAACCCTCTTTTTAGATATTTTATAAGCTTCCAAGGTTTGATTATTTTTGTTAGTTTACCAAGTTTTAAAGTATTGTCTTTTTGCTTTAATTATATTTTAAATTTCCTTATATTTGAATTTTCTTACTCCACCACCAATCTCTTTCTACATTCCTTTTATCTATAGATTCACCTAAGAGTTGTTTTGGTATATTCTTTGTACAATTTGTAGCATTATTTCACATTATGTTAATTTCTTGCTCTAAATTTTAAATGTTTTCTTTTACTAGATGATTTTAAATATTTTCAATTTTCAATTTTCAAAATCCACCACTTAATCTTAGAGAAGTTATATATGATGGTTTTTCTTTTGAATTTTGAGATAAGAATATTCATTACTAACAACCTATGTTATGGGATTAAAATCTCTCTAGGGAATAGGGATAACTTTATAATCTTTACACAAAACTCTATTGACCTTTTTAATAAAAAAATAGTCAATTTGACTTTTATGTGTTCCACCCTTGTATGTTATTAAATGTTCGTCTCTCTTCTCACATAAATCATTAGCAATTGCTAGATCATAGGCCACAGTAAAATCAAGAATAGTAGTGCCCATACCATTGATCAAAGAATGAATAGGAAAAATCATGAGACCACTAATTGATGAGTTTAAGATCAGGAAAGCATCCACAAAGTTGACATGATGATGCCAAGTGAGCGAGTTGCTAGAAGTTTTACAATAGGGGATTTTATTAAAATAATATTATCTTAATATAACCCCAATATATTTTGTTCAAAAATATTTACAAAACTATACCATTTTTTTGCCATGTGGTAAAAAGTTCCACATCTACTTTGTTTTCTTTTTTTTATGCCATTGAACACCTTTTGAGAGAAAAAGAGAGAGAGGGAGCCAATCATCACAAGGGAGAGAAAGAGTGGGGGAGAGAGAAAGTACACGAGGAAGAGAGATTGTGGGGGTAGAGAGATAGAGAGAAAGAGAGCATGAGAGAGCACATGCACGAAGAGGAGAAAGAGATGTAGAAGAGAGGAAGAGCAAAAGAGGAGATAGAGAGAGTAGTGAGAGAGAGCATGTGAGAGGGAGAGAGAGATGCACAAGAGAGAGAGTGTGCGTGTATGAGAGAGAGATGTAGAGAGTGCATGAGAGATGCAAGGAGAGAGAGTGCATGAGAAAGAGTTGCAGAGGAAAGAGAGATGCAGTGAAGTGAGAGTGCATGAGAAAGAGAGAGAGAGATGTAGAGGCGAGAGTGAGAGAGTGCATAAGAGATAGATGCGCAGGGGAGAGAGAGAGTATGAGAGAGAGAGATGTGCAGGGGAGAGAGAAATTGTGTATCTTGGAGCAAATTTGTATAATCTAAATCATATTTGCGTAACTAATCATATTCGTGTAATTTGAAGTAGAATTATGTAACATAGAGCAAATTTGTGTATTCTAAACCAAATTTGTGTAACCTAAGTCATATTTGTGTAAATTGGACCAAAATTTGATGAACAAAATCTAATTAATTCATTTTTAGTGATAATAAAGTTTATTAATTAAAATTTTGGGGATAACTGTCAATGACAAAATTAAATGAGAAAATTATATTTTAATCATTGAATGGAAAAGAAAAATAATTTTCGCATAAGTGTAATATTTCCCACTCAAATAGATTAAGTCCCAGAACAAAAGAAAAATATTAGGTCATATTACTAAGTCTCTAGAAACATTTAAATTAGAATTAGAAAAACAATTGCTAACAAGAAAAATAAGTATTTCTTAATGAAAAGGAGTATAATGAACAAAGCAAGTCATTTTGTAAGAAAAACAAGTATTATGAAAAGGACAAAGAGCCCAAGAACAAAAACAAGTATTGAAAAATGATTATTATGAGGACAAAATGATCTTCCTTTCTTTAAATAACTTAGAAATGAGTATTTAGATTGGAGTAAAAATCGATTCTTAAGAACAAGTTCAAAACAATTCTTAAGAACACTACAGTATATAAGAAACAAGTATTGTACAAATCGAGTCTTATGAAGAAACTCAAAACCGAACTTTGTGAAAGAACTCTGAATCAAGTCTTATAAAGTAACTCAGTCAAGTCTTATAACTATAGAAATCATTCTTTTACACATTTCATAATCGATCATTCCACTAAAGGACTAAAAATGAGCATTTCAGTTAGGTTCAAACAATTATTTTGTAAAGACTAAAAATGAGCTTTTATAAACACTAAAAATGAGCATTTCAATAAGTCTAAAATGAGCTTTTCACCAAAGGTTGTAAATGAGTGTTCATTGAGAACTAAAACAAGTTGTTAGATAGACTGAAAATAAGTCACTTGAAATCTAACTTTGTGTAAAATGACAAACCCATCAAAATAATCTTTTGAAGAAGCGAAAACGAGAATGGAGTATTATAGTGATGAATAATACGATCATTTTTTAGGATTTGAAAATTGAATATTCACTTAAAAATCTTTATAAATCCAATCTCTCACAAATAGTATATTTTCCTTTGAGATTTGAACATTTGAATAAAAGAATTATTTAATGCACATATTGTATGGATTATTACTTGATCATTTCAATACATTTTCATGACACGATTCTCAAGGATCAAAATATAATTATTGTACGACCTAATCTCTCATAGATTTTCTTAAATATTCGTTTCTAATTATCTACATAATATTTTGATGACTTAATATTCCTACGCTCATAATGACATTTCTGTTAGGAATAAAAGTAAGAACTGAAATTCTGTGCATGCCTAATAATGAACATTCTATGGAGTTATTTATATATTCCTATTGAATAGAAAAATAAATATTCTACAGAAGTCTTGAGTATGTGATATGAGCTTACCTATTATGTATTTGTTTATTCCTCGTTGAACTCAACGAACATCATGTTTAAAAAATATACAAATATTTTATTCTATTTGATAAACCACAGCTTTCATGAAAGAAGTTCAAAAATCAAATGTGCATTAATATATTTCTTGATACTTCAATTAAAAATCTAGACCATATCTGTTCAGACAACATGCATACTATTTTTGAATAAAATATGTTGACTCTAGCCAAAAAGGCAAATTGTATATATCTTTTTACTAGTACCTACAACTAGAAAGCATACATTTTTAAGAAGACTACACTTGCTGATCAAAGAAAGGGCAATGTCTAGGAAGGAAGTCATTTAAGGGGCTGACAAAAAGAATGAGAACACCATTTATGGTCCAAGATGTGCGAAAACGACAAGGTAAGATGCTCACACCATCTTTTAAAAAAATATGAAGACCAACTGTGTGTGCCAAAAAGAAGATCCATCTAACAACTACAAAATGTATCTAACAAAAGAATTTACAAGGCACAACAGATGCAAGGCTTTGAAGAACATACGATGAAGATCTAATGGTTAATGAAAATGTACTTAACAGTTGGCGTCTATAGAGACAATAGATAAATCAATCCAATCCGTTCACTAGTAGGAAGAAGAAGACCACAAAGACTGACTTAAGAAGATCTAAAAGAACAACTAGAGTTCTTAATACTATCAGATCTCATTGAGAAATAACTTTTACGAGCAGAAAACAGAGCATTCATTGTGAGCAAGAGCATTTGCAAGTTGAACATACAACCTCTTGAGAGGAAAGAAAGAGAGGAAGAGAGCAATGAGTCTCAAGCTTCAACAACATTCAAAGCTTTACAACAATCCATCTTCTCCTCCTCACAACAAGTCAAGCATTAAGAGGAGGAAACAAGTCCTCAACGCATCATCTACGCCTATCTACTGAAGTAGTACCTGATCGTTACTCTCTCATTTCTCTTATTCTCTTATTTACTTTTTGTCAATGTGTTACATTTAGTGCACTAAGTCTAACCATCATTTGCTTATTAAGAGGTCTTGCATAGTTGGCAAATAATCTTGTGAGGGTGAACAATTGGGATCTGTACCAGTGAGAATCAAATTGGAGTTTGTACTAGTGCGTTAGCTTCTGAACTCGAAAAAGAAGCATGTGGCTGAGGGCTGTATAGTCACTACTAGAAAAATAGGATATGTAGATGGTTGGAAGCCATCTACAAAAGCTACAAATTCGTCTATAAAATTTTCATAGACGACTTCGCAATCATCTACAGATCAATCTAATAAAGTCCCTTCGACAAACATATGTAAATGGTTAACTGCAACAATCTACAAAAATAATATATGTAGACGGCTACTTGTAGATGGCTACTATGGCTGTTTACATAAATTTTTTGTAGACAAATATATAATCGTCTATATATATATATATATATATATATATATATATATAGATGTCTACAGTAGTCGTCCACATATATAGATATATATTTTGTAGACAGTAATATAGCCGTCTAAATATTTTTTTTATAGATGACTACAGTAACTATCTACATATCATTCATTCAAAAACAAGAATCTATAAGGAACATTGCTCACTTTTGCTGTAATTGTTTAAAACTAGCCAAGACTCTTATTTGTTCAAGGATGAAGAAGTGACTTCTAAAAGAAATAAAAAACAGAGAGAGATATTCCTATCTAAATCTAAACCAGCAATCAAGGATAAAGTGAGCTTAAGTGGAAAATTAACCGAGAGAGAGATAAATAACATTCAATTAAACAGATCCAATGTAACAACCTAAAATTTTAAAACATAAGGGAAAAAATCTCACGATTAAATGGGAGGAATTAAATGAAATAATCAAGCAAGGGTTAATATTAGATTTACAGGCAAATGAGCCGAAAATGAAAATCTTATCATGTGTGAAAATTGATACAGAATAAAATAAATAAATTTACATTTATAAATAAGCAATAGGTTACAATGATTAGTAAAGAAATTGAGTCAAGTTATGCATAACTGGGTTGACAAATGCTAAACAAAGTCTTAAGGCGATTAAATCCGATAATACTAAAAGCTATTATCACATGTGGAAAATAGTGATGAAATTGAATGAAATTTTATGTACATGCGCTAAATAACATATTACAATGATTCATAAGGAAATTGGGGCAAGTTACTGGCATCTGGCTTAGCAAAACTTTAAAAGTCGAAAAACCTGATAATGTCGATAATCCATTATCACATGTAATAAACTCCAAGACCATCGAATAAGAGGTGATATTTAGGCTTAATAGAGTTTATTAGGCCAAGAGTGAGGATTAATGACCCTAAAATAGAAAAATAGTATTTAATTTGAGATACCCATTAACTAGTTAATTAATAGGTTATTAATCTTAATTGGGTCATGAACATGGGCCAAAACCGAAATTAGCTATAGTCTATCATAGATGGGAGTCTTCCCAACCAAAACTCTAAAGAAAATCAGAGTTGGAGCTCAAAGGAAGACAATATACAAAGGAAACTCACAACATAGAAGTTTGTATCCAATTAGGACTCATAATGACCTGCTCCTTTAAATACAACCCAAATCCCTCCCATGGCCAATCTAACTCGTTGCTGTGGAGGCATGGGACATGTGAAGAAGCTAAAGGAAGGTGGAGGACGTGGAGATTAAGAGCTTCTTCCTCATTCTTCTCCAAAACTTGAGCAAGAAACCTATGCATTCTCTCGAGCTCAATCTAATTAACAACCCTGTAGGTACTTCTTGAGGCCAGGAATCTCATGAACTTGTTTCCCCCAATTCTTATCATGTCGTTTACTCGTATTTCATGTTGCAAGCTCTCTATTCATGTCCCTTCATGTTTCACTTGGATCTTTGTACTATCTTTATTTCATGATGAGAAATTACTACTATAGATACATCTTAACATCTTGAACACAGTAGCACTATTTTCCCCAATTTTCTATGTCGTGTATCTCATGTGAATTTCTTAATCCATGATCACTGTGTCGTGAATGCTATTCTTCATTAAATATTCCACGTACAACTTGTTGAGAGCATGATGAAACCTAATTTCTTATTGTTATTCTCCTACAAGTCTAGTTTCTTTTCATCTAAGTTTCATGATTTTTCATCAAGTACATGTTGAGAATTTTATCATTTAAGTGTATTGTGTCATGACCTCTGGAAGGCAAACCCACATCCAAGGTGGACTGGGTTTCTTTTTCAGGTTTGGATAGGGAGGGTTAGGTATGACGCATCAATACGCGGCCACCTATTTCCGGTCACAACAAGCTCCATGTCGTGTTCTTAACGTGACACGAATTGTGTCGCCTTCTACCTATCTATCCTAAAAGTCCAGTCACATTATGTTTACTGTTGTGTCGTGTTTTGGACTACCCTGTCACAACCTGACTAAGGGTATGTCACGTTCTCAAAATCTATGAAAAAATCCCTAATTTATCAAAATATGTGTCTTGGACAATAAGTTAATGATGTGTACACCCTAAAAACATCCGTTAATGATCGATAATAAAGTGTTAAAATGACTTAATTAATCTATAATGACATATTTTAATGTTAACTCTCACATTTTTGAAAATATTTACCTCATGCCATTGTTTGTACTATTGTTTCAGAGACCGTTGCCTCGTATGACATGTTCTCTTTGTGTTCTAGATAGGAGCATTCCTCCGTGACTAATGTGCTCTCTGCCATATATTTCTCCTGTCGAACTAGGACGTCTTCATGTGATACTCCGTAAGTCTCTACTAGCCTTGGATTTCCACAAGGTTGTCGAGCCGGTTGTACCATAAAAGTCCATGATCATGTCGGAGAACTGTACAGTATGTATCAACTAGTTGTGCGCCGATTGTTCTTGATACACTCATCTTGTCTTAATCCAGTACTGTCGGTACATGTAAGTGCCAAACAGAAGTTTGTTTCTCATGGTTTGGTAAACTAGGACCTGGATTGGTTATAATTAGATTACAAGTTCTCATCTCATTCTCTTGCTGAAATCTCATCTTAATCCATAACACTCTCTCGTGACCATTAAAGGATTGTCTAGACAAATTGTGTGGATCTTTGGATCTGTTGGGACCAATAATGCTAGGTGTTAATAGGGCCTAATTAGGTCCTGGGAGGAGCACCCAAATATCATGTACCTGCAGGGGTTGTTTGACCATGGTGTTGGCATTGCACCAATATCATGTTAATCGTGTTAATTGGTCTATGACAATCAAATCGTGTACTCGTGTATCGTGCTCGTTATATCGTGATCGTGATATGGCCAATCGTGTACTTGTCAATCCTGACATGTTCTTGACTGCTCATTCATGTTGAACTATTGTGAACATCATGTCTTGATATTTTTAAGTACTCTTACTCTTACTTGTTACTGTTGCCTAAACACTTGTCATCCTACTCGTGCCTTTAGATATTCTGCTTGCCTTAAAATGTTAAGTCATGTAAAGCTTGCTCGGTTCAAGAGATTTAAGTCCTACTGAGCATTTGCTCATACAGTTCCTACATCTATTTCAGGTGAGGATGAACATGACGAGATGTTGAGGGATGTGCAAGAGTGATGAGCGTTGGAGCTACCCTTAGAGTTCTTATACTAGATAGATAGTTAGTCAAAAACGTCTTAATGTAATTTTTCTTTATTGATGAGAAAGAGTATTATAGGTTATTAAGAAAATGTTTTAGTTTGATATTAGTGGTTGTATCATCTAGTTATGAGGAAATAAAGAAGGAGATTTTGATATTATATTATGGGCCTACTAATGTTAGTTGTTTGTTTGTAGCTACTGTACACTTGCTGGTCACGCTTCCCAATTTATTTCTGCTAACAAAATTGGGGGCATGACACGTAATCTCTATCAAGAACATCTATCCCAAAGACGCATTAAGAATTTAATGTATAGGTACTATTAAACATTGATAATATTAAAAACAACACTATAAAGGTGTATAACAATGACATATGGAGCTGCTCTTTCGTGGAATGATCAATTATTGAAACATGAAGCCTACGTTGCTCTTTCTCTATAGCTTAGGACTATAGACACTTGGCCTTTACAAATGAACTAAATGCAATGCTTGGAATAGCAAGATGCAAGGAGAGAGGGGGCCAAGGTGGGGGTGGTTGTGCAAGGAGGGAGGGGGTCGGGGTGAGGGTGCTGGTAGAAAGGGGGTGGTTGCGTAGGAAGGGAGGAGGCCGAGGTGGGGGTGATGGTAGGGGTGCACATAGGTGTGGGTTTTGGCAGAGAGGGATATACAAGGAAGGAGGGAGTCGGGGTGGGGGTGTTGGCCTGGGGGGGAGGGGGGTTGCTTAGGGAGGGAGGGGACCAGGGTGGGGTTGTTGGCGGAAGGGGAGAGTGCACAGGGAGGGAGGGAGGGAAACCTACAGTGTGGCGTCGGTGGTGAAGGTGTAGTGTGGCATTAGCGGTGGCAGGGCGGTGTCATTTAATGGTAGAGCAATCGGTGGCCAAGCAGCACAGAGAGAGAGAGAGAGAGAGAGAGAGAGAGGAGAGAGAGAGAGAGAGAGAGAGAGAGAGATGAGGGAGAGAGAGAGAGAGGAGAGACGAGAGAGAGAGAGAGAGAGAGAGAGAGAGAGAGAGAGAGATGGGTGGTGGAGATGGGGAAAAAGGGATAGGGAAGGGAAAAAGAGTGGTGTGGAGTTCAAGCGTTAGGTGGGAAAGGAAAAGGTGGTCGACGAGGGTAGCTTTTGTTTTTTGAACAGGGAATGATAGGATCATATCATTCACATGAGGAATAGAGAAAAAAAAAAAGCCTGGAAAAGGGCACACACATCGTCACTGGCTGCAAGAAATACCCATAAACCCAGTACACCAGGGGTTGGCTAACTCGAAAGTGCCTTGAAAATAGGGACCAAAGGTCCTTACATGGAGAGGAAAAACCCACAGGAACACGGGATGGGAAGACCCATCCCAGGCATTGCACAAGGCGCCAGAAGGAGGAGCGCTGTCGACCACCGACAACTTCACGGCGGGGGGAGACCCGTCTCTGGCTCTCCCTCGATCGCCGGGGCTAAGCTCAACGAGGTGGGAGATGCCTCCAATGAACACCATCGATGTGCTAGCTAGATGAAGCTCTTGGGAATGGAAGACGCCAACGACTGGGGAAGGCGGATGGATATGAGCTTGGAACCTCGCTAGAACATAGAAGACCAAATATAGGGGAAACATAAACTCTAGGTAAGAGTTAGAACATTGACAATATACTGTGCCATTGCCAAACCTTCGAGCGACTGGTGGAACACCCACCGGCATCGAAAAAGATCCCTCCAACGAGAAAGGGGGAAACCCTTCTCGGAGGAGACACAACTCCTACCAAGGTAGGAAGACAAAATCTGTCCCATCGGAGGGGGACTACCAGCTGTCGACGACGACAAAGAGACTGGGGGGAGGGGCTCCTCTGGGGCAGGAAACCTCCTCCCCTCCGAACGAGAATGACAGCGACGAGCTTAGGGCACCACGGCGAAGGCGAACAAGAGAAAACCCCAGAGCTTCTCTCTCTAGAAAATCTAGAGAGAGAGAGCATCGGTGGGGGTACTTATGCCTATATATTTGACATATATACATATACACATGGATATATATGTTTATATATGTAATCATATCTATATAGATATTATATACATACAATAAATAGTATATATAATATATATATATATATTGATATATTATACAAATATCTATATAGATATATAAAATAGAGATATTAATAGATAGTATATAATATCGATATATATAGATAGTATATAATATCGATTATTATATAATATTATATAAATATTTATATAGATTTATTATATATAAATCATATATAATATAGATATTATAGTATATGTATCTATATAGATAAACATATTATATATATATTGATATATATTGTATAACTATATCTAAGGTATTAAGGAGAGGAGATCCCCCTCAACGAGGTGATGTAAACAAAATTTAAGAATAGAGACCGGTAATATTAATCTCAATCAAATGTTCAAATATGTAAGGCAATACTATTCTTTAAAGTTAAACATAGTATGTATTTCAAAGTAATTTAATGTAACGGCTCCAATGCCCAAACCCCCCGGTTCCCACCAAGAACCCAACCACCGGTGCCGCTGCCCACTGCAGATCTGGAAGGGCTAACAGACCAGTATAACAAGATATGTACAGAAAGTAAATGACGACAATAAGTACTAAAAATGTACTAACAAGTGAAGGAAAGCGTCCACCACAAAGTAGGAATCTAGTATAGTTCTAAATAACAAAATACAAGTGCTAAAATGAGGGGATAACAGATCCCTTAGGGCATACCCCAGGCTGAAGATCCAAGAAGTACTAAGGGAACACATGCTCAAGGAAGACGTCGTCTACTACGACCCGGTCTCCTCTGCCTGCCGCGAAAAGTGCTACTGTGAAGTCTCACCTGAAAAGGAGGGAATGAGCATTACGAAGAAGCTCCAGTAGAGACTACCAATCTCCCACTGGTTCAAACTAGCATTTAAAAGATAAATAAGCAAGATAATCTATTCTACTAACAGAGTAAGTGTGGAAGCAGAAAGTAACTACACAGCCATCGGTCTAAACACGTCAGGACCAGAAACTCATGTAACCATGGCACTGGGATGAACCCCAAGGCTGCAAAATAGATAGAAGGAAACTATCTGGACAAAGACACTAGCCACAGAGAACAACTACCATAGTCAACTGGTTAGGTGCGCCACACGCCTTACCCTCGACCACCAGTCCAATTTTGCCACCTCTCGTCGGAGTGAGACGCGGAACTAAAAGTAACCACACAACTGCCGTAGTCCTGGCGGACTACGCTTCTACGCCTGGCCCCTCTAGATGGTACTGGAACCACGTAGAGTGAGGCAGTGAGAAGGACTAGTTGATCTGCACTGGAAGAACACCAAACCATCTCGGCATCCCAGACCAACCAAGAGAGCTCTGCAAACGACTCTACGTCGCTGTCCACCACCGTTTTCCCCTCAGCTACCAGAGTCCGTAACTCGAGCATGCCCGCGGTCTGGAGAACTCCCTCAACCGGCACGCGGGGATGGGGGGTCCCAGATAACGGTGACAACCTCTAACGGGACAAGCCTCTAGTGCCAAGCACCGGGCGAACGACTAGTGTAGGATCATGCTAGGAACATCACAGGTGCCAAGAAAACAAAGACGTAACAAAAAGGACTCCGAACAGGACGCATGTCACTCTCTGTCTGAGAAGGCGACAGGGTCACTGTCGCTTTCTCAAAGAAGGCGAAGCAGTGGTTGTCAGAACATGAATGCGACACCCTGCCTATCGCGATCTGGGTCAGAAGGCGACGCCTACCCTTTCGCAACTAGAACCCGACAAGGCTATTGTCGCTACCAGACCAAAAGGCGACGCACCCTCTGTCGCAACCAGAATGCGACAGGGAGGGTGTCGTGACCATAGTCAGAAGGGGATGAGAGAAGCGTTGCATTCTGGGACCTTGTCGCGACCACAGACAGAGGTCTGGGTGCCTACCCGACCTCCAAAAATGCCTCAAAACTACAACTCCAGTGTGCACAGAGGGAGGGGAGCATGGAGAACCATCAATACACATGCTAGGAGCACAAACCACCCTCATCCTCACCCATGCATGCCAATGTGAAAGATCTACACTCATGAAACCTCATATGCACATCATGGAAATACTTAACACCCCCCACCCCATCAAGCTCAAGGAACCAGGCATGGATTCTACAAGGCTTGGAGAAGGGGAATAAGGTCCTAGCATGCTAGAACTAGAAGGAAAGTTGAGGGTCCTTACCTCAAAACGAAGAGCCAACACGTTGGGGTCTTTTCGTGTGAGTGGCCACCTCCTCCTCGCTCCAAGCTCCATGCTCACGCCGTCCGACCTCCTACACATGAGGAGGAGCCACCAGCACGTCAAGCTCTACCAAGAACACCTCCACAACCGAGCTCGGACAGAAGGGAGGGAAAGGAGAGGAGATGAAGAAGAAAGAAAAGGGGAAGAGGATCTGCTAGCCTTGCATATATAGGCCTTGGATCTGAGAATGCGACAGCCACTTGGTCGCGTTCACTAATGAACGCGATGGCCATCCTATCGGGACCCCAAAGTCTGGTCAAATCTAATAATTGGACCCGCCACGTCACCCTCGCAGCCTGCCACCCTGAACGCGACGACTGACATGTCACCTTCAGGTTGTATGCGCCCTGACACGTGTCCCAACTGTCCCAACAACAAGACGATAAAAAGAGCAGTCAACGACCAAAAACTGTTAGAGGGAATGCGCGATGGGACCGTCGTGTTCTCAACTGAACGCGTCAACCATACCGTCGCCTTCAGAAGGAGACGGCCCGACTCGTCACTACCTTCAACAGAGTGTGGCCAACCAAAGAATGGGATGTTACATTAATATCTATTCTCTTTGATAGTTAAGTTAATTTTACATGATTAATTAAGATCATATAGATTCCACCTCTTAGATCAGAATATATTTAAATTTATTAGCTTGTGTTACTAACATTTTCTATTCCAAACCACAGTTTAAGGTACCATCCCTTTTATCAAAGATGAGCTTTATGAAGAACTACTTATAACCTATTAATGATAACCCAAACCAAGTAATTGCAGAACTTTTTTATGGTTGAAAAACTATCATATATATTGTTCTTTAGAAATTTTTATAATCATATCAATGAGATTTGAACTATTGATTTGACAATCTAATATATACAAATGACTAACTATTAAGCCACTCCTTGAATACAACAAATATTAAACATAACTGAATTAGTGTTATGTGTGAGGAGATCACAAATAATTTGGGTGTCCTAATTTGAAAGAAAATGAGAATTTTTTGTCATAGATTAGCAACGGATCTGCCATGGGGATAATATATATTGTCACGTCCCAAGAATTACGCAGCAGATATTAGTTCGAATAATTCGAGTCGATATTCCGAGACGTGGACAGTCGACAAATAAGACTCTAGCTAGCACGCACTAAATGTGTATCAACACACAACATATAATAGGGCCCAAATGTTGAACTCAAAATAATTGTAATCAGATCTCAACTCATTTTATAAAATTGGAAACTAGTACAAGACTGAGACTCAATAAAGCAAAAGTACATGATACCTCACTTCCTACTACATTGTACTAATGCTCAAAGTAACCTACTATAACTAGACTCATAGTTGAAACGCTCATCACTCGGATGCATTCACATCCTCGACTTGCTCTCTTCTTGAACTTCATAGTCACCTAGATTGGGAAAAGGTAGGGGATAAGCAAACTAGCCCAGTAGGATTTATATCTCAATGTGGGGCAATGATAAGTGATAACATTTAGAGCTAGGTAAGCACGATGAATGTCATGATATGCATGTACGAATAAACAGTTTTAAACAAACAGATGCATGAAACAAGCTAGATAGAGTGATCATGATAGAATAAGATCTGGAATGATATAACAAGAGAGAACTAGCAATAGATCACTTTGTACAAGCAAGCAAGATTTCAGTTGATGTCAATAGTTTACAAGAACGCAAGATATCACTAGTTGCAATAAATGCAGGATGACCATATCACACAAGCAAGCAAGCAAGATTGCACAAGCACGATCAAGTAACACTAATCAGGCACGTAACACTAATGTACACCAAGGAAAGATCCACCAAGAATGCACATAGGTCAATGTATGTGGTTATGTATCTAACATTCAACAAGCAAGAAAGTACTCCCAGCGCAGATGCAACGCCAGTAATCATTATACCCCATGGTAACAGTATATTATGACTCGCCGTCATTGGGGCTAGACTGGAGCCCTTGGACACACGCCGTGCCCTGTCAGCCATCTCATGTAAATTTTAAATGTAGATACCCACAGTCATAAATAATGGCCAATGAGAGTTCAAAATGTAGCATGTGTAATGTCATGTTCACGATGATGATGAGAAGAAATGAATAATTAAATGAACATGATTCCATGAGGACAATGGTCAAGAGATAAATTCGGCAGTGAACGGTAGATTTATAATTTAGTTCAATCTTTACATTAATGGCTTTAGTCTAGATTGTAATTCATGCTCACGAGAACAAGAAGAGAAAGGAAGTGCACGCCCTGATGTAAAGTGTGTAGGGATGTACGCGTGTCAATCACAAACCGTCGGTCTCAACTCTCGGAAAAACACTTAACATGATGGCATGCAGAACAATGCATTTACCTACATGTGGGTTTACAAGATTTTAAGATAATATTCATCATTTAAATCAAGCTAGAATGGTAACAAGAGTAAATCACAAGTTTCATGTATGATCATTTCATTAAGAAAGCAATTAGAATAATATTCATGTAATTAAGGATTTTTCAATGGGTTAAACACTTTTAAGCCATAATAGACATTATGTAATGAACAGACCCAAGACAGGCAATATTTTGCAAAGGTAGTGTCGACACGACCCATACTGGTGTCGACACCATGCTTCGAACACAAAGCAAAAACATGAAGAACTGGTCAAGTAGTGTCGACACTAGTCAAGTAGTGTCGACACTAGAGACAGGTTCAGAAAACCTTCTGGCCAACATGGGACAGTGTGTCGACACTAGATCAGGTAGTGTCGACACTAGGACAGCTCCCAGAAACTTTCTGGGTCAATCTGGGACAGTGTGTCGACACTAGATCAGGTAGTGTCGACACTAGAGACCTTCCCAGAATTATTTTGGGCTGTTTTGGGACAGTGTGTCGACACTAGTCCAAGTAGTGTCGACACTAGAGGGCTTCCAGAACAAAAAACATAAGTCAGGTGTAACCAGAAAACACGTCTCATGCAGAGATTCACTTTCAATCTTATAACTCTCTAACGAATGATATTTAGACAAAACATTCAACACAAAAGATGAAGAGGACAACTAGTAGGAGAACTTTTATGTGGGGGTTTGATCAAATTCGGTCTCCAATCTCGAGAAAACATATGAAGAACAAAAAGTCAAGTGTAGCCCGAAATCACAGTATCATGCAGTGACTCTCTTCCCATGCTATAACTCTCTAACTAAAGACTTTTGGACAAAACATCCAACATAAAAGATGATCTTGACTACAAGTAGAAGAACTTTCATGAAGGAAGTTTAGTCTAATTCAGTCGTTAATCGTGGGCATGATATGAAGAACGGGAAAAACCCTAACTGTGCGAGACTTAGGGAAACTACGAATAGTTCAAAATCTACTCAATGAAATTGATGAAACCAGTGGAAATGAAAGTTAACTTGATGCTCTACACATTAGTATAGGATATTAAGGTTTGGCCCGAGAAAACCTACCTTTTGGGTTGAAGAAGTCTCGTTTTCCAGAAAACCCATGTTCAGACCACTTGGAGGAAAACGCTTACTGCTCCGAGTATACTGCATGGAATTTGGGCATTCCATTTGGGTTAGAAGTAGACTTGACCCTCTTTCCAGGGGTATAGTCTTGCAAGGTTTGGTTTAGGTTTGACTCCTTTGGTCGACTTCAAGATGATGGTCTGTGCAGGTCGCAGCAGACACAACGGGGAAAAAGAACGGCTTGGTGTGGATGATCTCCTGCTCCCCAGCCACCAAGAACTTCTCCACACGACCCCAGCAAGTTCTAAAACTGTTCCTAGGGTTTGGTGAAGAGTATTTAAGCAACCATGGTGTTTTAGGAGTCCTACTATGACTAGGAAAGCTAAGTTGCGGTTTTGACAGTAGTAGTTCCTATCTTTTGAGGATTTCTTCCTCCCTTAGAATGTGTGAGGCTTTAGGAAACCTCCCACCATAGTTAGGCACGAATTTGGGTTGCCAAGAATGCATGATTGCATCCCAATTCAACTCAAATTGCCTCTTTCTAATTTCAGCCTATTTAGAGTTACGAATTTCCATGCATTTCTAGCTTCCTTTGATTTTTGGGTCATGTGTGGTCCATTGGCCCAATTAAGATATTGGGTCATTAATATAATGTGGAAGTCTTTCCAACACTTTTATAATTTTTGGTTGCGTCGTATTTCCGTGTAACGGTTTTTCCGACTTGTTTCCTAATTTGGATAATTGGTCACCATGTGATGTTCACTTGGTTAATCGGATTTTTCGTCACACGAATTTCTTCGGGAACCCTTAAGAATAATGTTTGGGGTTGATTCCCATTTTTACGGATTTTTCCGATGTGTTTGGCAATACGATATTGATACGTATGTTTTAAATTCTTTGATCTTATGGAAATTATTTATTTCCATTTATTCGAATTTTTATATAGCTAAATTTCCGGGGTGCTACACCCTCCCCCACTTAAGAGAATTTGGTCCCCAAATTCATGTATAGAAATTATTGTACAAGTGAGATGTACTTGTGAATAGCTCTGGGTATCTTTTGCGCATTGCTTCCTCAGTCTCCCACGTGTCGTCTTCTTCTAGGCGTTGATTCCATCTAACTCTTACCAGTGGGATGACCTTGTTCTTAATTGGCGCAGTTCACGATCAACGATCTCAGTTGGCATTTCCTTGTAAGTCCCGTCTTTGTTAAACTCCAGGAGTTCATACTCTATGACATGGTAGGGATCACGTACGTACTTCTTCAGCATAGATACGTGGAATACATCGTGTACTCCTTCCAGCTGGGGTGGTAGTGCCAGACGGTATGCAACTTCGCCTACTCTCTCGAGGATTTCGAAAGGCCCGACGAACCTTGGTGATAGCTTGCCTTTAATTCCAAACCTTCTAATTCCACGGCCTGGAGATACTTTTAAGAATACATGATCACCACCTGAAACTCTAGGTCTCTCCTTCTCTTGTCTGCATATGACTTCTGCCTTTGTTGTGCTACTGCCATTCTTTCCCTGATAAGCTTCACCTTCTCTGTGGTTTCCCTTATCATCTCTGGTCCTAGCACTTGCCTTTCGCCAACTTCATACCAGCAAACTGGAGATCGGCAACTCCTGCCGTAAAGTGCTTCAAATGGTGCCATTGAATGCTAGCCTGATAGCTATTGTAGTAGGCGAATTCTACAAGAGGTAAGTGTTCATGCCAGCTACCTCCCAAATCTAGGACACAAGCTCTAAGCATATCCTCAATCACCTGATTGGTTCTCTCCATCTGACCATCAGTCTGTGGATGGAAAGCCGTGCTGAAGTTAAGTTTAGTCCCAAGGAATAATGCAGTCCTTTCCAAAAGTGGGATGTGAACCGAGGGTCTCTATCCGACACGATAGACACGGTACTCCATGTAGTTTGACTATTTCCTTCACATATATTGCAGCTAAGACATCAACTGACCACTTATTCTTTATTGGTAAAAAGTGAGCAGACTTGGTTAGGCGATCGACTATTACCCATATGCCATCGAATCCACCTCTAGTTAGGTAGTCCGAAAATAAAGTCCATCCCTATTCCTTCCCATTCCATGTCGGGATTTCTAAGGGTTTAAGTTTACCTGCAGGTCGCAAGTGTTCTGCCTTGATCTTTTGACAGGTTAGGCATTTGGCGACATATTCAGCCACCTCCCCTTTCATATTAGGCCACCAAAAGCTTCTTTTCAAGTCTTGATACATTTTGGTAGTTCCAGGATGAATGGTATACCTGGTCTTGTGAGCCTCCTCCATGATCATTTTCTTTGTCTCTGCATGGTCGGGTACACAGACTCGATCCCGGAACAATAGTCTTCCATCTTCAGTTAATGAGAAATCTGGCCTCTGGTCTAGATTAGCCTTAATCTCCACAAGTACAGGGTCATTGTTTTGGAGTGCTATAATGTCTTCATGTAGGTTAGGTTGTACTCTAACACTTGCAATCAGGCATCCCTTCTTCTTAGTGTCAGCATCAATATCCAACTTGGCAAAGTCTTCCAACAATCTCCATTCACCCACCATGAGACTAGACAAGGTAGCCATCGGCTTCCTGCTAAGAGCATCTGCCACGGCATTGCTTTTCTGGATGATATTGAATAGAGAAGTCGAAGTCCTTGAGATACTCCAACCACCTCCGCTGTCTCATTCAAATCCTGCTGAGAAAACATATACTTCAGGCTTTTGTGGTCAGAAAACACAATGAATTTCTCACCATAAAGATAATGACGCCATATCTTCAAAGCGAAGACCACCGCAGCTAGCTCCAGATCATGTACGGTAATTGTCCTCGTGCTTCTTTAATTGTCTGGATGCGTAGCATATAACTTCCCTTCTTGCATCAGCACGCAGCCTAAGCCGATCCGGATGCATCGGTGTACACTTCAAAACTACCCCAGTGACTGGTAGTGCGAGCACAGGTGCTGAGGTGAGGTGCTCTTTCAATGCCCGGAAACTCTCTTCACATTCCTCAGTCCATGCATATGGATTTTCCTTCCTGTAAGCCTGGTCAATGGTACAGCTACCTTTGAAAAATCTTTAATAAAGCGGCGATAGTACCCTGCTAAACCCAGGAAGCTTCTAATCTCCGACACAGTTGTCGGCCTTGCCCAGTTCTTTACCGCCTCCACCTTAGATGGATCTACAGCGATTCCCTCCTTGGATATGATGTGGCCAAGGAAAGACACCTCTTCCATCCAGAATTCACACTTACTAAGTTTGCATAGAGTTGATTGTCACTCAGCACTTGCAGAGCAATCTTCAAGTGTTCTTCATGTCCTTCTTTGGATTTGGAGTAAATAAGGATGTCATCAATGAACACCACTATAAACTGGTCCAAGTATGGCCGATAAATATTGTTCATAAGTTGCATGAAAGCCGCTAGAGCATTGGTTAATCCGAACAGCATGACCACGAACTCATAGTGACCATATCTACTCCGGAATGCAGACTTGTGAATATCCTCTTCCTTTATTCTCAGTTGGTGGTAGCCCGACCTTAGATCTATCTTGGAGAAATATTGTGCGCCAAAGATCTGATCAAATAGTTCATCATGCGGGGCAGTGGATACTTGTTCTTTATTGTCAACTGGTTCAACTGACGGTAGTCAATGCAAAGCCTCATTGATCCGTCCTTCTTCCTGACGAATAATACAGGTGCTCCCCAGGGGGATGTGCTAGGCCTGATGAACCCTTGATCTAACAATTCTTGGATCTGCCTTTTAAACTCCTGCAATTCAATGGGGGACATGCGGTATGGAGCTTTGGAAAACAGGGCTGCCCCAGGGAGTAGCTCGATGGTGAAGTTTACTTCCTGTTCAGGTGGTATTCGGGTAATTCTTCTGGAAAGACATCGGGTAGTCTCTAGCTATTGGATGTCTTCTAGATTTGGTTTCTTCTTTTCAGTCACCATGACCGAAACTAGGAAAGCATCACAACCTTGGTTGATTAGCTTAGAAGCTTTCGGGATGATATCATGATGGGGTGTTTATGATAGCGATTCCCAAGTAGGGAAAAGGTTGGAAGATTTGGACTTCTAAAAGTGACCAACCTATGACGACAATTACATCAGCATCATATTCGATCAGCCAATCGACACCCAATATGGCATCATAGCCCTTCATGTCTAGACAGATAAGATCAGCAGGGAGATTGTGTCCTCCTACTATAGTTTCACATTTTGGAAAGTAGTGGGTAAGTTTAGATTCTGAGCCAAGTGGAGAGGCTATAGTGATCTTGGATTTCAAGGGTACAGGTGGACAGGTAGAGTTGCAGCGAATGTGGTGGAAATAAATGAATATGCAGCTCCAGTATCAATAAGCACAAAGCAGGTTGAGAGTGTATGGGAATGGTACCTTCCACCATACCCCCTTCTCGGGTAGGTCAGCTTCTATGACAGCATTAAGGCGTCCCTGACGCCGTGGTGCATTCTGAGCTCTACCTGGTTGGTCCTTCATCATTGGGCAGTCAGGAATACGGTGGTCACGACCACCGCATCTCAAGCATGCCCCGAGCTTCTTCCAGCACTCCTCAGCTCGGTGTCCTGGTTTATCGCAGAATTTGCAGTTCTCAGACAACTGCCTACCTTCCATTTTGACTCTTTTGTCTCCCGCAGCATCTCTTCCAGCATTTGGCCTCTTGTTGTTGCTGTTAAAGTTGTTATTGTTGCTACGAAACGTTGGAGCAGTATTAGGTGCTCCCTTCTTGACAAAGACCGGCTTAGAGTTGTCCTTGCCCCTCATGCCCTCTACTTTGGCCATGGGTGTCTTCTACCAGCTGAGCTCTTTGGACCATCTCAGTGTAAGTTTGAATGTTGTGTGGTCCGAGCCTTTCAATGAATATGGGCCTGAGTCCATCCATGAACGGTTGGCCTTCAACCTTTCTGTGCCCACAAGATGTGGGGCATACACTGCCAGGCGAGCGAACTGGGCTTCATACTCAACCACAGACATGCTCTTTTGTTTTAGTGCAGCAAACTCTGTTGCCTTCTTCTCCTTCACTCTCTCAGAGAAATACTTTCCCCGAATATCTCCGGAATCGGCCCACTCTAGTTCAGCTACGTTTGGCAGGTGGGCCGAGGTTGCCTTCCACCATGCTCGAGCATCTTTAGTAAATTGGAAAGTGGCCAGTACCACTTTTCCCTATTGGTGCATTGCATTACTTGGAAAATCCTTTCGATCTCCTCTTGCCAATTTTCTGCTTCATCTGGGTCAGGGGATCCAGAGAAACGAGGAGGGTTTAAACTCCTAAAATTTCGGTGCAGATCACCGGCTCCATTCCTTGCAGCTGCAGCCTGATTTCCAGCTGAACTACATTTTGCAAGGCCTGAGTAAGTCCAGCCACAGTGTCTTGCATAGCTTGCCACTGGTTGCGAGCCATTGCAGTTGAGGGAAAGTGTTATGAGGGTTCCTGAGAAAAGGATGGAAACCAATTAATGTCTCTAGATACATTATAAGAGTCAATGGGTAGGAGTGTTTAATTTTTTTCTACATATTCCCAGTCTCTACCCATTCTCGCCAGGTAATATATAAATTTCCATGACCTAGGTTCCATAGGTATCTCCTATTCCTGAGACATATAACCTATTTGGTATTCCTAGGCTCTGATACCACTAAACTGTCACGTCCCGAGAATTACGCAGCGGATATTATTCGAATAATTCGAGTCGATATTCGAGACGTGGACAGTCGGAAAATAAGCCTCTAGCTAGCACGCACTAAATGTGTATCAACACAACATCATAATAGGGCCAAATGTTGAACTCAAATAAATTGTAATCAGATCTCAACTCTTTTATAAAAATTGGAAACTAGTACAAGACTGAGACTCAATAAAAGCAAAAGTACATGATACCTCACTTCCTACTACATTGTACTAATGCTCAAAGTAAACTACTATAACTAGACTCATAGTTGAAACACTCATCACTCGGATGCATTCCCATCCTCGACTTGCTCTTCCTCTGAACTTCATTGTCACCTAGATTGGGAAAAGGTAGGGGATGAGCAAACTAGCCCAGTAGGATTTATATCAATGTGCGGGCAATAATATAAGTGATTAACATTTTAGAGCTAGGTAAGCACGATGAATGTCATGATATGCATGTACGAATAAAACAGTTTTAAAACATGATGCATGAAACAAGCTAGATAGAGTGATCATGATAGAAAAGATCTGGAATGATATAACAAGAGAGAACTAGCAATAGATCACTTTGTACAAGCACGCAAGATTTCACTTGATGTCAATAGTTTACAAGAACACAAGATATCACTAGTTGCAATAAATGCAGGATGGCCATATCACGCAAGCAAGCAAGCAAGATTGCACAAGCACGATCAAGTAACACTAATCAGGCACGTAACACTAATGTACACCAAGGAAAGATCCACCAAGAATGCACACAGGTCACGTGTATGTGGTTATGTATCTAACATTCAACAAGCAAGAAAGTACTCCCAGCGCAGATGTAACGCCAGTAATCATTATACCCCATGGTTAACAGTATATTTATGACTCGCGTCATTGGGGCTAGACTGGAGCCCTTGGACACACGCCGTGCCCTGTCAGCCATCATGTAAAATATTAAATGTAGATACCCACAGTCATAAATAAGGCCAATGAGAGTTTCAAAATGTAGCATGTGTAATGTCATGTTCACGATGATGATGAGAAGAAATGAATAATTAAATTGAACATGATTCCATGAGGACAATGGTCAAGAGATAAATTCGGCAGCTGAACGGTATGATATAATTTAGTTCAATCTTTACATTAATGGCTTTAGTCTAGATTGTAATTCATGCTACGAGAACAAGAAGAGAAAGGAAGTGCACGCCCTTGATGTAAAGTGTGTAGGGATGTACAGTGTCAATTCACAAACCGTCGGTCTCAAACTCTCGGAAAAACACTTAACATGATGTCATGCAGTGAACAATGCATTTACCTACATGTGGGTTTACAAGATTTTAAGATAAATTCATCATTTAAATCAAGCTAGAATGGTAACAAGAGTAAATCACAAGTTTCATGTATGATCATTTCATTAAGAAAGCAATAGAATATATTCATGTAATTAAGGATTTTTCAATGGGTTAAACACTTTTAAGCCATTAAATAGACATTATGTAATGAACAGACCCAAGATAGGCAATATTTTGCAAAGGTAGTGTCGACACGACCCATACTGGTGTCGACACCATGCTTCGAACACAAAGCAAAAACATGAAGAACTGGTCAAGTAGTGTCGACACTAGTGCAAGTAGTGTCGACACTAGAGATAGGTTCCATAAAATCTTCTGGCCAACATGGGACAGTGTGTCGACACTAGATCAGGTAGTGTCGACACTAGAGACAGCTCCCAGAACTTTCTGGGTCAATCTGGGACAGTGTGTCGACACTAGATCAGGTAGTGTCGACACTAGAGACCGTCCCAGACCACATTTTGGGCTGTTTTGGGACAGTGTGTCGACACTAGTCCAAGTAGTGTCGACACTAGAGGGCTTCCCAGAACAAAAAACATAAGTCAGGTGTAACCAGAAAACACGTCTCATGCAGCAATTCACTTTCAATTCTTGTAACTCTCTAACGAATAACATTTAGACAAAATGTTCAACACAAAGATGAAGAGGAAAATTAGTAGGATAACTTTGATGTTTGGGGTTTGTTCAAATTCAGTCTCCAATTCCGAGAAAACATATGAAGAACAAAAAGTCAAGTGTAGCCCGAAATCACAGTATCATGCAGTGACTCTCTTCCCATGCCTATAACTCTCTAACCAAAGACTTTTTGATAAAATGTCCAACATAAAGATGATCTTGACTACAAGTAGAAGAACTTTCATGAAGGAAGTTTATTCTAATTAAGTCTTTAATTGTGGGCATGATATGAAGAACGGGAAAAACCCTAACTGTGCGAGACTTAGGGAAAACTACGAATAGTTCAAAATCTACTCAATGAAATTCGATGAAACCAGTGGGAAATGAAAGTTAACTTGATGCTCTACACATTAGTATAGAATATGTTAAGGTTTGGCCCGAGAAAACCTACCTTATGGGTTGAAGAAGTCTCATTTTTCCAGAAAACCCGTGTTCAGACCACTTGGAGGAAAACGCTTGCTGCTCCGAGTATACTGCATGGAATTTGGGCATTCTACTTGGGTTAGAATGTAGACTTGCCCCTCTTTCCAGGGGTATATACCTTGCAAGGTTTGGTTTAGGTTTGACTCACCTTTGGTCGACTTCAAGATGATGGTCTGTGCAGGTCGCAGCAGACACAACGGGGAAAAAGAACGGCTTGGTGTGGATGATCTCCTACTCCCCAGCCACCAAGAACTTCTCCACACGACCCCAGCAAGTTCTAAAACTCATTCCTAGTTTGGTGAAGAGTATTTAAGCAACCATGATGTTTTAGGAGTCCTACTATGACTAGAAAGCTAAGTTGCGGTTTTGACAGGGTAGTTTCCTATCTTTTGAGGATTTATTCCTCCCTTAGAGTGTGTGAGGCTTTAGGAACCTCCCACCATAGTTAGGCACGAATTTGGGTTGCCAAGAATGCATGATTGCATCCCAATTCAACTCAAATTGCCTCTTCCTAATTTCAGCCTATTTAGAGTTACGAATTTCCATATATTTTCTAGCTTCCTTTGTTTTGGGTCATGTGTGGTCCATTGCCCAATTAAGATATTGGGTCATTAATATATAATGTTGGAAGTCTTTCCAACACTTTTATTAAATTTTTTGGTTGCGTCGTATTTCCGTGTTAACGATTTTCCGACTTGTTTCCTAATTTAGATAATTGGTCACCATGTGATGTTCACTTGGTTAATCGGATTTTTCGTCACACGAATTTCTTCGTGGAACCCTTAAGAATATGTTTGGGTTGATTTCCCATTTTTACGGATTTTTTCCAATGTGTTTTGGCACATACGATATTGATACGTATGTTTTAAATTCTTTGATCTTATGGAAATTAATTTATTTCTATTTATTCGAATTTTTATATAGCTAGAATTTCCGGGCTACATATATTGTAATAACAAATATGTAAATTTTAAAATGATAGTTTTATTTTTATTATGATGGACATATTAATAATTATTTTTATAATGAATTTACATTCTAAAGTTTAATTTTTGAAAATGTGAATATTATTAAAGTTTTATTTATTTAATTAAATTTATGAATGATAAGTATTATTGTAGAAAAATGACATCTATATATAACATAATAAATGTATGTAGAGGGCTCAACGTAGCAATCTACATATGTATAAATGTTGACGATGAATTCTCTTAGCCACATATGTTGGATATGGAGACAATTATAGAAGCCGTCTACATATGTTATATAGATGGCTTCATGTAGTTGTCTACATATGTTAGACATATAGACGGCTATATGAAGCCATGTACATATCAAACATATGTATACGTATTTAGCAAGTTGTCTACAAAATATTTGTAGGCGGCATCATTCAGCCATCTACATATGATGGATATATAGATGACCTCACGAAGATATTTTCATACCTAACATATTTAGATGGCTAAGAGAGGCTTGTTATAGCCGTCTACATATTTAGCATATATGTGATGGTTGTAATCAGCCACCTACCTATATTGAATATGTAGACGGCTATCGTTAGATGTCTACAAATACTTATTTTTGTAAACAACTATAATTTGCAGTCGTCTATATATTTTAGTAGTGAGTGGCTGGCGCTTCTCAATTGATAAATGTAGTAGGCTATCTTCTTGTGTGGAAAAGAGAAAAAGACTGGTAGTTGCCGGGTGGTATAAATCCCAGATTAGGTGATTTTAGAGATTGGACGTAGGACTGATTTGGATCAGTCTCGAATCAAAATAAAATTCTTATACATTTAGGACGATAAGGTTCTAAGGTCAGGTCAATTAGAGTCATCCATATCATTTTCATCCTTTTACTATACGAGTTCAAGCTTTTTAACGAGTAACTTTTAAAACAAATCATTCACCTCCTTTTAGTTACTCATAGCCTAGGTGACAAAATTGTGTAACCGAGACCATTGTGTAACATGAACTGAAATTATGTAACTAGGAGCAAATTTATATAACCTGAGCCAATGCGTTTAACCTAGCCTATATTTGTGTAACACATACCAAACTTGTGTAATTTGGACTATATTTGTGTAAGTTGGACTGAAATTATATAATCTGAAGTAAATTTGTGTAACAAATTTATGTAACCTAGTACATATTTGTGTAACATGCACCAAAATTATGTAATGGAGTAAATTTGTGTAACTTGGACCAAATGTATGTAACCTGGGTTATATTTGTGTATTTTGAAGTAAGATATATAACCTGGACCATATTTGTGTAATTTAGACTAAAATTCGTAGCTTGAAGTGAATTTGTATAATCTAGACCAATTTTGTGTAACATGAGCCATATTTACATAACCTAGACCAAAATTGTGTAACTTAGACCATATTTGTGTAATCTAGATTGAAATTGTGTAATTTGGAGTAAATTTATGTAATCTAGACCAAATTTGTATAATCTGACTTAAATCAAAATTGTGTAATCAACCAAATGTGTGTAACCTAAACCAAAATTGTATAGGTTGGACCATATTTGTGTAACTTGACCAAACTTGTGTCACCTGAAGCAAATTTGTGTAACCATGCACTCTCTCCCCTACACATCTCTCTCTCTCTCTCTCTCTCTCTCTCTCTCTCTCTCTCTCTCTCTCTCTCTCCTCTCTCTCTCTCTCTCTCTCTCTCTCTCTCTCTCTCTCTCTCTCTCCGCTCTCTTTCCCCCTTGCGTGCACTCTCTTTCCCTCCCTCGCACTCTCTTTGTTTCCCTACTCTCATTGCTCTCTCTCTCTTCCCCCTCTCTCTCATTGCCCTCTCTCCCCTTCCCACTCTCCCTCTCTCTCACTGCTCTCTCCCCAATTTATTGACGTGAATATCTATATGAGCTTATTAGTGTTGCTTGTGCAAGATGCTCCCATCTTCAATTCATTGCTTCTTCAACAATTCAAAATTCGAGGATGAATTTTTTAGAATCAGAAGAGAAAGATGCAAAGCAAGGTACATGGTTGACATTGGATGATCTAGATTTATTTGGACTCATCAAAGACATCCATGTTAAAGATCATTTTCTTATTTTCATGTATTGTTTAGTCAATTTGTGGGTCTTTTTTTAGTTCAATAAATTCTAGTTTGTTAGGTTGGTTAGGATTTTACTAAGTTTATTTTACTTTGTTATGTATTCTTGTTTATTTTAAGAGTAGGAATATTTTGTTGATGAAACAAAAGAAAAAAAAATTGTAATTTTATTTATGTACAATTAAAAATGTGCTACCCCTAATTGAGGCTAAACAATGGTTTGATGAAAATTTGAAGAGTTGTTCTATTCTTCACCATTTTAGCGAGATGAGGCCAAATCCCCTCCCTCCTCGTGGCGCTTGGTCAAAACTTTTTTTCTTTTCTCTTCTCTCTCCAACTATTCCTTCTTTTGTTTTTTCTTCCCCTTCTACTATGCCATCATCTACTGTTCATCTGTCTTCTTTCTCTCCATCTTTATTTCTTCTCCTCTAAAACATAAACGCAACAAATGCCAACTGGACCACACCAGAGCCGAGCGCGTGAGCTACTCCACCTTACCGCCACTATAGTAATGGCTGCCATCTCACATAGTGCACGTCAACTAGTAGAGAATTGGGCTTCTTCGTCCGTGCATAGTCAACTTTGATGGATTTGTGCATGCCACATGCATGAATCTACATTAAGATAGCCCGATAAGAATTGTTCGTTGTTGCCATCTGCTGGAGTTTGAGGTCTTCCCATCTCAATTGATGCCTACAATAGAAAATGAGAAATGCTAGGTACCCAGGTGGCTGGGTACAAATGTCGCACTAGAATTTCGGGTCGTACGCAATTGGGCCCGCGTGGAAAGTGACCACTTCAGAAGTCTAGCAGACGTAGCAGCCTGCGTGCGTGACTGCCTGAGGTTCTCCATCATGAAACTGCCTCGATCACGCAAAGGCTACTTTCTATATTCCAAGTTTTCCCTTCTCTCCATAGTGGCGTAAAGGCTCCATTTTCTAAAAAACATCTATTCTAAATCATTTTTTTGCTTTTCCACCATGTACTCTGTAGCTAGTATTTCTCTTCTCTTCTCACATATCTAACCCTCCTACAAAAAACACCCGGACTACACTGCCCGTTGTCTTGCTCGTGTTCTCTATGGTAGAAGCTGAACGCCGTGCAAAAGTCTACATCTAAGTCTGGCAACATGGAGAATGTGGTGCAGTGGGGTCTCCAGGTATTGCGCGGACGGGAGTGATGTTAAGATGCCACCTCCCAAACATTCACCACCATTTTTGCCACCTTATCAGATAAGTAGGACATTCTTGTACCCCTTCATGAGGCCATGCACACCATCGTTGATGCCTTACATCTCAATGGCATATGGTCAGCCGCATGTAAATAACGATGAGAAGAGATCAGAACATCAACGCCTAGAAGTACTGCGCGAAGAAAATGCAGAAGCACAACAACCCCTGGAGTACCATCTGAAGAAGCAATCAAATTGTTGTACATGAGAGTAATGATGATGCTAAAAAATAAGAACTGTGTCGCAGAGCCCTGATTTAGAGACCAAGGATGTGCACCTGTCTGCAACTGTAAGTGGACATATAGCTGTTTGTCACTGTTATTTGTTGTCCATTTGCTGCCAATTGTAGCCTATTCTCTCGGTTTATCTCTGTTATATCTATGGCTAACATATTTTTCACCAATGGTGACCTATATGTCACCAAGGGAGTCCTATTTGCTGCCATTTCTGACCTATTTGTCATTGAAAGTTTCCCTCGTTGATCAAACTTTTCATATTAGTGACTCAACCTTAGCCATTTGCCACTACTGAAATTTCCTATTTGTCACTACACCTTAGTCATTTGTCTCTAAACATTAGGCATTTTTACTAAATGTTTTCCATATTTCTCTAGCCATTTGTCACTAAACTTTAGCCATTTGTCTATGACTTTTGTCCATTTTTCTCTGAATGCTTTCCTATTTATCAACTAAACTTAGTCATTTGTCACTGGAATTATTTATTTGTCTCTGAACTTCATCTATTATTCTTTGAATGTCGGCTATTTGTCACTAAACCTTAGCCATTTGTCATTGAAATTTCATATTTGTCACTGTACCTTCGATATTTGTCACTGAACTTTGCCATTTTTGGTAGCACCTGAGGTAGAGAATGATTTGAACCATGATAAGGGAGAAACTGATGGTTTAGAACCTTTCGATGGCATGATTTTTAGAAGTGTTTCAGACGCACAAAAAATTATACAACACTGATGCTAAACAAGTAGAAGTTGGCACCACAGTTACTGAAAGTAGAAGAAAGAATGACTTGTGTGTCTACAAGAGGTTCAATTGTCATCGTGGTGGTCAATCTAGAAGGGGCAAAGATGCGATGAGCCACAAAGATTCATCTATAATTGGTTGTAAGGCATTTGTGAGAGTTAGACATGACAAAGACAAAAACACCTACATAATGTACGATGTCATTTTGGAGCATAATCACATTCTTCATCCAACAACTACTATGTATTGTATATCCCATCGTAAAATTTGCACCTTGGAGAAAACTGAGATTCTGAACATGCTTAGTGTTGGCATTTTCACATCCAACATTGTGTCAGCCATGACAAAAAGGAAGGGGCACATTCAACAGTTGAAGTGGACAGAGAAGGACTACATAAACTTTCTTGATAAAGAAAGGAAAACACAATTGAAGGAGGGTGATGTAAAGACAATGATAAACTATTTTCAGACAATGAAAGCTAGGGATCCGACATTATTTTACAATATAGTTGTTAATGACAAGGGTACTTTAAGAAATGTGTTTTGGATTGATGGTAGGTCTAGGACATCTTGCGCATACTTTGAGGATGTGATTTATTTCAATACAACATACTTGACAAACATATATCAAATGTCATTTGCACCGTTTGTAGGAGTAAATCATCATGCCCAGTCTATTCTTCTAGGATGTGCGCTACTAAGTAATGAAAAAATGATAACTTCACATGGGTTTTTAATTGTTTGCTAGAGGCCAATAGTGGCATTCACCCAAGGCAATCATCACAGATCACAACAAGGCTATGGAGGCTACAGTAGCTCAGGTATTTCCAACGGCACGACATCGCTTTTGCCTTTGGAATATATTGAAGAAGGTACCTAAAATAATTTGCCACATGCATCTCCAATCCACATTTCAATAATGAGTTTCATAGTTACATCTATGATGCAATCTCCACCTATGAATTTGAAGAAAGGTGGGATGAATTAATAACCAAGTATGAAATTGCCAAGGAGAATGAGTGGTTGAAAAGATTGTACGAATGCCACCTATTTCTTTAAGGACACATTCTTTGCTGGTAGGTAATTATTGACTTACATTCATATTGTCTTTCGTTTTTGCTTTATCTGTTATATTTACATTGTTTATGTGTTTTTAGGTATGTCTACCTCTCAATGTTGTGACAGTATAAACCATTTTTTCGCTGGATATGTGATAGTGAAAACTACTTTGTTTGAGTTCATTCTGAAATATACTGTGGCACTTGAAAGTAGGTTTGATGCAGAAAACCAAGTAAACTTAAAGTCCTTAAATACAGAAGCATACCTGAAGACTTATTCCCTATTTGAGAAACAAGCTACGATAATATATACTAGGTCCATATTTAAAAATTCTAGAAAGAATTGATAGAGGTCGCTACTTCTCACCAACAACGGATTTGTGAAGATGAAAGTAACTTGACGTTGAGAGTAAAGTCTTTTGAACGTGTCAAATTCAAAGGTATATGCAAGGAGATCCAAAAAGAGTACACTGTGAAGAACCAAAAATATGAAAAATAAGGGGATTGCTCTTGTAAATGCTTTGAATTTAAGGGGTACTTATGCCAACATGGCTTACTAGCATTGCAATATGTCGGGATTGACCTTATAATAAACAAGTACTTCTTGCAAAGATGGTGCAAAGATATGCAGTATAGATATGCATATCAGTCATGTGATGTTCAAGAGGAAGACAATAAATGTTCATCATCATGGTACAACAACTTGATATATAAATTCATGAAGGTGGTTGAGGCAGCCTCTTGCTCAGAGCAAGCTTATGATATTGCAGTAGCCGAAATACCACAACTTGTTGGGAAAGTCATCGAGTCCATGAATAGGCTGTCAGTAAAGTCGAACAGAAGAATAGATTCTCGATCAAAATGTCATGTATAAGATCCACCTAGAGCATCAACAAAAGGAAGATAATGTGAGAAACATATACCCTCTGCTCTTGAGAAGATCAAAAAATGGAGCAAAGCTTCAAAGAAGTGCATTCAAACAGTCACTGTTGCAAACTATGACATAGTTGGTGAAGTATCATTCTTTCCAACACAATGACCTCTATTAGTGATGTAAGAAATTAGCTATTTTTCACTGAAGTTAGCTATTTCTCACTAGAATGATCCTATTTGTCACCAGTCCAATCACGCAAATCCGTCACTTAAGAAGAAAAGTCCAGTAAGAAGTTAGCTATTTGTCACCGCAATGGACCTACTTGTCACCGGAATCAACCTACTTGCCACTGTTGTAGTCGTAAAATTAGTGATGTAAGAAATTAGCTATTAGTCGTTGAACTTAGCTATTTGTCACCGGAATGTATCAATTTGTCACATATATTTATCCCTATGTTTTGGTGATAACTAAATCTCATGAATATCATAAATATATTTAATAATATTTTCACTCTTAAATATCATGAATATATTTAATAATAGTTTTTCAAGATATTTATAATTCAAAATATAAGAAAATTCCTATCGCTTTAAAGATATATAAAGTTCAAATGTCATACCGATTATATAAGGTTTCTACCGATTAGTGAAGATGTTCACTTTGTCATGTGTGATTTGTTCACCAATCGATATGATTTGTTCACCAATCAATATGAGTGCTACATCGATTACTGAAGAAGTTTTTATCAATTGTAGAACAAAGTTTCTATCGATTGATGTTTAAATGTCCTTTCGATTGGAGAACAAAAGTGTCTATCAATTGGAGAACAAAAAGCCTCTTATCGATTGTGTTTAAATCATTCCTATTACTGAACAAGAGCTCAATATCTTATCGATTGGTGTTATACATATTCTGATTGGTGAACACCATTCCAATTAGCATTATTTACGTTCCGATTGGTGAACACCATACTAATTAATGTTGTTTTACACTGATTGGTGACAACTTGTCTTATCTTACTGATTGGTGTAATAATTGTTTTGATTAATGTAAGTGCATAACCCACAATTATTGGAAAACAAACCCACCTGTGATAAGTATTCCTAATGTTCTTCTTCTGGCGTAGGACTTAAATCAATCCATCAATAACCTGCATATGGTCCATAGTTGGTACAAACAAACTGGCGTTTGAAGGGAGTTTAACCATGAAAACATAAGGCGAAACACAAACCATGTCTTCAGTCATACCACTGTAAAGTAGGTTTAACACGTGACTTCCAGATGACCATGCGATTACCAAATTCTAAAACTCCAAAACTATAGAGGGATGAAAATATCATAATACAAAATTTAGTTATAAAGATGAAATCACTCAAATTCAAGCAACTTACTCAGTTTTATCACTGGCATTTGCACACAATTGAAGAAAGCTGTCGACAGTGGCATTGTCCTTATCGTTCAATTCCCCTTTGCACACCCAGTCTGCCTTCGATAGTGTGTTGACTTGGATCTTGTGTTCTTCATCGACCACCTAGGTTGTATGCAAATTTTAGATGAATGGAATAGTAGGTTATGCAGTTACATAATAGAGACTTACCATTGTCTTGCCTTTCTCAGACTTTTTAGTCTATGGTGACTTTGTTTTTTTAACGGGCTTCTTCACCCATTCATAAGGGGACTGATGATAGGTACCAGGACGCCAATCTTCATGCTTCTTGATCACCCAAACCATTGAGCTAGGAGTTTGGGCATCAACCTCCTCAAAATGACTTTTTGGTGGTGCCTAATCATCATTCGTCATCGGAGGGTGGACATTGGCAACAATGATGTCCAAAGGAGCATACATCGACAACATGAAAAGGAGATGTAGAGGTTGACACAATTGTGGGGGTTGACACAACTGGCCAAACTACCCCTTCTTCATGGGTCACCAGTTCATCCTCTTATGAATGTACCACATTATTTTGTCACTTTGCCTCTTTTGATCATTCATGTCAGTGGCCAACTGGTCAAAATTGTCTTCATGAGACCATATTGATGTTGCGATTTATTGTAGAAGAGAGAAGGAAGCAACAGTTGGAGAAATATAATTTTTTTGTTGGGGGGGGGGGCATACCCTTGATGAGTTATCTTGGACTGTTTGGTTATTTGACCACCCCTCGTATATGGTTTCCCACTCATTCAGCTCAACTGCAATCTTTTGGTAACCTGAAAAATAAAATTATAGCAATAAACATAAGATTATGCAATTCAGTACTCAATAAGAATCCCATTGTCAAAGGGGACTCCAAAACCTGTTGGCCGATCTATAGCAAATGGTATAGTCTTGCCTCCGAATGGTCCCCACCTAAAGAGGTAGGGATATGCCATCCGATTTATTGGTTGTCTCACTCTGGTATGATCAAAGAAACAAACACATCAAATGTTGACTTATAGGAGGATGATGTCTTTACACGAAGTTTGTTAAATAAACTTACACCAAGGGTGGCAACACAACCATAAATGAAAGAATGAGCTTGGGATTCATTCCCAATTCTTCTCTTTGCAGGGCAACTTGTATCACATTTTTTATTATTTACAGAACTAACTAATTTGTCAAAATTGTAAAGTGTTACCTCCTACACTGTGGCTGCCCAATTGAACTCTCTTATTCTTCATGCGTCATCCAAGCAAGAGAGCATCTGCTGTGGACAAGAATGCACTGATCTAGGACAAAGAAAGGTGCACAGGAGGAGCACAATCCATAGAAAAACTATGTCCTCTACATTTGCTTCGTCATCCAAATTTACCAGTTGCTGGATGAGAGAATACACCTTCTTTTGATCAAAATTTGTCACCACCCCAAACTACTCATGCAAGCTGGACTTCTTCTTCAGTCTGCCATAATGGCAGATCGGACGTCTGGAGCTAGGCAATCCCAAAATAATGTCCACATCCTCAACAGTAAATAGGACCTCCTTCTTGCCCAGCATGAAGGTGTTACCTCCAACATGAGTGCTTATGATCTCCTCTAAAATCCTCATGCTAAACGCAAAACTAGAAGCATTATCAACATACCATGAAAAAGGGACGCTCCTCATTATCATTTTATGGTATTCTTGGAATGTCATCTGATCTCTATCCTTATATTATATATATATATATATATATATATATATATATATATATATATATATATACCATGGAAGAGCAGACATTAATAATTGCAGGATTCACTGCATTCAATAAAAATATGAAAAACTATTTGTCAATAGAAGAATGCGATAACATTACCCAACAAAAGAAACCTATTGTGAACTAACTGAAGTATTTGACACTGAAACATAGCTATTTGACACTGGAGGAAACCTATTTGTCAATGGAAGATAGCTAATTGTCACTCGAAGAACCTATTTGTCACTCGAAGAAACCTATTTGTCACTGAATAGAAGAAACCTATTGTAACATCCCGAGTTCTGGTTGTCCTTGATGTTGATCATGGGATCGCGACTGATCAAGGTGTCGCATTCTAAACGCAATGGGCTCTGTGTGGCCTTCAAGTTGAGAAGGCGACAGCCTCTGTGTCGCATTCCTGTGATCTGTTTGTGGCTGGTGTGCCACGTGTACGCGCTCATGTGTGTGAAGGTGACGTGCCAGTTGTCACGTTCACCTCAGGCACGTGCTAGTGTGACACGTGATCTGGTGGCTGTCTGTCTATCAGAAGACCTGTCGAAACTTTGTGAGAAGGTGACAAGGTACATATCGCGTTCTATTGAGAACGCAATGCCCTTCTTGTCGCGACCTCAGTTCTAAGGCCTTAAGACATGCAGGCTCCTCTTTCTTCCTTTTTCTCCTTCTTTCTCCTTTCCCTTCTCCTCTCTGTGGTGGGGAAGCTCCCTCTCCCCCTTCTCAAGCATTTTGGGCATGGTAGAGGTGCCGGCGTGCTCGTGGTGGAGCATTGGAGCGGCGTGCAGTGAGGAGGAGGCGGCCATTCTGACGTGAAGGGCCCCAATGGGTCTAGCTCTTCGATTGCAAGTAGGGATCTCTTGCTCTCTCTTACTGTCTTGAGGAGATGGAGCTTATTTTGAGCTATTCTCCCTGTGCTCGAGGCTTATTTGTGGTTTTGCACGGGAGAATGCTTGCTAGTGGTGCTCCTTCTATGTGTGGCTTAGTTCCCTATGTTGTGTGGGTGAGGAGAGGTGGCATTGGTGCCGCTCGAGCCTTCTTCCATGGTGTTGGGAGTGTACTCTTCTTTCTCCCCTCTCTGGTGGGCGTTTTGTAGCTTGGGGGATCGTAAGATGGCCTCATCCCTGGTCTCAGTCTTCTGACTGAGATCGCGACAAGTTAGCTATCGCGATATCAGTCAGAAGGCGATGGGCTTCTTGTCGCATTCTGGTTGCGACAGGATAGCCGTCGCCTTCTCTGTACCCTTTTGTTTCCCCGTTTTCAGTCATGGTGGGGGTGGCCCTTGTCCAAGTTGGTTAGAGGGAGTCTCCCCAACTTGGCACGGGGCTCGTCTTTTGGTTAGTGGTTGATCTTCGTGGTTCCTTTAGGTGTGGGCCTTGGGGTGGTTCTGCCCCAAGGGTTCTTCCTTCATATAAGGAACGCGACGGTCAATACGTCGTGTTCATCATCTGAAGGCGACACCAGGCTTATCGCCTTCTTGTTGCGACAGAGTTGTTGTCACGTTCTCCTTACCCATTAGGTTTCCTTGTTTTCGGGCTTGACTAGGGTGGTCTGTGTCTAAGTTGGTTAGGGGAATATTTTCTTCCCTAACTTAGGCACATGACTGGTGTTCCGTGGTTGCTACCCTTGTCGGGTTGTGGGTGTGAGCCTTGGGGTGGTCCTTCCTCAAGGACTCTGTCTTCAGATGAAGAATGTGATGGGTCAATACGTCGCATTCATCATCTGAAGGTGACACCCTAGCTGTCGTGTTCTGGTCGCGACAAGTTCTGTGTCGCTTTCTAGTTATGGTTGCAATAGGTTTCCTATCGCCTTTTGGCTTTTGTACTGTGGTGCAGCCTTTTTCTGTAATCCCGAGTTCCTGGATGAGGTGTGTGTGCCTGTGTTGGCCGATGACCCCCCCTGGGGGGTTCCAAGAGGGGTGTCGTGCGTGCCCTGTGCCTGCTGGGCTTGTCTTGGTTACAAGCCAATAGTGTCGTTTACTTTTTGTGGTTGCCCCGCATGTTCCTTGTTCGCCCAGTGCTCGGTACTTGAAGGCTTGTCCGTTTAGAGGTTGTTACCGTTACCTGGACCCCCATCCCCGCGCGCCTGTTGAGGTAGTTCTCCGGGTGGCGGGCGTGCTCGAGTGACAGACTCTGGTAACTAAGGGGAAAACAGTGGTTTAGACAGCAGCGACGAGTTGTTTATAAAGCTCTCTTGATTGGGGCGGGACGCTAAGGTTGCTGGAGTTTTCTTGCTGGCACGGCCCCGTTAGTTCAGTTTCTCACTGCCACTCTCAGTGTTGGTTCCGGAGCCACGTTGCGGTGCTAGGCATGGGGCCGCAGCTTGGTCAGGCTGCGGTGGTTGTTGTTGAGTGGTGTTCTCTATGGTGGCTCGCTAGCCTCACTCTTCCATGGAGGTTGTAGGCAGGAGCCGACTGGTGAGCAGAGAGAGTGGCCGGTGTGTCCTCCTCTTAGTTGTCAGTGGCGGTGGCTTGGTTGTTGTTGTTGTGACGTTGCTTCCATGTCGTGTTTATAAGCGTGATTCGTTGCCCTAGCTGCACGGTGGTTGTAGCCTGGCCGTGTCTAGTTTCCTTGGGCATCATTGGTTTGGCCTTGTTGGCATGTGCTTATGGTGGCTTTCACGTTGCGTGTTCTCTCGGTGTGCCTTGTGCAGCCCCGATTGTTGTTCTGTAGTTCATTCCTTGGTGCTTGTACGTGGTGGCACCGGTGTGTGTGGTTCCTGACCTCGTGGTGTGTCCGGGGTCCGGGGTGGTTCTGCTTGTGGGCCATCAACCTTGTAGAGGTTTGAGGTGGTCGTGCTTGTGGTGAGACGTCCTTATTCTCACGTGGCTGCTCGTGTCGTTTCTGGTGACACATGTCTGTGTACCTTCCTGACCTTGTGGAGGTCTAGGATGGTTGTGCTTGTGTGTGAGACTCTGGTCTCACATGGTTGCTCCGGTGTTCCGTGAGCCCTTTGTCTCGGCATATGTGTGCCGAGGTTTATTCTGCATCATGTCCGACTCCGCTATTTTTGTTGGAGTCGTGTGTGGCCCGACCTGGTTGGAGGTCGTGGCGTTACTCTGTTTCCCCTGTTTTACAGTAGCTAGCTTAGCAGTTTTCTTTAGTTACTGCTTTCTAGCGTAGTTGCTTCTACATTCTTTGGAGTTTCTGCTGCTCTGGCTGGTAAGGGACTGGTTATCCCTACTGGGCCTTGTTCGCTAGGCTCACGTCATTCTTTCTTCAGGTAGGGACTCGCTGTCGCAGGAGTTCGTTGTCGGACGATTGAGGAGGCGGTTTGTTATGCCGTGTGTTGCCTGCAGTGTGAGTTTGTGAGCATGAGAGCTCTTGTACTGGTGTGAGTTGAGAGTTGTCTTTTTGCAAGTCCTCGGGGTATGCCCCTTAAGGACTGCACTTTTCTTTCTGTACATGTACTTTTACTTGGGACATGTTGTACATATTTCTTTATTAATGTACGGACTTTCTTGTTATAGTTATTTAAACTCATTGCTTATCTCGCAGGGATAGCTCGTACACATATCTAGTCAGAATATAAAAGACAACCACAACAGTATAAGACAAAAGAAACTACATGTGCTCATATATGCATATTACAATTTACAATTGTCCCAATACATTATTACATGTTCAATAAAAGAGTACAACTACCTGGGGCATACCCCGAGGGAGCACAAGCTCACACACACAACTAACCCTACTGCTAGTGGTACAAGTCTGCCACAACGCCTTTGCAAGCACACAAACGGCAAGTTCTGAAAAGAAGTAAGGGAGTGAGCCTCAACAAGTCACAGGCTCAGTAGGGGACACCCAAAAGTAACACATGAAACTAAAGGACCTCAACCCCAAAGGGTCTCACTGGCAACACCGATAGCCAAACCATAGCATGCTCACAACATTCGTATTAAACAACAACTAAATAGTAACACATTAACAAATACATAATCCTCGGAAGGAAAGAGAACCACAAAACTAGCACAGCACCACTAGTCCGCCCAACAACTGCAATGCCTAAGCCATAGCCTCACATGCAAACTACTACAATAACTGGTCGCCTAAGCTTCAAGCCGCACAGGCAACCTACCCACAAAGGGCAATAAGATTGGCATCAGCAAGCCAATCGATCACACACTTAAACCACAATCGGAAGTTTATTCAAAGGAGAGTAAAACACAACGTGAGGAAGGTCACAATACTTGACCTTCATAGAACACAAGTCCACCTCAACACCTGAAGAGACTGGTACACAACGTACCGCAACACAAAGCTACCTGCGAAGGGTACAGGTACCTACTACCAAGAGGTACCACCACTGAATCACAATTACAACTGTGCCAACTCCAGGGCACACCTCAACGGGTAAAACCTCAACCAGCGAGTCACTACACACAGGCCACAACCAGTGGCAAAGCACGAGTCGGAAAGGAACGATGCCACCACACGGGAACGAACTACTGGTTCATGATGCCAGTATCCAACCCGAACAACACAACACAAGAACCACCTCTCAGTCTCGCAGTCATGGAAGAAAGGTCTAAATGTCACTCCACAAGCACAAGCCAAAGGACAGTGGAGACCAACCAACACCACACCTGCAGACCACACAGTTGCAGGCCCATGCCTGGCACCTTTAGGGACTTGGCCCGAGCTCCCTAAAGTGAGACACTGGAAATACAGGACTAGCTGGAGACCAGGTACGTCTACTGATGTCCGTCCCCCCAACCACGAGCACGCTACAAGCGACCAAGTACAACCACAACACACACAAGTCGCTGCCCAATTGCCATATTTCCCTCAGCGGTACGTACAACTCAAACACAAGAGTGAGGGTGTCCAGGAAGACGACACAGACCTCAATGGTACACACAGTACCGGGACAAACCCGAGCACAACAAACATGTGTCTGCTCACACAGAACCTGGGTACCCGACTAAAGAGGTATTCCGAATAGGCGCCGAACCACCAAACCGGCAATGCACAAACCACTATACATACATATATAATCTTTGTTACAAACCACGGTACAAGTGTCAGAAATAGCTTGTCCCTGGTCACTATGTGACCTACAAGCTAGCTTATATAGACACATACATGGACTACATAACCCATAATAACTTGGCCTGTCATTGATCATCACATGATCTCCATTGCCACATTAACCAAAATACATATTAACACCTTAGTAAATTATTGTAGTGATAGAAATCGTGTTTTACTTATGAAATCGTTGTAGCGATAGAAATCGTTGTTTTACTTATGAAATCGTTGTAGAACTTTAGAGAAAATGCATACTCTGAACTTTAAATGATAAAGTGTGAAATTAACTTACAGATTTTGCTTAACTTATTTCTGTGGATAAACTTAAGAAAAGTATGTTAGGAAATATTTATTGAGGTTTTGTTAATCACCAAAAATTACATAATAAATAAATTATATGGGGATAGACTGATCATCAACGACAACGGGCAGTGTAGTTCAGGGTTTTTCGTAGAAGGTTAGATATGTGAGAAGAGAAGAAATACTAGCTACGAAGTACATGGCGGGAAAGCAAAAAATTGATTTAGAATAGATGTTTTTCAGAAAAACGGAACTTTTACATCACTATAGAGGTAAGGGTAAGTTGGAATATAGAAAGTAGCATTTACGTGACCGAGGTGGTTTCATCATGGCGAACCTAAGAAAGCCGCGCACGCAGGCGGCTACGTTTGCTGGACTTCGTGGCCGCTTTCCACGCGGGCCCAAACGCGTGTGACCCGAGGATTCCAACGTGACATTTATATATACCCGACCACCCAAATACCTAGCATTTCTCATAGAATATACACACACCATGCCCATTGGCAGTACGCATACAAGATATGATTAAGTGGTCTTGTCCACAGAAGCTACTATATGGGCCCAGATATCATTCCTCTCTAGTTTGGCGAAGATGGCATTTAATTAAGGCCCTATGTGAATACTCTTAATGAGCATCTAAATCTGAATTAATTAATTTTTAAATTTTCAGATTGTTTGATAAAATATCTGAAATATATTCGATTTAATCATTTAAATTTGAAAATGCACATAATTTTTAAGTCAAGAGAAATCACTTTTTTTCCCATACCGTCAACTTTTTCAACTCAGATGACCGTCGTCAGCGACCATCAGAGACTATCGCTAGATTCCAACAATCGTCAGCGACCATCACCAGAATTCGACATCGGCAGTCGCCTGAATTTGGCAATAGTCACCGAATTTCGGAGCCGACCACCGGTGATCGTCGGGTTCCGACGCTGGCCGGCCATGGTCGCCATAATTCGGCATCGACCACCGATATTCATCAAAATCCGGCGACAATTGCTGGATTTTGGCATCGGCTATGGCTATCAGCCGTCGATAATCATCGAAATCCAGCTACCGCTAGTGATTGTCGTCGAATCCGGTGACTCCAGTGAAAGGCGCTGGATTTCGATGCCAGCCATGGCCGTCGACCGGCGATAGTAGGCGGAAATCTGACGATCGCTGGCAATTGTCACCAGATTCTAGCATCGACCATGGCCGGCGACTGTCGACGACTATGGCCAGAATCCGGCAACTCGATTCCAATTTTTTTTGTTGGTTTTGGGTTTTGAATCAAAGACTTATCTAATAGAAGTGTAATATTTTCATCAACTGTACCATAATTCAGATGTTGTTTAAGTTGGTTATCATACACCTCTTAATGAATATCTTATATATATCAAGTTCTTTTTAAATTTTAGATTTAGAGAATAGCTAAAAATAAGATTTTAGCTTTAAGCATTAAGTGTTATTAAACGCCACCTAAGTCTTAAGTCTGAAATCTTATTTCACATTTACTTGTTGAACCATTCATCCCCATGTGTTCTTTGCTTTTGGTGACAACAAAACTCTGAAAAATATTTAATAATTATTTTTCTCATAAAGATTGTCAACAGGGTGTAAGAACAAGTTCAATTTTTAAGGGGCACTCTGGTACGTCTTCAAAATTACTCAAAACCCCTTTAAATCAAAATTATAATTGTTCTAAGTTCATATTGATTACTGTTATATAATAGCATATCCTATAATATCGATTATCTTTAAGAACTCATATCGATTGTCTTCATCATATTGACTATCTTTATCATATCGATTGTCTTTATAATATCGATTGTCTTTAAGAGCTCATATCAATTATTTTCATCATATCGATTATCTTTATTATATCGATTGTCTTTAAGAGCTCATATCAATTGTCTTCATCATATCAATTATCTTTAAATCATATCAATTGTCTCTGAGAATTCACATCGGTTGTCTTTAAGCACATCGATTGCATATTCATTATATCGATTACTCTTATGAATTCATATCAATTGCATCACTCATACTTATTGTCCCTATCATATCGATTGTATGTATCTTATTGATTATCTTTAAGAATTCATATCGACTATCCTCAAGAAATATCGATTGCCCTTTATATTCTATCAATTGTTCAAGAAACACTATTAATTGAAGTTGCTCCTTCTGTAAGTTTCACATCGATTGGTTATGTAATATTGATTACAGACTTTGATCTTTACGATTGCCTTGGAATCTATTTGATTGATATGTGCATGCATCGATTACCTTTCTAGTGAGATTTTGACTTGCACATTTTATCTAAACAAGAATCGATTACTCAAATGCTATCACAATTGATTTCACTATGTCTAATCTCATATAATTGAGTATTTCTCATGCAAATCACTCTTAAACTTAAAAGTCTTATATTTTCACGTGAGCATTTCAAATCTCCAGCCATCAAGTATATCTTTCTAACACAGTTTTTTAAGATGTATCTATATATTGTTTGGTTGTGTACTGGATAAAGCTCTCTTGGTAAATGTCCTTTACTACTTACCATTTACATGTCAAGTCTTCTAACGTTTTAAATGGTGACAAAATGGACAACATCTTGTTGTACCTACTCTTTGACAAGATGTTGACTAACACTGATGATATCTCCACGTTCTCTCTCTGTATCCGAGCATTTTATGCATGCAGATTTTTGGTAGTCACACACTTTTACAACATTAGACTTGCTATGGCTGCATGGAAAAGGGCATCAAAAAATGAGATACAACGAACATCTCAACGATATTTTTTGAGAAGAGGAGTTAAATAGAAGCTATTGGCATTGTATATGAGCAGCGAGAAAAATCCACGAAAATACACCAACGACCTATAGTCCTGAATGTGAAAGAAAGAGTCATCGCCATTCGTACTCATCATCGCTTGCTCTCTCCTTGAAGCTTTAGCTCATTTCTTATCTGGAGAGAAGTTGTAAAAGTCTTAGAGGGTTGTTATGTGTGTGTTCTTTCTGTAACCCCATGTTGTGCCTTAGATCAAGCTCTTAATTGTTTTATGTAAGCTTGGTCTAGGGGATTTCTATAAAAATCTATCATTCTTACATGTTTGTACCTTTTCGTGTGTGAAGAGAATGCTTGCTGAGCAAGTTATTGTTCCCTTTGATAGAAGGGAAGACCTATTGCTACATATGGGTTATTGCCTCTTTGTGAATTGAAGAGAAGGCAAGCTTGTACTGGATGTGTAAGTATCTTTAAGGGAGATTGTATCCTTAGTTAGTGGAATCCCAAGTGATTTCTTGGGGACTAGACGTAAGACTCTTGTTGAGAGGAGGTCCAAACCAAGATAAAAATCCTCTTGCATGTGTGTGGTTGTTTTTATTCGTATTTCCGTTGCTTACTAACTTTAATACTTCTACGCTACGCTTAGTGTTTTTGGAGTTATCTTTGACAAATATTTTTAAAAGGGATTATTTTTTGCAATCCATTCACCCCACCCTCTGGACTTGAAACTTGGTCAACACTAATCTCTAAATCCGAAACTTAAAAAGTATCTAATATATGTAAGACATTCATTAAGAGTTGTTTTATAACTAATTTAAATAACATTTAAATTAATATCTTATTTGATAAAAGTACTATCTTTAAGTATTTTTCGACGGACTCACCGACAGAGTCGCCGATTCGACCGTCGATAGAGCTGTCAGAATCCATGATTGATCACCGGCACAGTCGTCGGAATCCGATAACTATGACTGGTCTCCTGCGGATTCCGGCAGAGTAGCAGATTTCGGTGATAATCCATCAAATTTATCCGATGACTCATCGATCGCCGAAATCGGGGACTGGTGTCGAAGAAGAAGTTGCTGGTTTTCGACAACGCTAGTCGTCGGCCACTGGATTCCGTCGACACGAGGCTACGTGGGTTGAGAAAGTTGAAGGTCTAGAAAAAAAATTGATTTCTCCTACCTTAAAATTTAAGTGATTTTTTATATTTAAGTGATAAAATCAGACATTATTTCAGATGTTTTACCAAACAATCTGAAATCTTAAAAATTAGTTATTTCAAACATTAGATATCTATTAAGTGTTACCAAACAGGTCTGAAGTCCATGTGTTCTTCTTGTCCCACAGTAATTTGTCTTTACCCGAATGCATTAATTGTGTATTTTGCACAATTTCATTTCTTTTGCAATACGTTTGACTAATGGATTACAAATTTTAGTCATGACCATCAATCTATTGAGATTTCCTTTTTATTTAATTTGACAATTATTCTTTTATTCCCATCTCATTCCTTATGAAATAGAAGAGATAGGATCTAATATGGACGGCAATATCATTTTTATTAATATGCTTCTGAGATTACTTCTCTGCAGATACAGAAAATGGTTTCTTATGTATTATTATATATACTTGCATTGTTTTGACTGTCTTGAGAAGAGAGAGTGAGAACGGTAAAAGCAGAAGAGGAGATCATAGACTCTTCAAGACAGTCAAAACAATGCAAGTTCCTTTGGTTTTGTCGACATCCATACACATTTGTCTCAATTGATACACTAATATTTTACACCTCAAAATAGTAATAGAAATAATCTTCCAACAAAACGAAATAGTGATAGTCATTAGTCCAGCATGTCAATATTTTTTTAGATAAATGTGGGGGCCGGAAATTATCTCTAACATCTGAAGATGTATATTGGAGCGTCCGTCTTAATTGGTTACCTTATGTACAAATATCATCATTTGGTTATAAATACGAAAAAACAAAATCCACTCCACTTTTAATAGCCTATAGCAGATTGACCAAGTGATCAGTTGGCAAACTTGCCCAGCATATTACTTGATGTTGATAATGGATTGGAAGGAAACTAAAAGGTAATTAATGAACATGCTTGCATGGCCTTCTGATCAATGCTGGAGGAAGTGGCACCACGGGAAGGCCTTGCGGAGGGCCTCAATCCCACCCTGGCTGACCCCGGTGCCTTTGAGGTTAACCCACTCCAGGCTCCCATGCACAGCCATGTCCGCCAGGATCCTCAGGCACCCGTCCGTCACACCCTCGCACCCCTCCAGCGACAGCGTATCCAGCAGGCTCTTCCGCGGCGCCGTCCCGTCTCGCGCCGCCTGCAGCACCTCCAATGCTGCGCCGCCCCCGGCACCACGCGCCAGCAGCCCCGCCACCCCGCTGTCCCCGATCCCCCTGCACCCAGTCAGGTCCAGCTCGTCCAGCAGCGGGCACAACTGCCCTATCACCCGCAGGCTCCGGTCGGTCAACTTCAGGCACCCGCGGAGAGTGATGCGGTTCAGGGTCTCCCCGGACGCGCCCACCAGCGCCACCACGCTCCAATCGGTGATCCTCTTGTACCCGCTCAGATCAACTTCGCGCATGGAGCTGCAACGCTTCATGTACATCAGCAGGGAGACGAAGCCCCGGTCCGTTATGTTACGCATGCCCACCACCTCGATGCGAGTGGCCTTCCCTACCGCCCTGCCCACCAGTGACAGGAACTCGTCCCCCACCTGTCGACAGTTCTTGATCACCAGGGTCTGCAGGTGGGGGCACCTGCTGGGGATCATGGCGCCATGTTCCACCACTCCCTCCTCCTGCTGTTGCTGTGACGCGCCGATGCCGTTGCACATGACCAGGGAGAGCAGCTTGAGCGTGCCGGAGCAGTTGCTGATGGCATTGACGATGCCCCTAGTGGTGACCTTGTGGCACTTCTCCAGTCGCAGGTATGCTATCTGTCTGGCGGACTCGCTCAATACTATTAGTCCTCCGTCCGTAAAGCCCTCGCAGTTCCTCACGGCAACGCGCCTCAGCCCGACAGCAGCTGTGGCCCCTGAAAGACCCCTATTTCCGCTGCCAACAACGTTGGAGAACGAGGCGACGTCCATCCCGGCACAGCGTCGCACTGACAAGCCGTGCAGCTTCGCCGCCTGCACCAGTTGGCGGAAGCCAAGGTGGGTGAAACCCGAAACCTCCTCCATGGAGAGAGACAGTACCGAGCTCTCCCCACCGCGGCCTGCGACCGCCTCCAGTGCCACGTCTCTCACCTCCATGAACGCGATAGCGACCTTGGCCAGTCTCGGTGCGGAGGACAACACGGCGGCGAGGCCGTCGTGGCCCATCAGTGGACAGTCATCCAGAGAGAGGAATTCGAGGTTGGAAGACCACTGGGCAAAGGCCTTCAGCGCCCCGTCGCCCACGTGGTGACACATGTGGAGCGTCAAGGACGACAGCTTGAGGCAGTTCAAGGCGACGGCGATGAGGCCGTCCTCGCTGACCTGGCATGCGTTGAAGAGGTGGAGCCCCTCTAGCATGGGGCAGCAGGTGGCGACGGCGGCGAGCCCTTCGTTGCTTACTGCGTCGCAACCCAAAAGGGTGACGTACCTGAGCTCTGGGAAGGCCCGGGATACGATCTTGAGCCCCCTGTCTGTGACTTCTAATAGGGAGGATCCTGGCGGCGGGTCGATGAAGTGTGTTCTGATGGTGAGGTGGGTGACGGCTCTCTCGAGGGCGCAGGCCCCCACAGCCATGGCCGCGAGCCGAGCGTCGTTGGCACTGCCAAAAGCTAGAAACCTTGACGTCTTCGTCTCGTCGGCCTGCTCGCCATTGCAGCCGTTGAGTCCCTCGGGGAACGAACAAAGGCTGGGCGTAGGGGATGGGCATCTGAAATCGCAGGGCCCCATGAGTGCCTGGAGAAGAAGCCACTTCCTTGAAACGGCCGCGCAGGAGCAGCGGTCGCGTGGGGAGGTGAGGTAGCTGAAGATGTGGGTGGTGCACTCGTCCGGCAACTTGCTGATGAGGTCCGGATCCGCTCCACGGATGGAGGAGAAGATGTCTGTATCGCAGAGGCATCATGTTATAGCAGGCAGTAAACATCCATCGATCTCATCCCCCCCCCCCCCCAACCCAACCCAACACACACACACACACAGAGAGAGAGAGAGAGAGACCTTGAAGCGGCATGGTACCCAAGAAGAGATGCGGCTGCAGAGATGAACGAAGATCCGGGGAGGAAAGGATCGACTGAGAGACGGGCAACAGTCCAAGTGAATCATACTCTTCTTATACATGAATTGAAACACCAGCTTGCGTCAATACCAACGGGAAAAAGGAGAAGGTGGAGGCAAAGAAATTAAGGGCGACGAGAATGGGAGAGGAATGGAAGCTGGAAGCGAGACGTACACGTACTCCGCTTTGGGGAGCAAACGATTAATTGGGTTGGGTATATAGCCGTTGGGAGGACGGAGAGATTCGTCTTTCTTCACTTGTCTGGCCGCGTACTATTCGAGGAGGTACGATCGATCGATATTAATAATTAGCCGCCGTTATCACATCTGGGAAGATCACTGGAGCATGCAGCTATGCTGGGATTAATCTGGAGCAAGACACCTGCCCTACGTCGGCTCTCGCTCTCCTCGATGGGGAAAGACAAATTAATGCTTGTATACCCGAAGTGACACGTAGAGCAACTGCGAGGAATATGATCGAACCTCTTATTGTGAGAACATTTGATCGATGTTTGCATGCATGTTCGATCCAATATCCTATTTTATTTAACGACGAACACAGAGGCCCTACAGGGTGGTCTGAGAGACTAAATAAATTAATGTCTTTAATTGGGTATTGTAGATTTTAATTATAACTAATTTAGAGGTAGATCTTAGTCTCCGAAAGGACATAGGGAAAAGAGATGTGCAGGACGGACGTAGAAATTTTTTTCAGTGGGGTCACTTGAAATATTTATAAATTTATATAATTATAAATATTATAAATAATATAAATAAATAATTTTAAATAAATATTTAAAATAATTTTTTTTAACGACAGTGGCGCTGGTGAGGCGGGTTGGTGGTGGCGGGGGCTGTGAGGCGGTTCAGCAGGGTGCGCAAGCACAGCTACGCAGGTGAGAGCGGTTGATGGGGGCCGCGGGGTGTCCGGCTGCACAACAGTGCAGTTGGGAGCGGCGCAGGCAAGGGCCGTGAGGTGGGCTGGCTGGGCGTCGGGGGAAAGTGGTGAATCCGCGCGAGGTTCAGAGTAAAAATTGGAATTTTAGCTTGGGATGAGGTCGGGTCACCACCAGATCCAGTGGGGTCACCTCCCTCCTTCAAACCCTGTCCAATGGCCGATCACATGGTCATTTGGAAAAAAAAAAATTTCCAGTGGGGTCACGTGACCCCACTGGATGTGAGCTGGATCCGTCTATAGATGTGTACAACATGATATTGACATATAATCTACTTTCAGGTGGCTGCAATCGGATACAAAACAAGTCCAATATTGTTTCGGGTATACCATATTAATCCAATTCGACGTGCAGGATCGACGTTTGGCTTAATATGGACGGATCTGAATTTTTAAATTTTATTAAAATGTTTTAAAAAATTATTAAGTTAATTTTGGTTGATTTTTTTTAATAGAATGACCTCACTGAATTGTAAACAAAATCTGTAAGTATATTTCAATTTTTAAAGTGATCTCATTAAATAAAATTTTTAGATCCGTTATGTAATAAGAAAAAAGATGCCAACGAATATTGTCGGCGACCTATCTATCGATCCCCATCACCCACCTTCAGAGATTGATGCATTTGCGTATAAGTTCTGTACACTCTTATTTAATCCACATTTATCGATACTACCCTAACGTAACTAGGCATATTTGTCATTGATCAACTTCTTAGAACAATTTTGTTTCATTTATGTTTGCCAATATGATTAATGGAACGATAGGCGATAGCATTCTTTTATCTATTTTTGATATGCACTAATTTTGTATAAATAAGGATACGACTTTATTGATTTACTACCTGCATGTTTCACTATATATAGTCTTTAGCATTCTTCTATATATCTATCTTTGCCATATATTTCATTGTTCCATCCCTTTTGCTTCATTGTGGACATATACTTGTTTCCTTTATTACTTCCTCTTTACCTAAAAGATAATAATGTTCTCAATATATAATCAAATAATCAATTTTATTCCCGTCATTTTATTTTTGAAAGATCGCGTCGTTTCATCAAAATGGAAATGTCAGCACACAATTCCACATACGCCTTATCTACCTTATTCCAATTGTGATTAATTGTAATGAATAAATGATTTAAGAATTAGCTATGTCATGTTTTACAACTTGCAATCAATTAGGAATCCAATACTCGGCCTCCACCTACTCGTTTTTTTTATTAATATAATATGCTTATATTGCTGTGACACAACGCTATTTTCTCCTTGAAACTAATTGGGCTTACATAGCACTCAAGCTGTTTAGTGTTTCAACTATTTGTTCATAAACTCAAATAGAGTTATTATAAATGTATTTATCACAAACTAGTTTATGACAAGTACATTTTTGTTAACTCATGTTTGGTTAATGTACATAAACTTAAATTAGGTTTATTATAACCTCTGTTTAGGTTGACACTAAATAGATATAAACCAACTAGTTACGGTAACCATGGTGAAGTTACCATTTTACTTCAGTATTCACACTTCTTCCTGATCTCTCTTAATTATTAGTAAAATAAAAACAAATATACAAATGATTTAACATTATTGATCTAAATCACACCATGGTCCAAAACTTTATGAAATAGTTGTCCACAAATATTTAATAAAAAAGTAAAAATAAAACTCTAAACTAAGATATCTCTTGGAAAGATGCCCAAAGTGTTTTCACAATATAATATTATCTAATGATTATAATAAAAGAGAAAAAGTATACATGCAAAGTAACTAAAGTGTAGGAATGTTTTCTTTTTGAAAGGTCAAATTAATAGAAGTAAAAAACTAAAAGAAATATTGTGTAGAGACATAGTTTAGTCCCACATTAGAAGATAGTGAGAATAAATTTGAGCTTATAAGTAAGAGCATCACCTCTTCTCCTAAAAGGGCTCTTTTAAAAGATAAAATCTTAAGCATTGGGATAATACCTCTTGGGAGGCACACTTCAATCATGCCTCCTCATTTGCGACATTTGTAGGAACGAACGATAGGCCATGTACCCTGTCGAGCGTCTCATCTTCATGACGACCCTCACGGCTCTGCGGTAGTGAAGTAACAACTATGCGTCTTGCTCAAGCATCTCATCTTCATGAGACCTGCACACTCTTATCCTCACCTTGGGAGGCACACTTGAATCACGTATCTTCATATTGTATGCATAGATTTAATAAAAATAAATAAAAAAACAAACCAAATAAGGAGCAGCAAATAAATGAAACAAAAATATAGTAGAGGGCAGATACTTGCTGCATAAAAAATCACAAAAAAAACTAATAAAAATGCACAACTCACCAACGTAACCATGGATTGCTGCTTTTGAATGAATAAAGAAAACTTAAAATATATATATACAAGTCACCGACATCAAAGGAGGCCGCTGCCGTCGTGCTTTATGTATATATAGAGAGAGAGAGAGAGCATTGAAAAAAAAAATTAACAAAAAGTGAAGATATATTTTTGTTGTTGTATAGTCCAATAACTAAACACTGAATCTAATAGAGGACCCCAGCTGGGTCGATCGGTAAGAACTCTTGTTTAAAAGCAAGAGGTCCCGAGTTCGATTCTTGGGGGGACTTACCTGATCTACATGTAATCCTCGAGGTGTGTAGGTCCGGAGTTTTCCTGGTCAAGTGGGTAAGGACAATACGGGTACACGGAAAGTAGGAGCTGCCAAGTCCTGACCTTGGAGTTCACGAACACCAATCCTTGAGTCCACAAAACCACACGGGACGGGGTTTCCTCGTTAGCAAAAAAAAACACTGAATCTAATATCTTCACTTTTCCTAACGCACATAAGTGAAGATATTAGAGTGCTTTCTTCCGTGCTTCCCTTGTGCTTTTCTGTGCGGTGACGACGGCGGGAAGAAAAAAAAAAGAGAAGGGAAACGCAAAAAGTTGCAAGGAGGAGGTGAAGGGATGTAAAATTATGGTAAGTGTTTTTTTTTTTGCATAAATTTACTCTGGGTAGGTTTATGGAAAACGTGTTTTGGAGTAAGTTTTGAATTTATGATAAACTTAATTAAGTTTATAGAAAATTTCTTTTTAAATATTCAAACTAAGATTATGATTAAAAACGAATTTACACTAAACCTAAATTTGTCTTAATGTGCATCCAGAAAGCCCCTAACATTCGAAGTGCTCTTTATTGTTGATAGGATAAGAGTTCAAAGCATTAATTTCATATACACGATACTCGAAATGCCATTTATCTCTATGCATGATGAATGATAGTTGACGAGTTAGATGACATATAAGTCAGTCACTCAAATATTCAGTGTGCATATGAAATGATTAGATTGAAGGGAAATCTAATATTGATCCAAACATGCCGTTTAAATTTCCTCCCTAAACAACACCTATTTGGTATTGTGTTTTCATTTGCCCGAGCTTGTTTTATTGTCTTCCACCAAAAATTTTGTTGTAGCCATTGGATGAATATAAGAACACATGATGCTATTAACGCTTCCCTAGTTAGAAATCATGAGGAGATGATAATTATGAGCTCTTCAAACGAAACGTCATTCTACCTTACTAATTAGTGAGATGATCCTTGTATCAAAGAACTCTTTAAATGGATGGATTTGATAAACCTCTTATCTCCTGTTATTTTTAGATTTTGGTGATATCAAAAATTGAAAATTAATATATGTTTAATATTTATTTTTTATTAAATCTATCAACAAAGTAAAAAGAATTTTTTATCGCTTTACATATCCTCACTGTAAGTATTCTAAAAACCTCAAACTTATGCACTTCATATATAATGCTTAAGTTCATACCAATTGTAGTTTAAGTTCATATCGATTATAGAACATATATCGATTATACTGCAATATACAATTACTATATACATACCTTAGGATTAGCATCTACTAAACAAAAAATCTGCCGATTACTTCATAAATATTTAAATATCCTATCGATTAGCATGAAATTGTATCAATTGGTGTTTTGATTCAGATTTCCATTACCCCATACTTTCATTCCGATTACAGATGAAATATCTCTATCATTACCTAAGATGTATTCTTGTTCTGATTATTGAATAAGACATCTATTACTAAATTTGATTCTAATGTCTTTTCAATTAGCGTCAGTCAGATATCGATTATTCCTAGATACATCGATTGCTTACTTCCAAACTACGTCGATTATATTCATGTTTTTACACCGATTGGCTATATCTTGAATTTAAATACTATTACTTGAGGAAGCTTTATTGTTTACATTAAAACAATAATAATGATCATGCATTGACTCATAAATAGAGCTTTGAACAAATTTCAAATTTCACTCAAGGATATATATTGATAACATTTTCCCGCATAGTTAAAAGGTTAACATGGCATTTTGACGGCACAACATTTATTGCTTATATTTTCCACATGAAAGTCAAGTTGAAACTTACCTCTTTGCATGACATGTATTGGTTATGTCTTTCATGCATGACTGCAAGAGCCTACCTGTTATAGCAATACGCCAGTAGGAAAAGAGAATACTAGGTGGTTGAGATGTGAGTTGACTGACACAAGATCTTGTCTCTCTCTATCTGTATTCTTACATTAAATGATTCACAGCTTTACGATACTCACATAATAACAATGTTAGACACTGCGAACTACTGTCTTGGAATCCAGTAAACATGAGAAGACTCAACGGATAGATCAACGACTATTCTTTCAAGGCTGATAAAAGGAAGGAGACTATGAATGTAAAGAGTAGCTCTGAAGAAGTTCATATTTTCAAATCCTCTCGCACACTCAAGCATAAGCTCAAGTAGAATTTTCAAGCTTTTAGTCTCTAGATCTCTCTTACCATGTTCCTACTAATTCCTTGAGAGATATAAGTAAGTGTTTGAGTGAAACGATTGTAGTCTTTCTTTCTTTCTTAGACACTATATCAGATTAAGCCAAACCAGTTTTGATTATGTGCTCTAGGGACATCCTATAAAGAGCAATTGACAAATAGATATGGATTTGACATGATTGAAAGAGAATTACTTAAAACTTAAATAGAGAGAGAAACTAAGTCTTGATTGTTAGAATTCAAGCTTAATGGCGTATAAAATAGGGGGAAATATGGATAATCATATTTTTACCTTGAAGATTAGCCTACAGAGAGATTTAATTAGATTTAGCACGTACTTTTGAGTGTGTTGAAGATTCTAAGATAAGAACCGGACAAAGAACAAGTCTATGAATTTCTCCCTACGATTTCTCCCTCTCCAGCTGCTCTTCTCATGTCAGGAACTCTCCAAGTGGCAATAGAGTCAGCCAAAGGGAGAGATTGATGTTTATTTAAAGGGATAGAACTTTAGGAGTCCTATTATGACTCTAATTACCTTTATTACGAATTTACTTGGTTTATTTCCATAATTTGAGCATCTCAATCTCTAATTAGAGTTGGATTCTAATGAAAAATGTGCTCCCCAAGTTAGAGTAGGGATTGGACACGAATTTGGCCCATTATCTAGTGTAATTAAGCTTAACTGGCCCAATTTAATTAATAGGTATTGGACATTTTGAATTATTTAGTATTTTTCTTCTTCTTTTATTATTAGTTTATGTTCTCTTATGGCCCATTAACTCTTTTATGGTTTTCATTTAATTCCACTATCAGTTTTTGCTTATTTGTTAATCATTCATTCCTTTAAAGTTTTTATTTATTTATTTTAAATTAATCTAGGTTGCTATATGGAGCCTGTCTATAGAGCTATAAACATATCCGGATAATATGGAGATCTGATACGAATTCGTATCCAGTGACCGGATATTATCCATTTAACAAATATTCAGCGGAGCAGATTTCGAATACAGATCATATTATCCGAATAATAAACAGAGCGGATATGGAAACAGGTGATCCGCTCCGTTTAAGATCCTCTCCAAAATGGAGTTATTTTTTACCATTAGGTCCTAAAATATCTAATGATCTATATATAATATAAAATATATAATATATCTAATGTTAATCTTTTGTTTAGATAATGTTTTTGACATTTGTACTTTTTAAATTTTTACAGATGTTTTTTTATTTTTTTATTTTTAGATCACTTAATATCTTTTATTAAATTTATATTTCCAAAGTGGATAATATATGTATCCGCTCCGAATCTAAAAATTATCCGATTAAATTATCCGCTCTATATCCAAATTGTATTCAGAGTGGATACGAATTATCCGATGAACTATTCGGATCAAAACTGTAAAACTCATATTCACTCCGTTCACAGCCCTACCCGTCTGTAATGACCTTTGTGGGTTTGGCACCCTCGACAAGAGATACTTTTTGGACTTGCATAAGTTTTGACTTGATCGAGGAAGCTAACATAGAATCTTTGGAAAAACACAATAAAATTAGAGGAACATTCATCTGGCCAGAATCCATTTTGGGAATTATGTGGATATTGATAATTGGAGGTACTTCTCGGACTTGCATAAATTTTGACCAAGATTTTTTCAGGAAGAGCATGGTACTAGGCCTTCAAAATTGTTAATACGGTACTTTTAAAGCATTTACTTTGTCTCCAAAATCTAATATATAATTTTGTAGGCACTTTTAAATAAATATGGCCATTAAAGTATGTTAGACTTGTTGTGACCATTCAAATTATTCAAGTGGCATCATTCATACACTCATACCAAGCTTGCATTTTTCAAGTCCAAAGTGAAAGCCAAATATGCCATTATATATATATATATGGTACTACCCCAGTGGAAACATATTGTAATGTGACACCCCTCCTGGCCGGTTAAGAGGTAAGAGGTGCCACACACCCCCACAGAAACATCATACACATATTGTTATGGGATGGGTTTCTCAACTGCATGCAATATAATGGCAGACCAATCGCATGGATGAAGTGTCGTGGTTATAATTTACTGAATGCAATTTCAGCACTGAAACTCGATTATAATGTACCTCAAGTTACAAATACTGTAGTTTGTTCATTATATACATGCCCAAGAGTTGTAGAGAACAAAAGATGACATATTCATAACTTGAACACAAAATTATCTCATGGCCTTTTAGTTCTGAAGTAATTACAGCAGCAAAGAAGATTGGCCTTCATGAAGATCTCATCAGGATGAAGAATTTGAAATGATATGCAAATCAAAGGCATGAGTTCGGGAGGAACTCAATAGGCTGACCAACCATGCAGACTTAAACCAAAAAAGGCATAAAGACTGGATAAGAAGTGCATAACTCAAGATAGATTGATGGATTGCAAAGGTAACGAAGGGCATATATTAGATATCAAATGCAAAAGGATGGCAAGTATCTGAATTCAAACATATCAAATGACATCATCAAATCTCTCATGGGGATGCATAACATATAACTAATAACTAACCACATGCCGAAACAGGATGCTAACAATATCATACGCATACATAGCTAAAATTGTCCAGCAAGCTGATCCTAACCACCCACGTTTTAATTTATGGGATGAAACTATCGTCATGGCTGACCACTCAAGTCTGACGCCAACCTTGAGCAGTCCTAACCACCACAGAGAGAGATCATTCAAACTTGCCAAGAACATCAGATTGTGGGACACAAGGGCGTTGATAACATGAAAGGGGTTCCAAATGGACCTCAAGAATATGCATGCAAGGCTTACAAATGGCCCGCTCAAAGAAGGCTAAAGAAACTCCAGAAGGGGGCAGAGTAGGACTTGGTCGCCTACCCGAGAATGAAAGAATCCAGCCACAAGCTCCTTCCTATCGACTGGGAGGTCTGCACCACTAGGAAGCTCCTATGAACCTAAGTTCTATCTCCAGCCCTCCTCAGCAGCAAGAGGCAAAAATGGCCAGTCAAAAAGGGTGATAACGAGGTTGAAATGGAGTTCAAATTTGGAGTTGGCGTTAGCAACAAGAGGGATCAGACACCTGGCTGACATACAGGTCCAAAGGGGAGATACTAATCCATCGGAGATAACTGATTGGACCATGAATAGAAGGGCTAAAAAGGGCAAGTGACAAAGCCCATAAGGAGAACATGGTTATTCTAACAGGTATAGATGGTGAAGTCAAAAGTTGACTAGTCAACGGGACTAGATGAGGTTGACATCTGATAATTAATCATGACATTTACTATCATTTCACTGATTTGCACATAAAACTCTCTATCGATTACAGAAGGAAGTTTCTACTGATTAGAGAAGAAGTCCTGTGTTGATTTGAGAACAAATATCTTATCTATTACTGAAGGAACCTTATATTGATTGAAGAACAAAAGGAAAATCCCAATTAATTAGAGAAGAACTTCACTTTGACTCGAAGCTCCTATCGATTACAAAAGAAACCCCTTCGATTAGAAGCTCTTATCGATTACTGAAGGAACCACTTCGACTAAAAGCTCCTATCGATTACTAAAGGAACCACTTCAACTATTGATTTCTGAAGGAACCACTTCAACTGGAAGCTTCTATCGATTACTGAAGGAACCACTTCGATTGGAAGCTCCTATCGATTATTGAAGGAACAACTTTCGACTGGATTCCGATTGGAGAACAAAAAATATTGACTAGAGATCAAAGACATCGATTAGAGACTAAAGACATCAACCGGAGAACAGATGTTCCGATTATCCAAGGGGGGTTTGATTACTGAAGAGATTTTGGGTTCAAACCTATAATTATTAAGTCTTTACCCTCATAAGTGGTGAGTTTCAACTAAAAAGAGTGGGAATATACAGTTAATTTCATATAGAAGGGGGTCAGAATTCTAAAACCAATTTCAAGAGTACACTTACAGTTCTAGACTTAAACATAAGATATTATAAAACACCACTGGATGACAATTCCCCCGCCTCGGGATCGAAACCCCGGGCCCCTCTCACCCGCCCAAGCCCTCCTAAAGAAACACATTTTATAAACGCCTACGCGCAACCTTCCTCCTTGAGAAACCAGGAAAAATCTCAAGCGCCTTAGCGCAGCCGCATGCAGGACTCGAAGCCTACACCTCGGTGTGCAGTGGGCGCCCAACCACCGGGCTGCCCCTATACACACCACACACACACGAAAGAAACCACTCTCTCAAGTCATCCTTCCGAAAGTATACCTCTAGTACCCACCTACCTCCCGCGTGTGTGAAACTCCTGTTTGATATCTCCATCGAATTAGAGTTTTAAAAGATCATCTCGCATGACTTTGGTGGGATGTATATCCTTCCTTCAACATAATGGTTTAAGTTCAAAGGTGAATATTAATCCTATTAAGTTAATCAAAAGATCACGTCATTGATCTCCGTATATATATAGTTCGGTCTATTATAGTCTTCCTTGAAGACAATAATTACTTGAAATCCGAATGCTTGAGTTTGCTAAAATTTAAGAGATGCTTGGAACTTGAGGATAAAACGAAAAACACAATAATGAAAAGTGAAATGGCAATAGTAGCTGGGTATTAGAGCAAGAGGTAGCAATAAGATGACTTGATAAAATTGGATATATATATATATATATAAATATAGAGAGAGAGAGAGAGAGAAATCATTATTAGTCTACTAATAAGATAGTAATGATAAAATAGAGTGTGATCCATCACTCCACCTCATTAATAAAATGATGGGCACTTCAATTTTTGGGACCCAATGTCTTACCACAATTCACCTTCTGTTGGATAAAAAGTAGAGCTCATATATACCGTCTGATCATCGGGTGTTCCAACAGTGACACTCTCAAGAAAAACTAGTGGAGCCAATCGATCGAGGTAAATAAAACGTCGCGCTCATGGTGGTGCTCTCTTTTGCCCACGCACACCTCACCATCCTTCCTAGGCTTTGATTGAGCAAGGTACGTTAATTTGATGTATTTTTCTCTCTCTCTCCCTTCCCTTATATACAAAGGCTGCTCCATTGAGGAGGTTTCAGAAAAACTACCCCGTTAAAGTCATAGTTAGCATACGACAACAACTTTCACATCTCTCATATTTACTATTTCCTAAGACGTAATAATACATCTTTTTTTCCCCTTTTTTGAGCAATGTAATGATACATATTGCGCACGACAAATGTCTCCCTCCGTATATAAGACCACACTAACAAACATACTAGCTCAGAAACAAATTCCCACTCCTGCACCATGCTGCCGAGGACACGCGCACAGGCCTAGGTTCTTTTGCCAACAGAAAAAAGGGCAACTAAGTTTCTCCGTAGTTAGCACTCGAACAATGGCTCTATATATTTGAGAATTACCGCTCCGGCTGCAGTAGTTAACTAATATTAGAGACTGCTGCCGGGTACATGTTCTCTGTTAAACTGCGACCGTCATCTGCTTATGCATGTTCTTCTCAAGAAGCAGCAGCTCAGTAATAGGGATTGCAGCTGATCAGGAACGTAGGTGCGCATAATTAACCAGAAGTACGTAATTAGCTACTATTTAGTTATGCTTATTTATCTCCCAGAGCCAACGTCAAAAATCGTCCGTCCAATAGTAGTTAACTGCAATCAGATAATTGGCTAAGTATGCATTTGTATTCTCAGTATGTATGTAACTTAATCTCCATCCTAGATAACAATATCCCCCTCTGGGAAAGAACTTAACCGAATTCAGCGAGCGAACAAACGCGCCGAATCATCCAGGGGCCACTGGCTGGCTGGGTCTCCAATCCCATCCCCACTGGCTTGTCTACAAATTGGTGGAGTGAACATGAGGTTCCAAGTCTCCAGACCTACAAATCCAAGTAAAATATTAAGCAGATACAAAGCTTTTTGTTCAGTAAAACCAAATCAAAGTCACAGGAGTGAAATTTAAATCACAGTCATTGGTTCCCCTTACCACTCATTTGTTTGGTCACATTAGTTGACTCTTCCCATTGGGTGGCTTGGAATGGTGGATTCCTCACATTGCCGCGCATGTCCAAGTAGTCCATTGGAGCTAGGCAAGGCATCATGAGACCAGCCTCTTCACACATGTTCATGTTTGGAGTTTCGGTGGGTGAAAATTCCATTGGGTTGTAAGATGGGAATGAAAACGGTGTGGAGTAGTAGTGTTGAAGCTCATCTTGGAGCATCCATCCATCACTTCCTTCAACAGGTGGGAGATCCTTTGGGGAATACGAAACCACAGATTCGGCTCCCTCTGGGTTCATCTGATCTTGGTCTATCACAATTGGCTCCGTCCGGGTTCCGCTTCGGCTCCCACATTGCGGAGCAGGACTCACATGGATTACCGAGGAGCCGTGTTTCCTGCGGATCGCAGCGCTGGAACTGGGCGGGCTATCCTCGGAGGCATTCGTCGCGTTTCTTACGCACCTCCTGGATTCTCCAGCGGTGGTATTCCCTGCCTTCTCTCCATGTTCATTCCTCTTCGTGATGTGACACAGAGCAAAAGCTCCCTACATATGTTAATATACGAATGATTCCAGGAATCAGAGAGTTGAGGCAAGAAGAAGAAAACGACCACGTTTACCATTGGCTTTGATACAGCAAGACTTGACCCAGATAGATGAATAGATAGCTAGGCAAAGAAGAGAAACAAATCTTAGGAAGAGAGGAAGAAACAGTGTTCACTACGGGATAGATATAATTTACCACAAAGTTGGTAATTCCCGGTGAAATCTCCTTGCAGAGGCGGTACTCGTGCATCACCCACTCTGTTCGGTCACCGGCGGGGGCCCTCCCTCGGTAGAAAACGAGGGTCTTCCTTAGTGCAGCGGTAGCAACAGATGAGCAGACGACCTTCCGGTCCTTGCCGGTGGCCTTCCAGTAACCAGACCTGGTGGCCCTGTTTGTGCGAGAACCGTTGGGATACTTCTTGTCCCTTGGGCAGAAGAAGAACCATTCCTGGTCCCTTTTCGGAAGGAACGATCTGTCTGCAGGCAGGCGCAAAAGTGTTTCAGAACCTGCTTTCTAATGTTAGAACCAACACCATAGCTCAAGAACTCAAAATCTTCTTGGACAGAATTGGATGAACAACATCCCGTCAGCGCACATTCAGGGAGCTCCAAGTTACCATTCATTCACTTGATTAATTCTCTTCCTCATGCTACCACTAGAATATATCGGTGGTAACCAAAATGTGGTTCATGGGATTAAAGGGTGTTATATTTAATATTAGATTGGGCCTTTCAAATCAATAATTTTGGAGAGGCACCAATATTATAAATATATATAAGATATTCTGTCCCTTTTTACTGTGGGACTATTGTAACACATCTCCGTCTATTTTAGATTCTATCACATAGATTATAAATACTGATTGCGCAACATAGATTATATCTTGGGCTTTGATGTAATTAATGTTAGATTTAATATTAGATTAGACTCAAAAGCTTAACTGGTCTTAATGGTGGGCTAATCTATTCTAACAAAGGGAAGCAGGGGGGCAACATGAATATACCTGGCAGCTCCCATGGATCGAACTTGTACAGATCGATCACCGGAATCACTTCGAGCTCCATCTCCTGTCCGTCCACCTTCCTCTTTAAGTAGTACCCCACCAGCTCTTCATCGGTTGGGCGGAACCGGAAGCCGGGTGGTAGAGACGTTGGACCCATGTTTGCGAATTGTGTGATTCCCCAGAAACAAAAACCGAAAGGAGGAGAAAAGAACAGAGAGGGAAAGGAAAAGGAGCTATCTTTTACGAGGCATGGAGATTATTAACAGAGACGAGGTTAGACTACACGACATATGAACCCTGTGGCTTAATTATGTGTCCATGCTGTACCTATTGAAAATTTGATAGATCCAAAAATAGAAGCTCTTCCCGATGCAAAATCTCTCGACCAGTGTAGAAAACTTCCACAGGATGCAACTGGTGATCCTCACAATCATTCTTCCCAGATTCGAATTCTTAGCAGCGGCAGGAATCCCACCAGCAGCTCACTGCGATATTATAACTAGGTGCAGGATGCTGCCTCAAGTGGATGAGCAACCGAAAATTAAGGAAGCAGCCCTAGTGCAGGACGCGGAGAATTCAAAACTTAAAGAGGAGTACAGAGCCGATCATACAGAGCACCGCCGCGAAGGGGGAGTCTGTGACTGCACAGAACCACTACCCCACCTGCGGTTAAAGACTAGCAAGCTTTTAGAGGAGTACTTCCCAGAACAACTCAAGCATGTCAGCACTGAAATCACACTCTTGGAACTCCAGAGCAGGAGGGAATGCAGACGCCGTGTGGGATGAGGAAAACCGTAAAAGTGTTTCATGCCTTGGGTCTGGTGGCTGCTTATGTAGACAGTGGAAAGGTGAGGGAGGTCGCGCTTCAAGCAATCCAAAGGCCAGGTTCACGGTTCACCCGCGTGGATGAGGAGGCAATTCTGACAGCTGCGGCGGAAAAGGACAAGGATGAGACCCACCACCCTCCAACTTTGTTTACTGATCCGTTCACACCAATGCTTAAATTGTTTCTTGCTCGCGAAGTAGTCCCACCAACTCCTGTATTGTAACTACTTGGCCAGTCACCTCCTTTTAGTGACTACTCTTTCCCGTTCTAGCACCAACCGACTTCCCACTCCATAATGGAAGTGAAGCGGGCGGAGATGATGGTAGAGTAGCTCCAGTATTACTTGCAAGAGAAAGATTTAGTATATTTTTTTATTATATTTAAGTATAATATGATTAAGTATTAAATTCATATAACACTATTTATATGAGGGGTGATAAAATAATAACTTAATTATTAAATGTCACATGAGTTTAGAACTTAATCATATTACAGTTAAGTGTAATAAAAAAATATATTAAACCTTTCGCTACTCGCAGATGCATTAAAATGGCCAAGTCACGAAACACACCGCCAAACCACAGAGACATTGGCCATTTTTAAAATTGCTATTGATATGTCCATGGGTAACTTACACCTTCGTGGAACTTAACTTTTCAGTCCGACCATATAATATTGAACACTGTGGAATGCATGCCAACTAGCACTCGTTGGAAGGGCTCAGATAACTTTAAAGGGGTCATAGGATATTTAACTACAAAAGGGCTCATTTTTATATGTCCAATTTCTGAAATAGAGGGCAATCTTGTTAAGTTTACTTTAAGAAAAAAAAGTTCCTTCCCATTTGTTTTTCTGGGAATATAAAGGATTTCTCAAACTCAGCTTTGAGGGCTTTCTTCGTCCGTACTCCTTCTCCTTCCTTTTAGTCTCCGTGTTGTTAATGAGTACAGGACAAAAAACATATTGGACATAAAACTATTAGAGTTAATTATGAAACCTCTTTTTAAATGACGGCTTTCTTTACATATATACACCTATTAGAAGTCTAATTACATAAAATCCATCTTACATTTGTATTATCATGTATATCTCTCTTAGGTATTAAAAATGTCATGTGAGGCTCTATCATTAAGTGTCGTGGCCAAACAGAAAAAAAAAACGTTAATGGACATCTATTGAGGGTCATTTTTTATGTCAAATGTTCATAAAACCTCTCTCTCTCTCTCTCTCTCTCTCTCTCTCTCTCTCTCTCTCTCTCTCTCTCTCTCTCTCTCTTCTCTCTCTCTCTCTCTCCTCTCTCTCTCTCTCTCTCTCTCTCTCTCGGAGTCAAACGGGAAAACCCCCTCAACAGGGCTTTGTTGAGGTTAGGCTACCCAGGGGTAGCCTAACAAATTTTAATCCCAAAAAATATACATTTTCTTTGTATCTTTGGGAGGGAGATAGGTTAATTTATTTTTTTATGTCAACTTTCATCTTTGATTCTACTTATTTTTATGTAAAAAATATAAAAAATAAAAAATATATAAGATATATAATAAAATAATATTTAAAATTTTATGATAATTTTTATAATTTTTTTAAGAAAAAAAAAAAAGCTAACTCCTTCTACCCCACCTCAAGAGGTGGGGTAGACTTAACCCGGGTTATCCGTGGGTAACCTTTTCCTCCTCAAAACTACAGGGGTAACCCCTTTGTCAAAGCTACAACCCCTCCCTCCTCTACATCTAAATCTCTCTCTCTAGAGCATGTGCGCATGCGCGCTTGTGAGCCATGTTGGCAACGATGTCTTCTCTACATCTCAATCTCTCTCTCTCTAGCACGCACACATGCATGCTTGCACACCAGTGTTGGAGATGATGTCTTCTCTACATCTCAATCTCTCTCTCTAGCACGCACACACCTACGTGCTTGCGTGCCAATATTGGAGACAATGTCAAAGCGGCAAAGCCTAAATGTGAAGTGGAAGATCCCTACTACAATCTACTGGAAAAGGAAGATGACAAGTAGCTGCTTGAAGAAGCGAGCACGTCGAAGACAAAGCGGATGGAGTAGTAGGTCATGACTATCTAGACAACGGACTAGAGGACGGAGATGAGGTGCAAAGGATGAAGTTGGAGAGGGTGAAGGAAGGCCTATGTGGATAGAAGAGTACGTAGGTCCCGATGCTTGTAGAACACCAGAAACTAGATGGTGATGGACATCTCGACGAAGTTGTTGAACATGTTGATAACTGTAGAGGCTATTTCTAGCCTCCTAGGCCCGTAGGCCCATCAAGACCAGCAAGGCAAAATGGCTATGGCCCTCGCGCCACGTGTCCTCGGCTTCCGCCAACCGGCTGCCGAACACGCTTCAGCTGTAAGCGCCCGACAGTCCCAGTGATAGTTTTCGAACACCTCACCGGCTGCTCCAACAAGATTTGCCCTTACCGAGCTGACCAGGCGGCTCCTACTCGAGCCCTCAATCACCAAAGTACCTAAGCATCGGGCACGCGCGGGCTCCACGCCCGAACACCTCCAGGATCCAGGGAGTGGTCTCCGGACACCCCTCATTCTATTCGGTCCAAGCCCCAGCCTACCGAACAGGTCCTGCTCAAGGCGCACCGTGGTCCCATTGGCATGCATTGCGCCTAGACACTGGCTACCGAACAGCAGGTCTAGCCTACCGAACAGGCAACCTGCTCGGTACCTGTCGCCTAGGAGCCACCAAGCAGCTCCCCGTCTTCTGACGACGGTTACAACAGCTCCATCGTGCACACCCCACGATCATATGGTGCATTAACTGCAGGCCCCCTTAACGGGTGCCCGAACGCATAACTCCCCTCCAAGGGCGCCAACCGGCGCACCCTTTCTGGCGACATCAAGGGACGTCCCGTCCCACTCCTTCTGTACCATCACCTATAAAAGGCCCAGGTAACCTCCATGCAGAGGTATGTCGTCTTGGACGCTCACACTCGCCCTCGCGCGACTCACACACGAGAACCCCCTTTCCTTCAAGCCTCTCAAGTCTCATCCTGACTTAGGCATCGGAGGGTTCTCCCCGGTTCTTCAACCGGGCCCTCCTGATCCAGTTCTGGTTTTGCAGGCTTCTGTCCGCACTGGCATTCGTCTTCCCCATCTTCTCCTGTGGAGGCCCGTTTGGCTCTAGCCCAAACAGGAAAACACTTCCACAGTTTGGCACCGTCTGTGGGAACGACAGCAGCCATGGCTCGCAGACGTTCCTCTCACCAGAACTACAGCAGTAGGGCGATGAGGTCTCGACATCCGCACGCTGACTCACGCGTCAGAGTCCCCCCTGTTGACGCCGTCGTCGCCCCCACTGGTGCACCCGGTGACAATCCAGCTGCTGCAGTACCTGCGACGCCCTGGAGATAGTAGAGCTCCGGTGGCAGATGAACATCTGACAGGAATCTGTCAGGGCCTTGTGGAAATAGAAAATTTTACAAATTCCTAAGATCTCTTTAAAAATATGTTTGTCTTTTATCATGTTTTCTCATGGATGCACACGTATTGCCAATCCAAATCCCTTCGAACGCCACTTGAGCAAGAGTGACGTGAGATGAATCGGCAATTCGCGTAGCGCGGGCGTGCCAGCCACCGAGGTGGCAATAAAATGTTCTGCCTCCGAGAGTCGGAGGGCTTTGGGTGTATTGTGCACGCCGTTTGACTTCGTCAAACGAGAGTGAGTGTTCGGGTCCTGGACCAAAAATCCCATCGTTGCCTAAATGCAGCGACGTTAATTACATCTTTCTGAGAAGGAAAACCCTTGATTAATCGCCAGATTTAGAAAGCCTCATGACCTAAAGCGGGGACATCCGATAGGGGCGCGAAACACAAATTAAATTTGAGCTGAGATGCCATTAAGCGAAACAAACGCCTATTCGGACTCACTTGATCTTCGCTCAACTAACGACCGGGTCTCTTCGCCTATTGACTCATTTACTTCTTTTATCACGAAGAAAACTTCAATTTGATCCATTGGGTCCATTTGAGAGAGACAAGCCAAAAGAAGGGGTCTATTTGATCATTCGTGGATACAATGCCACTTGGTCTTTTAGTTGAAAACAATTTCGATTTGAGTCTTCTATTGAAAACAATTTCAATTTGAGTCTCTTATCCTGTTGTAAAACATGAGGTTGATCTTTTGTCCTTAAAAATGGTCATTTTGTCTTTTGCTCTTTTATAAAACGGTGGGATGATCTATGTATTTCGATCCTATAAAAAGGGTTCAATTTGATCTTTTACTCTTTTGTGAAACATGAGATGGTCCTTTGTTGTTTTGCTTGAAAAATGTTCAATTTGATCCTTTTTCTTCTTTTTAGGCATTTAAAACATAGGGTGATTAAATTAATCTTTCGTTTCTTTTATCATGGAAAAGCTTTTAATTTGTCACTTAGTTCTTTTTGAAACATTTAAAATGAAGTTCTATTTGCGATTCGGCGCAGCTGGACCGTTTAGTAGTCACTTGGCAACCGGGACACACTCGATACGGCGCAGCCCAGGGACGGCCTTGATTCGGCGCAGCTGACAACAGAAAACCGAATCGGCGCAACCCCACTGAAGTGATAGACATCATTGAATCGGTGCTCGTTCACAACGTTGACAACTCAATTGGAAGCTAATGACCTCTTTAGGGATTTTTGCGCCGACTCAACCCTCGCGAGGAAAATTCGGCAGCATTTCCCCTTATCGTGGTCGATAAGGGGAAAGCGCGATGCTCATCCACCACAAGTGGAGATGGCACAAAAAGAGAGAGTATACATCGTAGAACGACGTAACTCCAATGGCACATGACCCCGATCCCCCAGGCATGCCTACGGAGATCCGGGCAATGTCATGGCCAAACAACCCACAAGACGGTATCAGTAGCGTGTGGACCCACCTGTTCGGACATAGACATTATATTGTCCAACCCGGGGGGGTGGATGGGTCTTACATTATGTCATTTAACTGTTGATTAGCTGGTGTCATATGGAGCAATGATTTTGCTCATGTAACTTCAGCCAACATGATGGTCAGGACGTCGAATCGGCGCAGCTCTGCTCTGGTCTTACAAGACTGCCAGAACCAGTGCCAGGCCGAATCGGCGCAGCTGGCTACCTGTGCAAGAGATGACGATCGCCTCTCTCCTAGAACGCCCTTGCTCATGGCAGGGATGATCTTGGAGTTTGAGATGGCATTGTAACCTATTGCTTGATGGGCTAAACAAAGAGATCTAGGCATTATTTGCCCAACCCCTTTGATTAGCGAAATGAGACTATTTGGTGTTGGCTTGAAATGCACATCAAGGGATGGCTGAAAACCGCCAATGGGGTGATCTATTGAGAGGGGCGAACCAAGGCTTGATGGGCTCTTTGAATGGGTCTTTTGGAGATGGTGTTTAGACAAGAAAAAAAAAACATGAGCATTACTTGCTCATTCTCTTGACTATTACCATGGACATATGTTGACCGCAATGGGGACCCTTAAGGGACTGTTTTGACAGTAATGAAACAACCATCTAGAAGGCCAAAACAGCAGAAAACATGGCTCATTGATGGAGGAATTTAGCATGCTATGCATGCATTAAATGGGAGAAAGGATCCCATACTCCCATGACCTCATTTATTGAGGTATGGGAGGCATGGAGAGGCCTCATTTAGAGGTGCTAAAGGGGGAGGAGACATGCCTCTATGAAGAGGATATCCCATCCCGTAGCCCCTTTGCAAGGAAAGAGAGGTTAAAACCTAAAAAAAAGGATGGGGAAAGGACATGCAATGAATGCAAAGAGGAGGTTCCATCACACCAAGAGAAGGTGGAATAAGCATATAAAATGGGTTCTCTTGCTTAGAAAGAAACAAAAATACAAAGCTTCAAAGAAAGCAAAAGAAAGGGGGGGAAGACCACAAGTGTGACAACCTCTCTCCCTACATCTCCCTTTTGACAAGACAACTCAATGCCCCTCTCTCTCTCTTTTCTTTTCTCTCTTTTCCTCTTCTCTTACCCTCTCTTCCTTGCCTTCTTCTTGCAGGTGGCTTCACGGGAAGCTCTTGGGGGAGAAAAACGCAGGAGCTTCTTGGCTTGCTTGGGGAAGAAGAAAAGCCCTCTGTTCTTTTCTGTTTGCTGCCCTCTTGGAGGAGAAACCCACACAGCCAGCCTTCTTCTCCTCTTCTCCGTAACCCTCTCCTGGCCCTCCTTTTCCAAAGCCTTCTAGAAGAGAACCCTTCCAAAACCTGCCCAACAAGACCCCTGGCCCAGCAGGGTGGCAGGGGGCTTTTTGCCATTTGGAACTCCCTTTTGGGAGGAGTTGCAATAGCTTATTATCACCTCCCTACTTTATGGGATGAGATAATGCTATTTGCATCATGGGCCTTTGGGGGTCCCCTTTTTTTTTAGTGGGCTTTGTTTCCCTTTTGGCCCAGCCCGCCAAGGACTTGGGTGAGGAGGAGCCGGCGATGTGGGGTGATGGGCCGGCAGTTTGGGGGCCCATTAACAGAAAATTGGGGTGTCCACAAATGCCCCCACCCGTGGGTAGTGCGAGAGGACACGCAAAGCGACATCCGCGGGTGTACTTTGACTTTTCGGCTGGTTCATCAACACAGGTAGTCTTTGACTTGTTGCCGTACTGATGATCTGTTGGTGTCTTGTCGTATTAGTGATCACTTGACTCCGCTAGAGTGATGACCATCTTACATCAACAGCTTGATAATGTGCGTCGGCCATGCGCTTCATAGACTTGTATATTTGATGAATCAACATCCTCGTAATTTGCTGGCATCATGAACCAGCAGCACTGAGTGATTCAACATGGTTGGGGAATCAACAGAGGGTACCACAAGTTGATAGGCTTGAGGCGATGGCCGTGATTTGGCTGGAGGCTCCCAAGAATCGGCCCATGGCTCTCACAAGTCGACGAAGCTCAAAATGGTAAGCTTGATTTGGTTCAGTTGACGAATCAGTATGAAGCTCCTCGAGTCGGCAGGCTCAAAGTGGTAGCCAAAATTCAGTGTGTCCCATGAGAGTGAGCATGGGCTCAAGAGTTGATGAACAGGCCCGATGGGGTCATGAAGACCATTGAATTGACGACCTGCTTAAGATCTTGTGGCTTTCATGAGTCGGCCAACTATTGTGTCAATTGGATTGCGTTGGCTTTTTGTATAAGCCAATAGAGTATGCTGGCTCACTATATGATCTAGTGGCTCTTGCGACCCAGTAAGTGACCTTGCTACTTTCTTTCTTCTGAACTGTCTAACTGGTTGGTCACCTTGAATGCGCCACAATCTGAGCATGCAGTAAGGTCTTAGTGGGAAGAAGTAGATTGCCTCCACGTCATTGTCACTGATTTTGATAACCAGACTGCCACTTTGGAGATCTTGTAGCCCTCATCAATGCCGCTTTGCTCATAGCTAGATTAATGTGCTCTTGTCTTTCTCTTTTGACTTTTGTTGTGTCTGAGTATCAACAGATTTCTTCCACAAAGCTAGTTCTATGGGTGTCGACTGACTTAGCCATTTGTCGACACCAGCTCCATGAGGTGTTGACGGATTCAATTAAAGTCAACCATGTGTCGACACTTGCTTTTATGATTGCCGCCCGACTCTCTCAGAAATTTCCTTCGAGGGGCTTGGAAGTTGTCAGAAACGACCTCATGCATAATGACATTTCACTTCATCATGTATGAGATAGAACTCCGACTGGCATGAAGATAGGCTTCGACTGGCAATGGCACGGAGGCGGGCTCCGGATGGCGCCGGCATAAAGGCGAGCTTTGACTGGTATGAAGATAAACTTCAACTGGCATTGGCATGAAGGCAAGCTTTGGCTGGCACTGACGTGAAAATAAGCTTTGATTGTCGAGTACCATTTTTTCCAGGATTCCCTTTCTAGAGACTTGAAGCCTGTTTGCCTTTGGTATCTGTCTTTGATTGATTTTTTTATTTTTTTTATTTTCACATTATCGAATTGAGCGCCCTTTCGGGTTTTCACCCAATCCGACCCCCTCTTGCTTTTGCCTACGCGCCCTTTTGGGTTTTCACGTAGCGGGGTACCCAATTTTGCCCATGGTGCCCTTTCGGGTTTTCGCCATGACCGGATTTTAGCTCTTTTTACCCTTGTCCAGGGGAGACCTAGACAAGTCCAACGAGGCACCTCTATTTTAAGCCTCTTTTTTTATTTTTTTTAATACACATATATATGTATATATATTATAAGGAGAGATTCATGAGTGGAATATAACTCGACCACCAATCATACCATGATGTTGGTATATGGTGTGAGGTTATTTGTGTTGATTGCAAAATGGTAACCTGGAAAACCTATGTACTAGCTTCAACAAGGGTTCTAAAGGTAAATATCTATTGGTTAGCCAAGACAAGAAGTCAAGGCTAAGCTTTATTTGGAATTTTGTAAAGGCAGAGGCTATCTAAACCTAGGGTCCTACTTGGCGAGAGCAAGTGTATATATGAGTGAGGCATAGATGGCAAGAGACAGCTTGTCTAAGTTTTGAGGTTTCATTTTGACCAGAGAGTGCATAGCTGGATTCAAAGAATGTATAGCAAAAATGGGATTTCTTGAAAAAGCAGGGATGGAACTCCCCCTTCTTGCCATTTTGACATTTTTGACTTCATTCATTTTCATTTTTTTATCACATTACTGACCCAAGCGCCCTTTCGGTTTTTCACCAGAGTTAGCCCCTTCTTGCTTTTGCCTACGCGCCCTTTCGGGTTTTCACGTAGCAGGGTTCTCATTTTTGCCCACGACGCCCTTTCAGGTTTTCACCGTGGCCGGGTTTTTCTTGTCCTTTTTACCCCTACTCCGCAGTGGAATCCGAGTAGGTCCGACGGGCATCTCTATTTTTAACCCTTTTGTTCATCATTTTTTTTATCATCTCATTTTTTTTCTTATACAGAAATATCGCAGGATATGCCCTGCGAGCATACATTCAATAGTGTACCCTCAGAGTTCTTGGACATGAAAGACTAGAGGGTGTATGTCTTCAAGGCAATGTCAAATTTAGCTCTATGAGTTGTTGAACCCTCCTGATGTTGAAGCATAATGACGCCATCTCGAACCATCGACCATTGTGACGGTGGCTCCACCATATTGACTTGGGGAATCATGGAATTGCAAAGCTCAATGTTAAATCCCCCGGACTGCCACAAAAAGGGATGCGATAATATACGGTTCCTGCAAAATAATATGATTATATAAACATCGAACATGGCAACCCAATTTTAACTCCTAAATCCTCGGAGATCCCACGTGGCAATTGTCCCACGGGCTGAGATGGAACTACAATGCTTATCTTGTAGTTGTAGCTCCTCGGAGAATGATTTGTCTTATATCCCTGGAGACCCCAGATGTGGGAGATATTCCACAAATTGAGAATGGACTACGGACTTATCCCGCAATTGCAGCTCTTTTGAGATGGATTCTTATATCCTTGGAGACCTCAGACGCGGAACTAATCCCACGAACTGAGGCTGGACTACGGTATTTATCTCGTAGTTGCAGCTCTTTAAGGGTATATTCTTTTTATATCTTTGGAGACCCCAGATGTGGCGACATTTCACGATCTGAGGCTGGACTACGGTACTTATCCCGCAGTTGCAGCTCCTGGTAGATTGATTAAGAGTTCGAGCATGGGAGCCCAACACGTGGGCAGAGAGACTCGACTTCTTAAATCAAATGTTCTATTTTCTTTTGGTGCAATTCTTTTGTTCTTTTCATTTTCATGACTAATTTTCTCTTTTCTTTTTTTTCCTTTTTTTCTTTTTTTTCTTTCTTCTATTTCTCTTTATTTTTTTCTTTTTTTTGAACGAAATTTTATTCTATCCTCTATTTTTAATCATTTTATTTTTCCATTGATCATTTTATTATCTTCTATTCATTTTGTCTATTTCTTTCTTTTCTTTTCTTTTTTAATGTATATCTTTTAGAGACCTCAAATGTGATTAACATTCCACAAAAATAGGTTGGATTACAGTACTTGTCCTGCAGTGTCTGTTTATAGGAGGTCAATTTTGATTTATATCTTTGGAGACCCCAGATGTGGGAAATATCCCACAACTGAGAATGGACTGCGATATTTGTCTCGCAGTTGCTGCTCCTTTGAGGTCAATTTGTCTTTTATCTCTGGAGACCCCAGATGTGGAAAATATTCCACAAATTGAGGATGGACTACGACACTTATCTCGTAGTTGCTGCTCCTTTGAGATTAATTTAATTTTGAATCCCTGGAGACCCCAGATGTGGAAAATGTTCCACAAATTGAGGATGGACTACGGAACTTATCCCGCAGTTGCAGCTCCTTTGAGATTAATTTGATTTTTGAATCCCCGGAGATCCCAGATGTGAGAAATGTTCCACAAACTGATAATGGACTACGTAACTTATCCCGCAGTTGCAGCTCCTTTGAGATTAATTTGGTTTTAAAGTTCTTTTGCTTTAAATATCTTTTTAGTCAATTTTGAAAACATTGGGCACAGAGACCCACTTTAGAAATCATGAGGGAGTGGAAGCTCGATTTTAAAGCATGTGGGCACAAACCCAATTTGAAAACATGAGGGCAAAGAAGCCCGCTTTTGAAATCTATGAGGGCGTAGAGGCCTCGATCTTTTTATTAAACATGTGGGCGCTAAGGTCCCGTTTTGAAAGTATGAGGGCGAAAAAGCCCGATTTTAAAACATGTGGACACAGAGGCCCGGTTTGAAGACATGAGGGCGAAGAAGCCCACTTTTGAAACTTGTGAGAGTGTAGAAGTCCGATCTTTTTATTAAACATGTGGGCGCTAAGGTCCCAGTTTGAAAACATGATTTTGAGTTTTGAAACATGAATTTTCAAATATGATTGACACATCGTTATTTTGAAAACGTCGATTTTGTAATTTGACTGGCAAATTGTCACTTTTGAAATATGATTGACAAATTGCCACTTTTGAAATATATCATTTGAAACATGATTGGCAAATTGCGAGTTTTGAAATATGTCTTTTGAAATATGATTGGCAAATTGCCAGTTTTGAAATATGTCTTTTGAAATCTGATTGGCAAATTGCCAGTTTTAAAATATGTCTTTTGAAATATGATTGGCAAATTGCCAGTTTTGAAATATGTCTTTTGAAACATGATTGGCAAACGGCCAGTTTTGAAATATGTCTTTTGAAATATGATCGGCAAATTGCCGCTTTTGAAATATGTCTCATTGACAAATTGCCAATTTTGGAATATGACTTTTGAAACATGATTGGCAAATTGCCATTTTTAAAATATGAGTTATTTTGAAATATAAGTCTTTTTTGAAATCATGAATGGCAAGCTTGCCAATTTTAAAATATGACTTTTGAAAACATGGTTGGCGATACGTCACTTCTTAAAATATGAGTTCTTTTGAAATTATGGGTGGCAAGCTTCTCGATTTTAAAATATGACTATTTGAAAACATGACTGGCGAGACGCAACTTTTGAAATATGAGTTCTTTTGAAATTATGGGTGGCAAGCTTTCCGATTTTAAAATATGACTATTTGAAAACATGACTGGCGAGACGCCACTTTTGAAAATATGAGTTCTTTTGAAATTATGAATGGCAAACTTGCCAATTTTAAAATATGGGTTTTGAAAACATGATTGACAATTTGCCAGTTTTCTTTTAATGCAGATGACATCGAAATAAGGATAAATCCTTCGTCAACTTTATTAGGGATCCGGAAAAAGAATATGCACTCAAAATCCGATAAGAAAACCCATGTATGAATATACACATAAGCGGTGAAAGTCCGGTGCGATATGATCATGTGAGCTCATATCATCGCCCTGCAGAAAATATGCAATTTGGTTGAGGTATTATTTGTCTCAAAACCATAGTCTGGCTAGCGGTATGGTTGGCCTATTTATTTTTTGCTGCTCGTCTTTGACAATATTACCTCAGGTAGCCCTAAAAGAGCCAATTGAGACCGCCTCGATGATCGGGTCTCATGCTGGGTGGTCGGTGTGACCACCTCAGCAAGCTGCTTCTTCTTTTTTTTTTTTTTTTTTTTTTTGCTCTTTTTTGTCATTTTTTGAATGAGTATATACATGAATGGACATTACATATTTGATCTGCATCTGCCCCCAGAATCACTCAACCTTGACGAGTTGGCTCTTATTTATTTACTTGTGATGGGCAGACGATCTTGAGGTTTCTCCAAGGTACGTGGATTTCCTCCGGGGTGCACGAGCTTCATCTATGCGTCGAGCATCTTGGGCTGTTTATGCTATTCTGGCTTGGATATTACAGGTTGCATTTGCTCCCCGTGCTGGTTGGCACATGCTGTCATATGTTCTTCTTTTCTATTGCATTGGAGCCCGATGAGGGCGCGGCGAGTCCACCTTGTACTCGCCCACTTGCAATTCTTCTTTTCTTATCAATGCTTCAATTTTATCTTTGAGGACATAGCAGTCATCTGTAACATTCCCCGGCAGTTGATGATATAAGCAAAACTGGGGATCGTCCTTCTTTTTGATGTCCTCTATCCTTCTAGGCTCAGGCGGGACGATTTTGCTATGTTGACGCGCCCATTCAAAGAGGGCATGTGTCTTATCTCTTGGAAAGGAGTATGACTTTTGCATCTTCTCTTGCAATGAACCCCTTTTATTTCGCTTCATCTGCCTGGCAGAAGACGAGCTAGCTTCACTCTTTTGTTGTGAAAAGGCTTTGAGGTTCACAGTATGAACATTTCCAGGTGCTGGCCTTTTCCCAAGCAATCCATTTTCCTGACTTGACGCATAGGCAGGAGGATAGTTGGCAAGGAATTGTTCGATCTCGACCACAACTTTATTTAGTCGGTCGAAGGATTTGATCTCTATGCCGATCATCTTTTCTAGGACATGCCTGCTCAGGTTTTGCTTGCAAATTTGAACAGCATCCTCTGGATGTAGTGGTCGTCTGCATCTCATGCTGAGATCTCTCCACCTTTTGACATAGTCCAGAGCTGACTCATTTTCTCGTTATTTGGTCGCATATAACTCGACCAGTGTGATTTCTCTTTCAGCCACATAGAATCTTTCTACGAACTTCCTTTGCATATCTGGCCACTGTGATGGACCCAGCCAGTAGCATTGAGTACCATTCAAAGGCAATTCCAGTCAGGGAAGATCCGAAGAACTTGAGCATACGACTCATCAGTGCCAGATCTCCCATTACATTGACATAATATGCAACATGTTCTCTTGGCGATCCGTGCCCATTGAACTTTTCAAACTTGGGTGGCTTACTGATGCTAGAAGGTAATCTCTTTGCAGCATGGCACACAGGGTATGGTACCTGGTACATTTGAAAAGGGGCTTGATCAGACTTGTCCCTTCCAGAGAGCTTTGCTTCTATGATCTGCTCCAACATTTGTCTATTCATAATCGGCGTCCGGACCATGTCTGGATGAGGAGGAGCCGACTGCATCTGAGCCATGGTGGCAGGCCCTTGATGTGCTGCTTGGCAGGCTATAGGCTGCTCTGGAGCTATTAGGCTTGAGGTGCCCCCAGTAAGGCCTGATGCTGACTGGGGCATTGTTGGTAGTAATAGGGTGTGGGGCAAGTTGATGTCAACTTGTGGTGCCCCCACTATGCCCCCTGCTTCTCTTGGTGTAAGAGTCTGGACATCTCTTTCTTCAATTTGCTTCTTTAGCATTTTAATTTCCTGTTGGTATCTTTGTATCAATGCTGCCACAGCATGATCATGTGTATGAGTGCCAGGGATATTAGATATCACTTCAATTGGAGCTCCTCTCGGAGGGGTAGGTGGCAGATTGTTGATATTATCAGCTGCTATTGTATCTGCTGTCTCTTCTTGAGCCACTGAGACTATTGGGGCCTTGCCCTTGGCTTCTTCCCTCCTGACAGGAGGATTCGGCCCTTCATTGAGCCTTGTCAATTCATCTTGTTCAGGGGGCGTATCCCCATGTTGACCGACCACACCAATCATACAACATGTGTATGTCTGCAAAGCTTTGTCTATTCTTTTGGCTTCTTTGCATTCTACCTTGTCCCTGGGTGGCTGCGTCCTTTCAGACCCGTCCTCTGACATCTTCTGAGGTAGCTGCTGATATAGAGAAATTACATTTACCCCTTTTTGCCGAGCTTCCTGTCGGGCTGGGACTTCATGCGGGCGTGGCGGATCCACCTTGTACCCACCTAGTTGCAGCTCTCCTTTGTTGATCAATGATTGGGCCACGTCTTTGAATACATAGCAATCTTCTATGGCATGGCCCACCACTTGATGATAAGGGCAAAAGAGCGGATCACCCTTCCTCTTGGAGTCCTCTGGCCTTTTAGGACTTGGCAAGACAAGCTTGTTGTGTTCGCGGGCTAGCTCAAAGAGGACCCTTGTTTTGTTCCTTGGGAAGGAATAAGCTTTTGCAGTTTCTCTTGTTGCAGAATTTGCTTTCTTGGCTTTGACAACTTGGCAGGTGGGGAGCTGGCCACCCCTTTAGCAGTTGTAAACCCTTGGGCTGTCTCTTCTCTCTGGTTTGCCTCATTGGCAGAAGAATACTTGGTGAGGAATGCCTCGATATCAGATGCAACATTGCTCAGTCGGCTGAAGGTTTTGATATCAATTCCGACCGTTCTTTCAAAGATTTCCTCCCGCAGATTGTGCTTGCACATGCGGACAGCATCTTCTTCACATGGTGGTTGTTTGTACCTTCTAGTAAGGTTCCTCCACCTTTGAATATAATTATGAGCTGATTCATCATGCTCTTGGGCAATTGCAAAGAACTTTTCTATTGGGACTTCCTCCTCAACCACATAGGGTCTACTTTAGACATCGATCGCCTATCCGGTTGGTCTATCCTGGATATGGTGGGGGGATCTGAATATGTATACCCCATCGATGAGGACCCAGAGACTTTGACCAGCATGGCACATCAAGAGTCAATCTTCCCATTGCATCGATGTAATGACGGGGAGAGTATGGAGTCTGGTGAGCATTAGGTAAAGTAGCAGAGTTGTTGCCCTTTTCTGCCAGCTTCATCAAGCCACATATTAGTGTTGGATCTGCAAGATCTGGATGGAGATGGGCCGACTTATTGTTTAGACTGTTGATGATAGCCACCGGCGGCACCGGGGGCGGCTCTTGGTTTTCAAGTTGCTGCTCAGGAGCATGAGCAGACAATGACTGTTGCTGCATGAGACAGCCTTGCAGCAACTGATATGGCTGCTGCTGCTGTTGGAAGAACCGTGGCTGCAAGAGTTGGTATTGAGTCTGTGGATGTGGCTGCCGAGCCATAGCCAAAGACGTCTGTTGTGGTTGTTCATTTACTGGTCGCATGACAAGGCGCTGAGCCGAGGCTTCGATTGACCCTAAGGTCCTTTGAGGAGTCTCCCATGAGCCCTCAGCTTCTCGGGATGTATGTCCCTTAGTCTCTTTGCCTTTTATTTTCCGCTTAAGCGTTTCGATTTCAGCTCGATATTGTTGTAGCAGCTCCAAGACGGCTGGATCTAGGGGTGCAACAAGAGAAATCTCTTGCATTGTGCCCCCAGGAGTCATTTCTGGTGGTGGGGGAATTTCACTGTTGCCCCGACTGCCTTGGGTGGTAATTGCATCGGCAATAATTGTTGTCATTTGGGTTGTGGAGGTGCTAGCTCCTCCATATGTGGCTGTTAGAGCTGCCGCAGCTGCTCTTCTTCTTGTAACGGCGCCTGGCCTCTCAGCCAATTCCGCTAGCTCTTCATTATCGGTCGACAAACCTCCATAACGGTTTCCCATGCCTGCCATGTGGCATGCAAAGACTTGCCATGAACCATTGTGTTCTCTTCTAACCCTCCTCGATGCTTCATGCGGGAAGGTCAATCTCTCGAAGGTAGATATCCTTGTCTTGATCTTTTCAGGTCGAATGTGAACACGTTCACAAGGCACTTCATCCTCACCCAAGCTGCTTTCAGCTTCAGCTTGTGAGGTGTCCACAGCTCTCAGCGGTCTTGTTCGCCGCAGAGGAGAAAATGCAAGGCCAAGGATTTGGTCATGTGGCCTGCGTGCTTTCTCTTGGTGGTGGCGCATGGCCAAGACAACAAGCGCCGGCTGGTTCTCCCGAATAACCGGGATGTGAGCAGACCGTCACAGCTCCATCGTCTTATCATGGAAATGGGCATAAGCACATGCCCCCCCTTGGTGCACTTGGCTTTGAAGCCACGTGGCGGTCTCTGGTAGCCCGAGACCTTCACATCAGTCACTTCTCTTGGTTTTATCTCTTGCGGTGCAAGTTCCTCTTGTACATGCACTTGCACTTTTCTAGGCCTCCAGACTTGCTTGAATTTAATCGGCTTTGGGGGAAGCTTGCCCTTGAAAGTGTTGAACATTTCTCCTTTGCTTGTCAAAGCTTGGAAAGAGTTCTTTACGGGTACTGTTGGCATGACCTGTTTTGGCACAGCCTCAGTTCTCTTGGCTTGCAGATGAATTCTTAGATCTCCAATCCGCACACTTCTCCCTGAGTTAGAAACTCGCGCACGATGAGTGACAATGTTCTCAGCCTCCCTTATCTGTTGAGGATATCTGTTGGTTCTTTTCCCTTTGTTCTTGTGGTGGTCGCTATGCTCCAAGTGGTGGACGTGGCAGCTCAACTTTTCAGTAATCTTTTTGACTTCAGCTTCATATCTAGCTTCAGCTTCTATTCTAGTTTTTGGGTGCAGGATGTTGACAAACGCGACCCCCAGAAAGTTGGGGAATTCCACGACCGGAGGAAAGCTTCCGAAGCGAGTCGGCACACCGAGATAGCCGTACCTTGCATGATCTTGGACTACCAGCGGTCCAAAACGCACTCCAGCCATTGAGCTATTAGTACCTGTTAGTCAATTCAAAGTGATAGTCAATATCGATTATGTAAGGCCACATGGCTTTCTATTCTGGCGAAAAGATGAAGGGAAGCTTGGTCCCACCGGGCGTGCCACGCTGTGGAAATAGAAAATTTTACAAATTCCTAAGATCTCTTTAAAAATATGTTTGTCTTTTATCATGTTTTCTCATGGATGCACACGTATTACCAATCCAAATCCCGTCGAACGCCACTTGAGCAAGAGTGACGTGAGATGAATCGGCAATTCGCGCAGCGCGGGCGTGCCAGCCACCGAGGTGGCAATAAAATTTTCTGCCTCCGAGAGTCGGAGGGCTTTGGGTCTATTGTGCGCGCCGTTTGACTTCGTCAAACGAGAGTGAGTGTTCGGGTCCTGGACCAAAAATCCCATCGTTGCCTAAACGAAGCGACGTTAATTACATCCTTCTGAGAAGGAAAACCCTGATTAATCGCCAGATTTAGAAAGCCTCATGACCTAAAGCGGAGACATCCGATAGGGGCGCGAAACACAAATTAAATTTGAGCCGAGATGCCATTAAGCGAAACGAACGCCTATTCGGACTCACTTGATCTTTCGCTCAACTAACGACCGGGTCTCTTCGCCTATTGACTCATTTACTTCTTTTATCACGAAGAAAACTTCAATTTGATCCATTGGGTCCATTTGAGAGAGACAAGCCAAAAGAAGGGGTCTATTTGATCATTCGTTGGATACAATGCCACTTTGGTCTTTTAGTTGAAAACAATTTCGATTTGAGTCTTCTATTGAAAACAATTTCAATTTGAGTCTCTTATCCTGTTGTAAAACATGAGGTTGATCTTTTGTCCTTAAAAAGGGTCAATTTTGTCTTTTGCTCTTTTATAAAACGTGGGATGATCTTATGTATTTCAATCTCCTGAAAAAGGGTTCAATTTGATCTTTTACTCTTTTGTGAAACATGAGATGGTCCTTTGTTGTTTATTGCTTGAAAAATGTTCAATTTGATCCTTTTTCTTCTTTTTAGGCATTTAAAACATAGGGTGATTAAATTAATCTTTCGTTTCTTTTATCATGGAAAAGCTTTCAATTTGTCACTTAGTTCTTTTTTGAAACATTTAAAATGAAGTTCTATTTGCGATTCGGCGCAGCTGGACCGTTTAGTAGTCACTTGGCAACCGGGACACACTCGATACGGCGCAGCCCAGAAACGGCCTTGATTCGGCGCGGCTGACAACAGAAATCTGAATCGGCGCAACCCCACTGAAGTGATAGACATCATTGAATCGGTGCTCGTTCACAACGTTGCCAACTCAATTGGAAGCTAATGACCTCTTTAGGGATTTTTGCGCCGACTCAACCCTCGCGAGGAAAATTCGGCAGCATTTCCCCTTATCGTGGTCGATAAGGGGAAAGCGCGATGCTCATCCACCACAAGTGGAGATGGCACCAAAAGAGAGAGTATACATCGTAGAACGACGTAACTCCAATGGCACATGACCCCGATCCCCCAGGCATGCCTACGGAGATCCGGGCAATGTCATGGCCAAACAACCCACAGGACGGTATGAGTAGCGTGTGGACCCACCTGTCCGGACATAGACATTATATTGTCCAACCCGGGGGAGTGGATGGGTCTTACATTGTGTCATTTAACTGTTGATTAGCTGGTGTCACATGAAGCAATGATTTTGCTCATGTAACTTCAGCCAACATGATGGCCAGGACGTCGAATCGGCGCAGCTATGCTCTGGTCTTACAAGACTGCCAGAACCAGTGCCAGGCCGAATCGGCGCAGCTGGCTACCTGTGCAAGCGATGACGACCGCCTCTCTCCTAGAACGCCCTTGCTCATGGCAGGGATGATCTTGGAGTTTGAGATGGCATTGTAACCTATTGCTTGATGGGCTAAACAAAGAGATCTAGGCATTATTTTCCCAACCCCTTTGATTAGCAAAATGGGGCTCTTGGAAGGACTATTTGGTGTTGGCTTGAAATGCACATCAAGGGATGGCTGAAAACCGCCAATGGGGTGATCTATTGAGAGGGGCGAACCAAGGCTTGATGGGCTCTTTGAATGGTTCTTTTGGAGATGGTGTTTAGACAAGAAAAAAAAAACATGAGCATTACTTGCTCATTCTCTTGACTATTACCATGGACATATGTTGACCGCAATGGGGACCCTTAAGGGACTGTTTTGACAGTAATGAAACAACCATCTAGAAGGCCAAAACAGCAAGAAAAACATGGCCCATTGATGGAGGAATTTAGCATGCTATGCATGCATTAAATGGGAGAAAGGATCCCATACCCCCATGACCTCATTTATTGAGGTATGGGAGGCATGGAGAGGCCTCATTTAGAGGTGCTAAAGGGGGAGGAGACATGCCTCTATGAAGAGGATATCCCATCCCGTAGCCCCTTTGCAAGGAAAGAGAGGTTAAACCCAAAAAAAAGGATGGGGAAAGGACATGCAATGAATGCAAAGAGGAGGTTCCATCACATCAAGAGAAGGTGAATACATATAAAATGGGTTCTCTTGCTTAGAAAGGAACAAAAATACAAAGCTTCAAAGGAAGCAAAAGAAAGGGGGGGAAGACCACAACCGTGACAACCTCTCTCTCTACATCTCCCTTTTGACAAGACAACTCAATGCCCCTCTCTCTCTCTTTTCTTTTCTCTCTTTTTCTCTTCTCTTACCCTCTCTTCCTTGCCTTCTTCTTGCAGGTGGCTTCACGGGAAGCTCTTGGAGGAGAAAAACACAGGAGCTTCTTGGCTTGCTTGGGGAAGAAGAAAAGCCTCTCTGTTCTTTTCTGTTTGCTGCCCTCTTGGAGGAGAAACCCACACAGCCAGCCTTCTTCTCCTCTTCTCCCGTAACCCTCTCCTGGCCCTCCCTTTTCCAAAGCCTTCTAGAAGAGAACCCTTCCCAAAACCTGCCCAACAAGACCCCTGGCCCAGTAGGGTGGCAGGGGGATTTTTGCCATATTTGGAACTCCCTTTTGGGAGGAGTTGCAATAGCTTATTATCACCTCCCTACTTTATGGGATGAGATAATGCTATTTGCATCATGGGCCTTTGGGGGTCCCCTTTTTTTTGTGGGCTTTTATTTCCCTTTTGGCCCAGCCCGCCAAGGACTTGGGTGAGGAGGAGCCGGCGGTGTGGGGTGATGGGCCGGCAGCTTGGGGGCCCATTAACAGAAAATTTTGGGTGTCCACAGGCCTCCAGGCCCAGTTGTCCAGACAACCGGCCCTGACGGTTCCCCCGCCACCGGAGCAACTAGCGGAGTCGTCTCACCGACAGTCTCATGTACCTCCAGCGCCGCAAAAGCAGCATGTAGAATCGCCCCCATTCGCACGTCGAACACCAGTGCAGCAGGCCAACTCACCCCGCCGTGCCGCGGCGGTTCAGGCCCCCACGTGTTCCGACGTCGATTCTAGCGCCCACACGTCCAGGCCCGAGGGCTTGGCGCATGCCGACCAGGAATTGGTCAGACGCTTCCGCCGCATCGCTGACCTTGAGTGCCGCATGGACGCAATGATCTGGAAGGCAGAGGGCAGACTCTCGGGGGACGACCACCTGGACTTCTGCTCCCCATTCACCGCGGAGATCCTGGAGGCCTGGGTCTCCCCAAAACTGCCTCTAACTTCCATCACGCCCTACGACGGCACCACTGACCCAGCGGACCACGTCCATGGGTTCGAGTCGCACATGGTGTTCCACGGAGCATCAGACACGGCCAAATTAATGTCGGTCTTCCCCGACCACGCTGATGGAGGCTGCGCGGGCATGGTTCGAAGCCCTCCCCGCAGGCTCCATCTCTTCCTTCCACCAGTTGAAAAGATCCTTCCAGGATCACTTCCTGGCCGGAAGGTCTCAGCCGCGCACCGCGGCATCTCTTCTGTCTATTCGGCAGAAGAAGGACGAAGCACTCTGGGACTACATCTAGCGGTTTCGGATAGAAGCACTTCTCATCCCGCGCCTCGACGTCTCTTTAGCCACCAGTGCTCTCATCCGAGGCACTCGTGATGGCTTCCTTCAGAGGACGTTCGGGGTCCAGCAACCGCCTGCCCTCGCTGACCTCCTCTTCATCGCCCATCGCCACGCTGCGTGCGAGGAGAGTCTGGCAGTCAGCCGAGCCGAGCAGGCGAACTCGCCCCGAATCGAGAAGGACCTTATAAGGTCATTTGGGTTCTCGAAAGAGGTTTCTACAAGCTGCCTACCTTCGGCGGCAAAACCATACCGAGAACCTGACATGTAAAAGGCTTATTATTTATAAAAGCCTCTCCGCCCAGCGTCCTACTTCTCTCTTTGTTGTTCTATCGGTTAATGTAAAGGGAGAATGGTACAACCCCTGGTCACGAGCTCCTCAGCTCAGAAGACCAGCGCGGTACCCGTCCTAAGACAGAGGTGTTCGGTTCAACCCCGGGTTGACGAGCTCTTCAGCTCGACCTGCGCAGAACCCACGAGCCTCTAGACACCGACGAATTCCGATTCGAACAGAACACAACTAGAAAAGAGAGGGAAAAGGACAACGCTAGTTAAAGAATTCGGGTGAACGGTAAAACCCGTGGTCACGAGCTCCTCAGCTCAGAAGACTAGTGCGGTACCCGTCCTAAGACAAAGGTGTTCGGTTCAACCCCGGGTTGACGAGCTCTTCAGCTCGACCTACGCGGAACCCACGAGCCTCTAGATGCCAGCGGAATCCACCTTGCCTGCCACCAGCTCGGCAGCCACGCCCGCCAAAGCGACCTCCAACCTCGTTTGCAAGTGCTTCTCAGGAGGACGCCGCCTCATCACAATCAACAGGCTGCTCCGCAGCAGGCATGGAGACATCTCCCCTCTCAAGTGCTCATGATCACATCCGAGCAGACTTGAGAGGGTGGGGGGCAAGTGTAGAGGCTATTTCTAGCCTCCTAGGCCCGTAGGCCCATCAAGACCCAGCAAGGCAAAACGGCTATGGCCCTCGCGCCACATGTCCTCGGCTTCCGCCAATCGGCATCGGACGGTTCTCCCCAGTTCTTCAACCGGGCCCTCCTGATCCAGTTCTGATTTTGCAAGCTTCTGTCCGCACCAGCATTCGTCTTCCCCATCTTCTCCGGTGGAGGCCCGTTTGGCTCTAGCCCAAACAGGAAAACGCTTCCACAATAACCATGTTTAAGAGAAGGGTGCCACTATACAGGATGTCATCGATCTCTGTGTGCATGAAGGTGCATAGGAACACCGTGGAGGCATTGAAGGTGAAATGATGATCTGCATGGTCTTGAAGGTGTAGATGAAGAAGTTGTGGTTGATGAAGAGTCACTCTTTGGCAAATGAGGCTCTGAGGAGCTCCATGGTAGGGACAACGTGCTTGGTGAATAACAAAGCGACACGGTACTGGTTGTGGCTCTTGTTGAAGGGTGTGGAGAGTTCCCTAATGAGGTGGAGGCCAACATGGAATGGAAAAGGACTAGAAAGAGAGAGAGAGATCACTCTTTTCGGCAACAACGTGAATGTGTGTGTGTGTAAGAGAGAGAGAGAGAGAGAGAGAGAGAGGAGAGAGGGGGGGGGGGAGGATAGTGAGATGTAGAGGTGTCAATGGGTGGGCTTGGGTTGGCCCAATTTAAACTCAGTTTAGTCCAACACTAAAATAACCCAACCCAAGTCCAACCCAAATTTAATGGATCAAAGTAAAACAAACCCATGGTAGTCTATTGGGACCCGTTTCAGCCCATCAGCTAATATGTAGATAGATTCACTATTTTTATTTAGCATGTTTTAATTTAAAAGAAACTGTTGGTGTGTGGAAACCGATTTCTTATTTAAGCATATTTTTAATGCATGTGTAAGTATGGTGGTTATTGATAGGTATGGTTGTTATTGATGTCTCTTAGCCCAATGGGCTAAGCCGAGTCCAACCCATCAAGTGATGGGTTTGACAAATGAGCTTCAAAAGAGATCTATGGGCCATCATATTTTAACCCAAATTGAGTCTGGAGTGGACTACCCATTAGGCTTCACAATTAACCCAGTCCATTGACACCCCTAGTGATATGGTGTCAAACTTGTGGTGAGAGAGAGAGTGTGTATGTGTGTTGTGTTGTAGAGAGAGAGGGGGGGGAGGGAGGGGCATATATAAAAATCTTTTATAAGGAGTTTATGCAAATAGTGAGGGTTATTTTGGATATTATCTATTAAGATGTACAGTCGTACGTAGACATCTATCAACGAGATATCTCACTTCCTTCACAGTCCGTTATTGCGAGATTTCTCATAAAAATTTTTATCTGTAACGACAGTATACAAGACAATGCAAATGCAAGACAAATTTTCAAAAAATTAGACTTCTAATAGGGTATATATATATATGTAAAAAATTTAAAATAACTTATAGGTTATTAAACTATTAATATTGAGAATTAAAAGAATGCAAAACTCTCTCTTAAGATGAGTAACATCTAACCATATATGATATGTGATGGATGGGAGGAGTAACCATAAAATTATTAAATGGTCAAGATTCCTCTCTTATCTATAAAAAGTGATAGGTTCTCTATCTACCCACAATATGAAGTTTTAGCACCATAAAATGAAGAAAGAAAAGAGAGAGAAACACCCATCTCTGCAATTCTAGTGTTGCCTCCTTCATATGTTTTCTACTATTCTTTTCTCTACACTAAGGACTAAGGAGGGGGGGGGGGGGGGGGGGGGGGACATCTTCCAACTATCAGACGAAACTTTCTTATACTCACACGATCTATAAGGTACTACCAGAGCATTAAAGGGATCGACAATAACAGACAGGAGCCAACACAGAATTCCTAGACGACCTCAATTTCTTAGAGGAAGAAACAACCGGCTGATAAAAAGGACAAGTCGACCTATATATATATGGGTTCTTTCCACCTGAAACCGAGAATGCATGCTCACTCCAACAGTACCTAATTAGTTTCGTAGTAGTGGTCTTGTTTTAATTAATTATGTAGGCAATTAAATATGTATATATATATATATGACAAGTAGCTAGAATCAAAATGAAGCAAGTCTGTAGACGCATAACTTGGCATCCTTCCGTATGATAGATAGTTAATGATAGATTTTTTTGACAATTGATAGTTAATTCGCGTGAAGCATGAATGCATGACCTGTAAGATAAAGAATTTGATTTAAATGCTACAGACAATAGAAGAACGTAACAATCTCTTTTGGTAGGCCTTCGGGGTCGGCGGGGGATTCTTCGTCCGCCGGGCAAGAAGCAAAATCGTCGCTTTTCAGACACACGGATCGTCCAAGACTTGCATGCCACCACCACTGTCCCATGCATTCAATAGATTTTGTCCTGTCCAGCACCAAGGAGGAAAGCCTACCCCATCTATCTTGTCCTTTCCTCCAATTCTAGCTACACCGGCTAATTAACTAACAATTCTAAGAAATTTGAACACTTGCTCTAAAAAGAAAAAGAATTTTTTGAATAAAAGAAAAAAGGGGGAAAAAGACTGGGTACTGTCCCAATAATAATTGGGAGGTGCCACGCTCACCTTGAGAAAATATGGCCTACATACAAAGTACAAACCCTCCCCCCTCCCCACACACACACACACATAATCTAAATGTAGATAACGGTTATACATCCCCAGTACTACTCAACTGACTACCTGTATATCTATCTCCTTAATAATTAATCATGACTGTAGTCTTCAACTTAATTAAATTCTAAAATGCACGCACGCAAGAACTATGGAAATATAACATGATGAGCTACTAATTAATCAGGGAAGGAAACTCGACCTGACAGATAGTAGTTGATAAGTTGATGCACGGAAAATAAAAATAAAAAAAATAAGAGGGGGTGACCAGCAGAAGATATATGCACACACGTACAATATATATATATATATATATATATATATATAATACATGTATTAATAATAATAATAATAAGGAAACAAACAAGAATATATAATACATGTATTAATAATAATAATAATAAGGAAACAAACAAGATGAAATCCACCCTTTCTTATACCTGTCGCTGTTTCTGCTTTCGGTGGGGAGGCGGACCACCACCCGTCCCGGGCGGGCGATGGGACGGGGACGCGCTCACCAACGGACGACCCCCAATCCTCGGCAGGCGACCAGCAGCGCCGACCACCCTGGGAACCATCACACGAACGAACCAAGGTGGGCCATGCGGCGGCGGCGGCGGCTCCTCTCGTCCGCAATCTATTGGGAGATTCTCTATCCCCAGCCGTTTCCTACCAGAAGAATGTTACCTCGTGGGTGGAAGGAAGCACAAAACTAACTCCCTTTGCATGCATGTACATTTAAGTGGAGCCCCGTCTCCCCAATCTCTTATGCCGGCTGAACTAACCGAGGGAAATGCCCTTTGCAGGCAGGTCCAACATTAGGGTTTTGGAATTTGCCGAAGGAGAGCTTGGGGATGCATATGGGTCAGTTAGTTTGATCAACTTCAATTTCCGCTTGCAGGGGATACTTCTGATTCAGATCTAATATAGAGCAAGTTGTATTTTTTTGGACAGGTAAAGAAAGCATAGAGTTCCCTTTCGTTAACTAAAGCAAAGTACAGGAACTATTACATGGCAGAGGACTCACATCAATTAAACAGAAAGACATAAGAAATATAAAAAGATTATACAAAAGCTCACTTGAGGCAGGATAGATATATAATCTTACAACCAGAGTATACTATTCTAAATTAAGATACAACATTGAATGTCTTCGAGTAAAGTCTCAACAAATCGAAGAGAAATAAAGGGAAGGAGGTGGGAAAAGGAGAGGGGGGAAGGGGATTGAGAAAATGCCACAGAGGACAGTGACGAGACCGCCTCGGATCGAGCCTTCGAAGATGATCTTGAATATTTGAAATCATCCTAAACATTAAACATATGCATTAAAGATGAATTTTTTATTTTCTATGTTTTCCTAGTCAAATTTTGGTGTTTTTTTATAGTTCAATAAATTGTTGCTTGTTCGGTTAGTTGAGATTTTGGTAAGAATTTATTTTTTATTTATTAAGAGCTGGGATATTTTGTTGATAGTAAGTGTTACTGCGAAAGTAACGAAGTCGGCCCAGGCCGAGTTGCTTCCCAAGGGACGAAGGCACGAGGAAGAAGATGTAGCTGAGTGCTTCCCAAGGGACGAAGGCACGAGGAAGAAGATGTAGCCGAGTTCCAACCTGCAAGACCACCGAGTGACCTCGGTGGGGAAAGACTCCGACGATCAAGTCAGTTCAGAAGGTCGGAGTGAAAGAGTTTTTAGGCTAGAAGTTGCGTACCTTTTTCACGAGGGATGCCTCTCCTTTTTATAGGGGTTCCGTGAGTTGAACTTACGATAAATGGCTTGATGACGTGGCCACGACCTCGCCCTTAATTCTGGTGGGATGAGGTAATGGGCAACAAGTACGGCGGATAGGCCCCGAATACTTCGGGCCTTGCCGTTGCCTGACCTGCCCCTTATGGACGTGTTGGGGCAGGTCACGGACGTGATCCGTGATCCTCGGACCCTTCCTCTACTGGGCTTTCCCATCGCTGTCGTGCCAAGACAATTGATGGACGTGGTCCGCGATCTTCGGGCCTTTCCGCCAATGAGCCTTCCCACTATGGTTGGGTGAGTCAATAGTTGGTAAGCCCGAGCTGGCGTAGTGCCACCGAGGATTGTGGAGGGGGTCAGCTCAACTGGGAGCTCGGCTTCGGGGGTCCTTCGATAGATTGCTTGGAGACAGCTCGGTGGTCGCCGGGCCTCGCTCGAGCTCCCGGGGTCCGACCTGCATAATCGACCTTCCAGTCAATCAGCCACTTTGGCTGACCTCGATCAGTCAGCATGCTCTTCCTCCGATCTCTCGGGGATTGACCTGTATCATTGGCCCCCCATCTTTTGCTCGGGGCGTCGTGACGGGCCAAGGAGAAGATGTTATGATTTGATGATCTGACGTCGTCGCTCGTCCGCCCGACGCGGGTTATGCTGATGTGTTCACGCGCCGCCAAGGTAGCGAAAGGACGCAACGGCCACTGGAACGACGTGACCTCTGCCATTTCTGACACCCGCCGAAACGGCACGTCGCCTCGACTTCTGGCCGCAATCATGGTGGCAGGTGATGCGACGGACATTCCCACTGATGCCTCGACTTCCGATCCTCTTCACTTCGATTACAATCCGCGTTCGATGCTCGTTGGCGAAGGGGATGACGACACGTGGGCCGATCGCAATGCTCCATCATGGCGACGATCCGTATCCGTCAGATCGGAGTGATCCTGGGACCATAAATATCGCCCTGGTCTCGAAAAAGAAACCCTTACGCGCACACCCCCATCGTCTGAAGCCGCGACCTCCCGAGTTGTGGTGGATTGGTCGAGTGCTCCCACCGAGCATCGTCTGTTCGCCCCCGCTCGATTATTCCCTCTTCATAGGTAAGCCATGGGCTCGCCTTCTGTATCCTCGTTTCTTTGTCACCTTCCGTGGGTACTCTCCTTCTGAGGGTACCTCTAATCAGCCCCTTCTTCTCGTTCAGTCCTCGCCCTGAAGGTCCTTCAGTTGTTCCGGCGGCGGAGTCCGCGGATGACTTTATCCCTGTGGTGTCCCCTGGGACGTATGTGCCCAAGGCCATCTCAGCTCCCGCATCGGTGTGCGCCGAGCTGCAGATTTCGTGGCGATGTTGCCATTGAGATCGATAAAGAGACCCTTGAAGGATCGTCGAACATCTTGACCTCTCCTTTCCTCCGACTTCCTCGTCTATGTGCTCGGCGACCTCCGAGCTCATCATACGAGGGAGAACGGGTTCTGCTTGTATTCGGAGGCCATCCGGGCAGGCTTCCAATACCCTCTTCACCCTTTCCTCACACACCTTCTTCTGTACATAGGTGTCGCCCCTTTTCAGCTGGCTCCCAACTCCTGGAGGTCGGCCGTTGGCTTCTTGGTGGCATGCCCAAGTCCTGCCGAGCATCCGTCTCTTCTTCACTGCTTCTCCATCAAAGTCTCGAGGGATGGTTGTACATATCGGTTGGATGGGCGCCATTTCCTTGGTCACTTTCCTTCCTCTATCCATAACTGAAAGAGGAGTTTTGTTTATCACAGCTCCGAGGGGTGGGATTTCCTACCATCTGGTCGGCCATAAATCCTCAGAACAAGGCTTTCCGTCCCTACTGACATGAGTGGTGCCGAGCTCTTGGACTTCGACTCTTTGCAGGCGGTGACCACGCCCAACCTACATGAACCTTCTGATGCTCTGTTCGAGTTGATCCGGCGGGCCGACAGAGGTCTGATATCTCTGGGGCTTTCTCATCGTACTTTTGCTTTATTTTCGTCGGTCGAACTGATAATTCCTCTCCTTCGCAGAAATGGCCGAGAAGAATGCTCCCGCGCCGGGACAGGAGGAGACCGACTACGCGGCCCTTGCTGCCCAGCGCTTTGCCGCGGGGGGTGGTAGGCGGAAGAAGACGGCTCGTGATAAGAGACCCGTCGATGAGGCCGAGGTCCAGATCGTGGAGCCGCCAGCCCCCGCCCCCATGCGCATTGTTCCGCCAACTGCCGCGCCTGCAATCTCGACCACGGCCACAGCAGAGAGGCCGGCGAAGCGAGCTCGGCCTACCAAAATATGGTTCGAAGGTACCTCTAGCGTCGGCTCTCCATCGCGCCGGGCGAGCCTCACTCTGGCTCATCCGATCGGGCCGACTCACCTAGAGTGGGGTCAGATGTCTACTCCGGCCCATGCAACGTCCCGTGCAGCAGCGATGAAGACCCCGGACCTCATCGACGAGCTGTTCTGGGGGTTACAGCAGCACCTGGGGATGTTCGTGACGCTACTCCAGCAGACAGACCAGCTCGGTTGTTGGCCGAAGGTCGCCTGCGCGCCGTCGAAGAGAAGTTGGCCGACTTCGAGAAGAAGAGCGCCGAGCTGAAGGACGTCGTCGTTTCTGAAGCCGCCCGAGCATCTAAATCTGAAGACCGAGCTGCCATACTTGCTCAGGATTTCGAGAAGTTGAAGGCCTCACTGCTTGCTGAGAAGGCGGCACAAGAGGAGGAGGCCAGGGCCCACGAACAAACGAAGGCCGAGTTTGTTCAGCTCGTGGCCGATGAGCGCAACTAGGCGGTGGCCGAGTACAAGAGGTCGGATGTGCACCTTGATCAGATAAGTCTTGTTTCGAGACGGGTATAAGCACTGCTTAAAGGCGGTGGCGAAGGCCTTCCCCGAGCTGGACCTGACCATCGTGCAGCCTCCTAATGAGGAGTCCGATGAAGAGGTCGGACCGACCGCAGCCGCACAAACTGAAGCAGGACCCTCCACCTCGGCTCCTTCAACTAATCTTGTTAACCCTCCCCCCGTTATCGGAGCTGCCGCTGAGCTTTAATCGGCGTCTTCTTGTAAAAACTTTTATGGATTTTGGGCTACTTACGTTGTTTCCTTTCTATCGTGGCTTGCTCGGCATGATTCGAGGGCGTCGTGTTGTCAACACAGAGTACTTTGAATCCAGTCAAAGTGACCTCATCGAGAGTATTAGCACACCAAAACCACCTTAGGCGACTTAGAGTGTTCCCGTGACGCCACTAAATGATCGGAGCGTCGAGGTGAATTTACCCGGGGTTTGGAGCAGACGATTTGGAGCGCTGAAGTGGCCTCGTTAGAGAGTTCGGAGTGCCGAAGTGATCTCCTTACATGATTTAGAGTGTCGTCGCGACCTCGTTAGAGAGTTTGGAGTGCCGAAGCGACCTCCTTGGGATATTTTAGAGTGTCGTAGTGACCTCGTTAATCTCGGAGTGCCGAAGCGACCTCAAGCTGTAGAGTGCCGAAGCAACCTCCTTAGAATATTCTAGAGTGTCATAGCGACCTCGTTGGGATATTTTAGAGTGTCGTAGCGACCTCGTTAGCGACTGTAGAGTGCCGAAGCGACCTCGTTAATCTTGGAGTGCCGAAGCGACCTCCTTAGAACATTAACACTTCAAGGGTAATAACATCGGAGGTGCTCAGCATTCCATGTCCTCGGAATCTCCGAGCCATTCAAGTTTGCCAAACGATAGGCCCCCTGTCCGAGGTCCTCGACCACTCGATATGGGCCCTCCCAAGTGGGGGATAGCTTCCCTCTAGCCGACTTGGGATCAGAAATGGCAAGCTTTCGGAGGACGAGTCTGCCCGTGCTGAAGCGGCGAGGTCTAACACGTACGTCAAATCTTCGCTTCATCTTGTGCTGGTAAACTTCAACTCTGGATGCCGCTTTGTCTCAACGCTCCTCGACTAGATCTAGCTCGGCACGTAACGAACGATCATTGTCTTCACGCTCGACCCTCGAACTCTTTCTGAAGGTTACGAGCAACTCCACTGAGTCACTGCTTCTACGCCGAAGGCAAGCGCGAAGGGAGATTCTTGAGTGCTTCCGGGGAGTCGTTCGGTACGCCATAGCGCGTGGGGTAGCTCTTCAACCCATCGACCTTTATGGTCGTCCAGCCTCTCCTTAGTCCGGTGAGGGAGTCTGATTGGCCCCTCGGGTGCCATTAGATTGAGGATGTGTAACCGAGGTGAACCGATGGTCGATGCCGAACTCTGCGCAATTGCGGCGGAACCATGCGTTGTCGAACTGCTTGCCGTTGTCAGTGACAATCGTTCGGGGCAGCCCGAACCTGAAAATGAGGTTTTTCCAAATGAACTCCAAGCATTGGCGTCGGTTATCCTGGCTCGGCTCAGCCTCCACCCACTTGGTGAAGTAGTCGAACCCGACGATGAGAAATTTCGTTGCCCCGAGGCTGCCGGAAATGGGCCGAGGATGTCGTAAGTCTCGGGTCTTAGTGGATCCTTATTGGGTCTGTAGTGGTTCTGTGTGGTCGACGACAAGAACCATTGTTTGACTTGGGGTTGACGGCCAGGGCTTGCCGTTGAGTCAGAGTCAGCGTCCAGCGATGTGGACGTCTGATGTTGAACTCAACGACATGGATCTGGACGTTAGTCTGTTGGCGGTTCAGTAGGCGGACCAGAGAGTGGACGTCGACTAACCAGTCCTGTTGAAATAGGGCAGCCCGAGAGCAGAGTTTATTCTTCTCTTTTCTCTCCTTCCTCCACCTTTGCTTTCTTGATTTCCGCAGCTCCTGTTGGTTGATTTGAGCTCGTGGGAAGCCCTGGATCGTGTGGCGTTGCTTGATCGGGAGGGAAACGCGTGGTTTTGGTGTGATTCGCGCGGAGTCTTGGGGGGAATCGGCGCGATAGTGGCTGTTGGGGATTCTTTAGGCTTTTTGAGGTAGGGACTTAACCCCTATAACCTCCCCAGCAAACCAGCATGTCCAATTAAGTGAAGTGGGTGCAAATCATGGTTAGGGTTGGGTTATATCATGCCGGATTTGGGGTAAATTGGTCAATCTAGGTGTTAGAAGTTGTTCTGATGTTTGGTAGTGTGGATTGATGAGAGGATGGGTCCCTCCATCAGTCGGAATGTGTTGAGTTTTACTACCCATTTGAACTGATTCGGTTCAGTTCTAGTTTAGGGGATGAAGATATCAACGTCCAATCTGTTGACGTTGAGATCTTCAGGGGTCGATTTAAACGACAAGGTCGATTGCCGTTTAATCAGGATAAACGACATGGTGAGTGTGTTTACCTCATATTGGCGGCAATCGATGTGGCCGTTAATCTACTGTCTCCAGCAGACTTGAGTTGTGTGTTTAGAGGCGATTGACATGTGATGTCGCCCTAATAGCACATGTGAGCCGGCTTAGAGTGTGAATATGCATGTGTGCATGAGAGACTAGTTGTGACTCGAGGTTTTTACTTACTGTACGGGGTTTCAGACGTTGAGTGTGTTCCGTCTGTTGTACGCGCGTTGCGTTATCGTGTACTCGTTTGTTGTGTTGCCTAGGCGTCGGGGCGGACTCGTCTAGACGACTAGTGTGTGGTTATCCTCCGCTAGTGAGCCAGGACGTCGAGTGCGACTCTGTCCTGTGCGTACTCTTGTGGTGGTTTTGAGCCGGTCTCCGTAGAGCCCCTTCTCTACCGCTAGGGTCAAGCGTAGGGGAAAAACCGGTCGTGGACAGACGGAGCGAGAAGCGTTGTAGTGTGCACACGTGGCTGGGGTTGAGACCTCTTGTGGTGACGGGACGAGAGCCATAGACCTAACTGAGTCCTACTTGCTGTGTGTGTGAGGTGTGTTACTGAGCGTGGTTTACAGTTTTGTGTTGTGGTGCGACGTGTACTTACTTTCAGTTTTACTTTCCGCACTTTAGTTCAGTTGCCAGTGGGGTTACTTTCCCTATGGGTCTCTTTTCTTGATACTCACTCCCTTCCCTTCAGGTGGGTCTTCGTCGACTCCAGTTCCAGGCGAGTCTAGCCACTCGGTGTTGGTGCTCCCTAGCTGCAGTGAGTAGTACCTTTTGGTGTACTTCTGTACTTGGTACTTTGCTCAGACTCTGAGGTTGTATATGATATGTTCATATAGTGGAATTTTACAGCTTTGCATGGTGTGTATCTTCTTATATATAGTCTCCTCGGACATCACTTCCTACCCTTCTGAGCTTGTCTCGTGGGGGTTAGCTTCGGTCAGAATTCGGGTTACTGGTTTATGGTAATGCGGATCTGGGTCGTTACAGTTTGGTATCAGAGCCTGGTCTGATGAGATAAATATAAGAAAATACTGATCATTTAACTCAGAGTATAAAGAGTACAGCTGCAGCTATAGCTAGCTATCTATCTAGCTATGTAGCCCGAGTTAGTTAGTATATTTAGTGTGTATTTTTGGTCGGTGTGTAGTTATATGGCGCGAGATTGTCCTTTGCTACTCGTGGCCGCAGCAGCAGACCCAGTCACAGCCCGATGCAGCAGCTAAGCAGCAGCAGCAAGGCACCTGTGCAGCAGCGTCAGCAGACCGGAGGTTCTGGTGGGTCGAGAGGTAAGAGGTCGTGTTACCCACTTGACTCATGCAGACGCGGAGGCAGCTCACCTGGTGGAAGGTACTGTTTCAGTTTTGGTTATGCAGCTAGAGTCTTGTTTGATTCCGTCGCCTCTCACTTCTTTTGTGTCTGAGGACTTTTTAGACTCCCTGGAGAGTTGAGTTCGGGAGAGTCTGTTGAGTTAGCAGTGGAGTTGCTACAGGGGACTTTGTCCTACGTCCTACTGTCTCGAGGGTGTACCTGTGCAGTTGCAGGATCAGTTGTTGTCAGCTGTCTATTTGCCTTGCAGTTAATGACTATGATGTGATTTTGGGTATGGACTGGTTAGAGCGGTATGGTGCAGTGATGGATTGCCAGAAGAAGAGGGTGCACTTGCGG
>CM024761.1:142280026-142518980 GCA_014218235.1 Colocasia esculenta
GAGCAGTTGGTGCAGTTGCGTGTGCTGCACCTTGAGCGTTCTTCGATGCTTCGTATTTTCGTGCCTCAAGGGTTGGGCCGTTGTGGCCTATTGTGCCCTTCCAGGCTTGCGGTTCTTTGCGCGTGGCTTTTGGTAGGTCTCGAGTAGAGAGTCCTTCCTGTTAGCCCATGGCATTGTTTCGGCCGCTGGTGCACCTGTGTTGCACTTTGTTTAGTTCTGGTGCTTGTGGTAGCACCATGTGCTCGTGCTCGAGCTTTCGGTTTTGTGCCGTCTGGAGCCTTGGTGCATTGTGTTGTACCTTGGGTGGCTCCTGGTGCTTGTGATAGCACCGTGTGTTTGTGTCATGTGTCTTGATCGTGAGCTGCGTGCGTCGTTTCACGAATTTGCTCGGTGTCGGAGGCGTTTGAGCTTTCTGCCCCTGGGACACTTTGTGTTGGCCCGTGCCTTGTGGTTGTACCGATACCGTTGTGGGGTGGCTGCTTTGCCTTGTCTAGGTAGCCCTATCGGTGGTACACCAGGCTCTGGTCATAGCCAGTGTCCCGATTTTCCCCCTCGCTTGTGGAGCGGGTGTGTGCGATTGTTGTACCCTGCTTCGGTCTGGGTCCCTTGAGGTCGACGTGTTTTTCTGGACCTCTGTGGTTGTTTCGGTTCCCACGTGGTTGTGTGTCTTTTCGTGGTTGGCACGTCGGTACCCACACTAAGCTCTGTGTGCGCGTGGGGGTGTGCTGCCAACCCTTCATTGGTTTTCTGTTGTGCATGGTGTTGGTGAGTCTAGAAGCCGATGGCGGAGTCTCCTGTCGGTTCATCTGATGACAGTGAGGCCTATTGGCTTGCTAGTACTCGACCATGTGGTGTGTCGACGTTGTGTGGTGCTCGGCTTTGGCTTAACCTCAGATGTCTTCCGTGCTTCCGTCGTGGTGTGCCACATTGTGGAGCATGTGACTCCTAGTTTTTGTGGCTCCGCGTGCGTTTGGTATCCTTGTCGGACCACGAGGAAGGTCTGGGTGAGACCTAGTGGTGACAGTGGATGTCGTTTTTGCGTGTTGAGGGTCTTCGCGTGCGTTTGCTATCCATGTTGGACCGCAAGGAAGGTCTGGGTGAGACTTAGCGATGTCGGTGGACACTGTTTCATTGTTGAGAATTCTCCGCGAGTGTGTCCTCGCTCTGGTTTGTGTCTCTCGCATGGCTACTCGGGAGTGGTGACCAATGCTAGCTGCGGCTCGTGGCGTGAGACCATTTTTCTCGAGTGTTGTGTTCGACTCTCAGGTGTTTTCGCTTGTGGTTGTCGGCAACGATGTACTCCGTCAGGTTTCGCTGGCGATGGAGTGCGTTGCTGACCGGTGTTTCTCGTGTTGCTACTGGCAACTGCGCTCTCTGTCGGGTTTTGCTGGTGACAGAGTGGGTTGCTGGGCGTTGGGTCACCATAGTGAGGTCTGTTGGTGACTGCAACTGTGAGGATTTCGGTTGACGTTTTCTGCTGTTCGGGCCGGATTTGGCGTCGCTCGGCACCAGTGGGGTTGTCGTTCCGTTTGGGCGCCCCACGTGTGGCTGGAGTGAGCCGTTGCTTTCCCGGCTTAGTGCTCACGGAGTGTTGGAGCATGTTGTGAGCCGATTTTCGATTTCGTGCCTCCCGTGTGTTGGAGCTCGCGATATGAGCCGTCGTTTTCCGGCTTCGTGTGCCGTGCATGTTTGGCTGTGCAATCGTCGCCCGAGGAGGTCGTGTTGAGACTTAGTGGCTTATTCGCATTGGTCTTGTGTTTGCTCCCTGTGTTTTGTTTCGTGCCTCGGGATCTTCTGGGCTTGTCCCAATTTAGAGGATGAAATTATTTTAAGGGGGGTAGAATGTAAGACATGATTTCCCGGCTTCCGTCCGGTGTCGTTGGATGACCGGCCAATGACGCGTCCAGGCTGGGTGATGCGTTGGTGTCGCATCGGTGGTGCCCGATGCGACAGTCATCCGTGTCGCGACGAGCGTGTGGGTCGCGTGTTGGTCGCGCCCTGGTTCTCTGTCGCGTCTTGCTGTCGCGCCCGGTCAACGGGCCGCGATAGTGTTTTGTCATGTTGCGTCGTCCGGTCGTCTGACGCCTGTCAGGGTAGCAGGTGTGTCAGTACGGCCTGTCGTGTTGTCGCGGCGCCAGTGGGGGCGCGTTCTTGTCGCGGTCCGTTGGCCCGTCGTGTTAAGGTCCGTAACGCAACGGGGCGGTCTGTCGCGTTCTGGGTGCCGGGCGCTTAAGGCGCAGGCCGGCTACCCCTTCCCCCTCTCTCTTCTTCTTTCCTTCTCCCTCTCCCTCCGGCGACCTCTTCCTCCCCTCTTCTCCCCTTTGTGTGTTTCAGGCGAGGAGGAGGGGCGTGCGTGGTATCCCGACGTCGTGGAGCGTGCGTGGAGAGAGGAGGAGGTGTTCTTTCCTACGAGAAGGGCCCTACGAGGTTCGGTTCTTCGTTTAAGGTAGGGATTTCTTGTGCCATCTCCCATCCGGGTGGATCGGGAGCCCTCGGGGTTTTGTAGATAGCTTTACTGCTTTCCCCATGATCCCCTCCCCCGTGTGTGCATGTGTGTGGTTCGTGGGCGACCCCGGGATTGAGGATCACGTTGGTCTGCCTCCCTACTGGTGTTGCGACCGCACGGTGCGTCGCGACATCAGTAGAGGCGTCGTCCCGGTTGGGCGCGACCTTATCGCGACACACTTGGCGGTCGCGATAAGGGTCGCTGTCGCGACCTAGTTTCCCGTCGCGACAGAGTGGCTATCGCGACGCGCTGCCCCGTCGCATCAGGGTTAGTGTCACTACGCCCTTCCCCGTCGCAAAAGTATCGCGACGGCCTGTGGCGGCGCGACAGTGCCTGTGGGTGCCTCGGGTGTTTCTGTGGCCCGGTTGTGTGTCGGCGTGTACCCCAGGGCAGGCTTTGCCCTTAGGACCTTCTGGTAAGGAACGCGGCTGGTTGCCTCTCTGCGTTCAGTGACCGAAGGTGACACCTTGTGGGTTGTCCTGGCAGGTGCTAGAAGGGTCGCGTCTATCTAATAATCGATTGATGGGGTGGTCATTGATTATTAGCAGAGCAAGGTTTCCGTGCCAGTTGGTAGTGTTTCGAGACTCCGACTTTTCCGTGCATTGTTGGTTGGCCGACAACTCTGTTGAGGGTTTGTGCGTGCTTCTCGCCTGCTGGGCTTGTCGTGGTTACAAGCCAGCGGTTCAGCGTGGTTCTTGTTGTGTTGCCCCGCCTGTTTTCTGTTCGCCTAGTGCTTGGCACTTGAGGGCTTGTCCCGTTTAGAGGTTGTCTCTGTTTCCTGGGACCCCCATCCTCGGGAGCCCGTTGAGGGAGGTATCCGGGCTATGAGTGTGCTCGAGTTGGCAGCCCACGTGAGCGGACTCTTGAGCTGAGGGGAAAATGCGGTTTTGGACAGCAGCACTGAGTCGTTTGTAGAGCTCTCTTGTCGGGTCTAGGACACCAAGGGATTCAGAGTGGCTTCTTAGCGCGCAGACCAGACAGTCCCTTGTCTCACTACCTCTCTCTGCGTTGGTTCTAAAGCCATGTAGTGGTGTCAGGGTGAGGCCGCAGCTTGGCCAGGCTGCAGTGTTGCGGGTGTTGTGTGTTCTGTGGCGGCTCTGTCTCGCCCTTGTGCGGGGGCGGAGGCAGGAGCTAGGCTAGCGAGAAGAGCGCGTGGACTACGGGTCCCCCTCTTAGCTGCTAGCGGCGGTGGCTTGGTTGTTGTTGTTGTGATGGTGTTCCCTCACGACGTTTCTAAGTGTTCTCCGTTGCCCTAGCTGCACGGCGGTTTGTAGCCTGGCCATGGCTAGCTTCTGTGGGCGTCGTTGGTCTGGCCTGGTGCGGACCGGTGCTTCTGGTGGTTTCCGTCGATGTTTCTTCTGTTTCCTGCGGTTCCGTGGTTCTGTGCCGTGGTGCCTATCCGTGGTGGCACCGGAAGGTGTAGTTCCCAACCTGGTGCGTGTCCAGGGTCTGAGCAGTTCTGCTTGTGGCCCCTGCCCGGTGGAGGTCTGAGGTGGTCGTGCTTGCGGTGAGACGTCGTTCCACTTGGTTGTTCCGTGTCTCGGCAGGTGTGATGAGCACTACTTCAGCTTTGTGCCCGACTCCGTTGGTTTCTGCGGGGTCGTGTGGTGTGCCACGACCTTGGTTGGTGGTCATGGCATTGTACTGTTCTCTTCCGCTGCTTAGTAGTACCATGCTGTAGGAGTTCCTCGCTTTACGCTTTTCTAGTGTAGTTTCCTATTTTCAGAGTTCTTGCTGCTCTGACTGGTGAGGGACTGGTAATCCCTATTGGGCCTTGTTTGCGAGGCTCACCCCCCTACTTCCTTCAGCTAGGGGCTCATCGTTCGCGGGAGCTCGGTGTCGGACGGGTTGCGGAGACGGCTGTGGCGCCGTTTTGTTGTCAGCAGCAGTGAGAGCGAGTGTTGTGAGCTCTTGTACCCGAGTGAGCTGAGAGTTGTGTTTTTGCAAGTCCTGGGGTATGCCCTTTAAGGACTGCACCTTTTCTCTCGTACCTGTGCTTTTGCTTGGGACGCGTTGTACAACCCTTTTGTATAATGTACAATATTATTATAGTTTATTTGAACTCAGTACATATCTCACTAGACTTTTTCATATAACCCTTCCGGGTCTTCGGATCCGTGGGTGGCGGCGCGACCCTCGGGGTCTCCGGCGAGGGGTCCGAGAGGTCGGGTCGTTACATGTTCCCTTGGGAGATTTCATGCTTACTTCTAGCAATTCAGAGGGACTGTTAGTGGATATAGGGGCATCATGTGCTGGTCAAGTTGTTTATGTTGCAACTGGAGACTTCAACGTGATACTCTGTATAGATGGCTAAAGACATATTTAGTAGTTTCAGACTATATACAGAAGAAGATTTAGTTTTCCATTCATGGTGAGTGATCCTTCCACTTCTAAGATATTAGATCTTCTTTCAACAACCTTTCATCTCTGCTTTCAAGGCTAAAAAGTTAATTGATAGTAGTTGTGCGGCCTTTTGGCCTCTATGTGTTTGGTGGCATTTGATGAAGGATTAGTGTTGGATATTCTTATTGTTCAAGATCTTCTAATGTGTTTCCCGAGGGTTTCTAAGTTTGCTACCATCCAGAGATTGGGGCTCACTATCAAGTTGATGCTAAGAACGATATCATTATCTAAGGCACTATACTGCATGCTCCGACTTAGTTGAGGGAGTTGAAGGTGCAGTTGCAAAAGTTGTTGGATAAGGACTTCATTGGACCTTGTCATTCCTCTTGGGGTGCTCCAATGTTGTTCTTAGGGAGAAGGATGGTAGTTTTAAGGTTGTGCATAGAGTATAGATAGCTAAACCTAGTGATAATAAAGAATAAGTACCCTACCAAGGATTGATGAGTTATTTGACTAGTTATAGGCAACTAGTGATTTGAGATCATGATATTATCAACTCTAGATTAGAGATTTAGACATCATCAAGATAGCTTTTTGAACCGAGTATGGGTATTATGAGTTCTTGGAGATCCCTTTTAAGTTCACCATTGCCCCAACAACGTTCATCTTTTGTTGAACTAGGTGATCCATCCTTATTTAGATTAGTTTGTGGTGTGTTTTGTAATGATATCTTGATCTACTCAGTGTCAGAGAGGAGGAGAACCCCACATATCTTTGAATTATGCTACAAGCCTTCATAAGTCACCAAATATATGCCAAATTCAACATATGTGAATTTTGGTTAGGGAAGGTCCATTTTTTGGGGCATGTTATTTCTAGAGATAGGTTATCTTTGGATCTATCCAAGGTGGAAGCTATGTTGTATTGAGAGAGCCAAGACTGTCATGCCTGATATGGAATATTGGGAGACTAGTTTGATAACACGAGCACACAAGTAATCTAAACATAATCATACCATAAATGGACACAAGACAACAAAAGCCAATAATAAATTCTATTCCATTCATTTCATAATTCAAAAGTCTATTACATTCAATATTTTGGCCAATACATAGGGCCCATCAAGACTAAATCATTGCTAAAGGAAAATAAACTATGATATTTGACTAGATAGTGTGACTCAATCTATATATCTCTTGCACTTGGATAGTTGGGCCGCTCATCACTCTTGCATGTCCCCAAGCATCTCGTCAATTCTTCCTCACATGAAATAGACGGAGCAACTGTGTAGCAAACACTTAGTAGGACTTAAAGCTCTTAAGCCGATAGGCTTTACATGAATTAACTTTTCAAAAAGGCAAATGTGTAAAGGCATGATCATGATAGCACGTGTTCAAGCAATAGTAACAAGTAAAAAGCAAGAGTGTTTTATAGGTATCAGATAGAATATCCCTAAGAGTCTAATACGAACGAGCCATATCAAGATCATGATGCAACGAACACGATACACAAGTACACGATCTGATTATCATAGATCAATTTTAACACGATTTGGTGCAATGCCAACACCATAGTCATACAACCCCTATAGGTACATGACTTTCGGGTGCTCCTCCTAAGACCTAACTCGACCCTATTAACGCCTAGCAGTTGGTCTAACATATCTGAAGATCCACTAAATTTTATCTAGACAATCATTTATGGTCACGAGAGAGTAATGGAGTAAGATAAGATTTCAGCAAGAGGACGAGATGTGAAATTGTAATCTAAGAACCAATTTGGCTTCTGACTTACCAACTACGAGAAACAACTTCTGCATAACACGTAAATGTCAGTGGTTCAGGTTTAAAACAAGATGAGAATAGCAAGAACAATTGGCACACTACTGGTTGATATTGTTGTACATTTATTCGATATAATCGTAAGGTTTTTTATGGTTTTTAGGGTACAACCATGGTGGGGACACCGATAGACCTTCGTTGTGGATGGATGGACCATACTACTAAATGTGACACTAAAGACTACCTTCACCGGCCTTATCTAGCTACTACTGTTATTTTTACTTTATTAATGTATTTTGCACTTTATTTGAGTCATGTTGTAGTCATTTCCCTTTAATTACGGTCAATTGACCTATGTTTGGGGTAAATTAAATGAGTCCGGGTCTATAGGATAGTCTTGGTCAATTATGCTAAAGGTCAAGGGTATTTTGGTCATGTAAAATTTGAGGGCCTATAAATAGGACCCAAGGCTCCATTGTAAGCTAATGGAAAATTTCAAAGTTTATTATTTCCACTTGGTGTAAGTGAGATGAGTTCTTTCTCCCTCTCTTTCTAGTCTCTCTATCTCTAGCTCTATCCCTCTCTCTGAAGAGGTCGCCCCCCTCTCTCTCTTCTGCCCTTTCCTCTCCCTCTACCTAGCCACATCACTCTAGATACCCTCTACATCAGTTCCACGTCAGCACCCTTCACCTCCCTAGGAGCATTAACTATCCTAGCATTAACTCTTCCCACTCTCCTATACACCCTTCCACCTCCCTATGCTACTTTTCTCCTAAGCCAAGACCTCATTGAGGACTTCTACACTCCCTAAGCCGCTTTTCCAAGCTCCTAATTAAGCTAGTCATTTGAACTCCTCAAGAAACACTTAATACCCCACCCTCATCTCCCTCACCACCCACTCTACCGTCCAGCCCCTAGACCCCCTTGTTGCACCCCTCCCCTCTTATTCACTTCACTCTAACAGCCCCACACACTCCATAGCTAACTGACCACCCCCTCATGCTCATCATTCTTTCCCCCATTGTTGTTGCTAAGAAGGGCAACAACCCCTTCCTCTCTTGGAGCTGTTATTGCTGCCAAAGAAGCTGTTGTCCCTCTTCTTCAGTTGTTGCCACCACTTGCAGTGACCTCCCACCTCTCCACTTCTGATCGTTATTGCTATTGACCCATCAAATCCGGTGTTTGTGGCAGAACTCTTTCAACACCGATCGTTGCTACTATCATGTTGTTCCCTCCCCCGATCTGTTGCTATCACTGTGAGGATCTACGTCGTCTTCACTTCAGATGTTGTTGCTACTCTGCTGCTTCGACACCCAATGACTCGTCATCGACATCATGTTGTTGTGTTGATTAGTCCGCACCAGAGCTGTCCCCTTTCCCCATGCTTACATCTACAAAAGGTATTGTTGTACCCCAATTCCCCTCCCCTAGTTCACCGTCTTTGTGTAATGGTTTAATTTTGGTTGTAAGATCATCTCGATCACCCCAAATCTTCTCTGACACAGCGTTGGGGTACGTAATACGCTTCCCTGCTCAACCTCGTCTCTGATTGGTGTCGTGTTTTCTCAAATCGGCTTGGTAATCAGCTGAACACCCTTCTAGAATTTGATTATTTAGTATCTTTTTTGAGCCATGTCGATGAATGAGGAGTGCTTGAACCAAATTACTTCTCATCGATGAGTGATATCATTGTTGTAAAAGAGAGCAAACTACCCTTGCTTTGTAGCGAGGGTTGTCCACCATGCTCTTGGGCATCCTAATCTATGTGTTTGGCCACTTTCCCCTTCTCTTTGGAGTCTTCTCTAAAAGAGTATTACCCTGGGTGGCTCCTGGTCAGCCCATCATCCCAAGGCCATCTAGATACTAAGGTTAGTTTTGTGCAACGTATGAGTTGTTTGCTAGTTCTCGATGATTCAGATTTTTGTCCGACTGCAGGTCCGAGGTTGTCCCACATCAAATTGGTATCAGAGCAAGTTCACTACTTGTTTCTACAAGTGGAGGACCTAGGAATGCATTCACATCGGCATATAAGGAGTTTAGTCCAGCACATACATTGTAGGATGGCCACTTGTAATGGAGTCTGTGGCCAGCCAAATCCCTACATTCCCAATAGTCTCATACATTCTCTAACATTATGGCCATGAATAAGATGCAAAACAGATGGTCAAACAAGTGGATAAAGTAAGTAAGACCCCCCAAACTATCTGTAAACAAGTAGAAGCCTTACTAGCTACCGAGAAGGGTCAAGAAAAAAATTTGCCCTAGAAAGAGAACAAGTTATAACTCTTGAACCAGAATACATTAAGAACTTGATTGGCCCCACTGAGGCCCAGCTAGCTCCAACTCTTGCTAAAGATTATGATCGTTACAGTCTAGTCTCTTTGTAATCATCATCCCAAATTAAATTAGGGTTCATGTATCCGATCGATCTAGAACCATTCTAGAACAACAAGGGCTTTCTACCATACTACCTAGAAGAGTGTTAGTAGATGAACCTTAATGAGTGTTTGAGGAAAGCTCTGACCTTTGGAAGTGCATTTTCACAAACCCATCCAGCCATGGAGCATAAACTCCAAGTGGTTCCCTTTCATCCACCCCATGTTACTTATCAATCCTTCTATTTCATCGACACTCTAGAAGATCTAGTTATATGTCTTGATTGGCAGTTGACCCTAACTGGCATGTTAGCTCAATGTCTTGTGGACCAAGATCCATTCACATCATGTGTCCCTCCTTAGGCTTAATCACCTCTAATACGGGCATCTCCCACGCACCTAAGTCCAGGACGTCATCCATGGCCGACATGGAGGCTGATGGCAGATGTGGAGGCTGATGGCCGACGTGATACACAGCTACCCACCAACCACCGTTGGAAGTATCAAGCATGCCAACATGGGCCATCCCTTACGACGACATGAGTCTTACAGCACCATGGCATGTTTATACGATGACATAGGCCACCAGGCATGTCGCTGGGCACACACGATATAGAAGCCAAGCATGCCAGAGTACTCGGTACGGTGGACGCGGCGCAAACCACATTGGTCCAGGTAATTCTACAACGATCCTAGGAATACACATCGGTCCACTGGTCATGACCCAGTAGTCCTCGACAACCCCAACCTCTATAAATAAGGTAGACCTTCGACAAGTCTATGTACGCTCATTCGCTCCCTAGCCTCACTGGCGACACATTGGTTCCACACTGACTTAAGCGTCAGACCGTCTACCCCTCGAGGCACCTCGGGAGGCACTGCAGGTCTCTGTTAAGTTGGTGCACAGGGGATACGTCGGCCTCGAACTCAGCTCGACCTCAAGGGTTACAATGAACATGCTGTAACATTTTGGCGCCATCTATGGGAAGCACTACTAAAGTTAGTATGGCTTCCCTTACTATCTCCTTTATTTGATTTTGGACGTCCTAATGGCCGATGGGGAGCCTGATGGCTGACATGGAGGCTAATGGCTGACGTGGAGCCTGATGGCCGACATCATGATGACCAACCTTCTAATGGTCGAGATGAGGGAGGTTGCTTAAGCCCCATCTCAGGGTAAGGTTGACGTCCAAAGATGACAAGGTCGCTTCGACACTCGTGAAGGACGAGGTCGCTTTGGCTCTCGTGAAAGACGAGGTTGCTTCGACACTTGTGATGGGCTCTGGCATCTTGATGGCCGACGTGGAGGCTGATGGCTGACATGGAGCCTGATAGTCAACGTGGAGGTTGATGGTCGATATGGAGCCTGATGACCAACATGGAGGCTAATGGCCGATGTCATGATGGTCGACCTCCTAATGGTTGAGATTAGGGAAGTTGGCTAAGCCCTATCTTAGGGTAAGGTTGACGTATGAAGACGAAAAGGTGGCTTTGACACTTATGAAAAACAAGGTCACTTAGACACTCGTTAAGGACGAGGTCGCTTTGGCACTCGTGAAAGACGAGGTTACTTAGGCACTCGTGATGGGCTCTGACGTTCTGATGGCCGACGTGGAGGCTGATGGCCGATGTGGAGCCTACTGAGGTGGTGAAACCAACCTGGAGCTCCTGATGGTCAACGAAGAGGCTACCGAGGTGGTGTAACTGACCTAGAGCTCCTGATGGCCGACGTGGAGGCTACGAGGTGGTGGAACCAACCTGGAGCCCATGATGGTTGATGTCATGATGGCTGACCTCCTGATGGCCAAGATGAGGGAGGTTGTCTAAGTCCCATCTAGGGTAAGGAAGACGTTCAAAGACGACGAGGTCGCTTCGGCACTCGTAAAGGGCAAGGTCACTTCAGCATTCGTTAAGGATGAGGTCGCTTCAGCACTCGTAATGAGCTCCAACGTCTTGAAGACCGACGTGGAAACTTCCAAGGTGGTAGAACCAACCTGGAGCTCCTGATGGCTGACGTGGAGGCTTCTGAGGTGGTAGAACTGACTTGGAGCTCCTAAGGGCTGATGTGAAGGCTTCCGAGATGGTAGAACCAACTTGGAACTCCTAAGGGCCGACGTAGAGGCTTCCAAGGTGATAGAACTTACATGGAGCTCCTGATAGCCAAACTCACTGAGTGATAGGTCAAAGTCCTAGACATGGCCGACATCCAAGATAGGGACATTCGACATGCTCTCGGTTGGTCTCGATGTCATGGCTTAGTGAGCACAACTGTCTCTGGCTGAAGTCGAGGGCATCGGGATGACCAGGCATTGTGGCACAAACACAGACTGTGACATATGGGAGCTCTATATGTTCGCATTAGCTTCACCTCACCTCGATGACGAGCCGACATGAAGCTGGGGGGCCAATGACATAAGCATCTCCCATGCACCTAATTAGTCCAGGACATCATCCATGACCGATGTGGAGGCTGATGGCTGATCTGGAGCCTGATGGTCGACGTAGAGGCTGATGACTGATGTGGAGGCTGATGGCTGACATGGTACGCAGCTACCCACCAACAATCGTTGGAAGTATTAGGCACGCCAGCATGGGCCATCCCATACGACGCGCGTGAGTCTCACAACACCATGGCACGTCCAGTACAATGACGTGGACCAGCAGGCATGGTGTTGGGCATGAGTAAGTAGTAGATATTCCTATAGTGTGCAAGCATGCTTCTTAATTGCAAAACAACTTAAGAGGATGACCAATGTTACTATATAAGTCATATCACTTATATTTAAATAAAATATTCACAATAATCAGAATAATTAATTAAAATAATATAGCTAATTATTTTATTCATTTATGTGTGCAGATGAAATAATCAATTATTTTGATGACACATGTAGTGCAATTAATCGATTATTTGTGTGTGCATGTGTAGACAATGTAGGTAGGCAAGTAATACCATTTGTTGATCACACAACATTAATATAGAGAGATATATGGAAACAACCTATTATTTTGTGCTTTGATATTATAGAGAATTAATCGATTATTCCATGCTTCAACTCAAATAAGCACTAAGTCATGTAGAAATATGGAAAACAACTAACTATTCAACATGTGAATATTAAAACATAATCTTAACTGAATTCATATTAGTTTTGTTGATCATCCAAAACATAAAGAGGGTGTGCAGCACTTCTTGAAGCCTCTCCACACATCCTAAGGCTCCACAACAACAAGCTAGGTCGGCTATGGGAGGGATTTGGGTTGTATTTAAGGGCTAGGTCATTAGGAGTTCTAAATGAATTCAAATTTCCATGTTACGAGTTTCCTTTTGTTTCTTTCTGTTGTTTGAGCCTCAACCACAAATTCCCTTAGGGTTTTGGCTAAGAATTCGTCCATCTATGATGGGGTAAGGTTTACTTTAGTTTTGGCCTAAGTTCATAATCGAATTAGGCTTAATTTTTTGCTACTTAGCTAGTTAATTGGATCACATGATTTAAAATATTTTCTCCATTTTAGGCGTATTTAAGCCTCACTCCTGGCTCCATAAATCCTAATGGGTTCAATTATCATATTTAATTTAATGTCTTTAGGGTTACGTACAAAATGAATTTTCAACATTATCGAATTTATTGACTTTATAGTTTGACTAAGTCAAACATTTGTACTTAGCCCAAATTTGTCTATCATTAGTTGTGCTATATTATTTAGTTCATCCCTATGAAATTTTATCTAATAACTTTTATTTTGTCGGGTTAATTATCCAGATACTTGGTTAATGTTTGTCAACCCATTTATGTATTCTTGATCCAATTTATTAATTACTCATTATAATCTATTATTTAGTTCACACATTAAAATTTTCATTTGATTTTGGTGTAATTTTTGTATGTGATAATATATTTTATATTTATCAAGATTTTATAAAATTCAAGTTACTATAAAGACTGTGTCATAAAACATAATTCTGAGACTAACAGATAACTCCAGGAGGTTTATCCAATATTTTTTTAGGATTGTAGTGCCCATGACAAAGTTGACTCGAAAGAATGTGTAGTTTACCATGTTTGAGATTTGTGAGAAGAGTTTCTAGAGTTGAAGAGGCAACTGACTTCGATGCTCGTTTTGGCATTATTCATAGATAATGGAGGTTTTGTGGTCTACTCAGATGCTTCGAGAAAAGGGGTCTTGGAGTGATGCTGATACAACATGCGTTCAACTTTGTTTGATGTTATTTACTTTAGACATAATAAATAGTTTTATTTTGAAGACTTTTACTTATACAACAAAATATTATAATTCTATCATTCATGTTAAAACATTGTTAACAATATTATTGTTATATATCAAATATTACAAAAAAATAGTCTAGTCAACTTCCATTAAGAAACAACAAATGTTCCTCCTAAATCCTATTATTCACATCAGTTCAATGTTTTCTAACAAAGATTTTTTTATTGCTCCTTTTTCTTTAAGGGGTGAACACCTTGATGTTACTCTATGGCAAGGTTCATCGTATCGTTCGGATCGGTCGTGCCGCATTCTCCGTGGGAAGGTATGGTACCGTACCGTACCGCTGAGATACGGTGGGAAAATGGCTTGTTTGATTTGTTTTTTTAGTTTTGTGACTTGGTGAATATTTAAAATGAGCAAACTTCAAAAGAAAATGAGTAAAAACATTTAAAAAAAAGTGTAACTAAGAACATTTAACAAGTTCTTACATAATCTCCCTCATCATGCTGAGTATGTATATCCACAAACCCTCGTAATAGGGGGTATAACTTTCATCTCTGAACAACCTCACATTATAAGCGCTCTCCAAAATGGCAAATAATCATCATAAGACATGTAATTTCGTACATACGCTGATATTATATGCACCCTTTCTCTCTCCCATTTCTCTCTCATATCCTCCAGAACTATCAGGGATATCACGCCTTCTACAGCCAGAAAAGGGGTTGATATGCTCACGAGGTTTTCATCAAAGCTATTCTACTCTTCTTTAACTTCGTCCTCGAAGTGGAATCTCCTCAATTGGTGGTATGTGCCCAAAGTTATAGCAGATTATTCTTCACATTCTCTCTCATATCATGATCTACATATACAAGATTATCATGTCTTCCACATCTCAAACGAGGGCATATCTCTTCAAGACTTCTTCATGAAAGTTATTCCCTATGACTTCCTCTTCGAGCTCCAACTAGAATCACATCAAATGAAGGTTTGTGCCTTAAAGATACAATGGATTATTCTTGACCTTCTCTCTCATATCTCAATCCAAACTAGCAGTGAGTGCGGCCTCTCTACAACATGAACGAGGGTGATCCAGTCTTTGTGATCTTCATGAAAGTTGTTCATGATATGACCAATTATTCTATTAGATCAACACCAAGAATCCGAAAATAGAAACAAAACTGTAACGTCTTAAAATTTATAATAAAATATTAATATGACACTAAGAAATTAAAAGAGATAGTAAATTATACGTAAGACATGATCACTTATATAAAATATAATTATATTTAATTTTAGAATATTTTCATATTATTAATATAATTCTCATACTATCTTTGATTGTGTGTACTTCAACGAGACGACATTCAGTTCCAAAAATAAAGTCAAACATGAAGTCATCATAATTACTAAAAATATATACTAATTTTAAAAATATAAAATATCAAGAATTATTGATGCATAGATGTTGAGATTAAGTCGACCTACTAATTTCTGGGACAATTTTTACTTGACAAAAAATTAATTTTAAAAAATAAACTATAATTATTATAATTTCTATCGTCTTTTAATTAGCTTATGTTTAAAATTTTAACTCAATTAGACACCATTTAGACTGCTTAAGTGTACACAGGGTTTGTCGCGGTACGACGAATCCTCTGTGCACTTCAACGGGACGACATTTGGTTCCAAAAATAAAGTCAAATCTGAAGTCATCATAACTACTAGAAAAAATGTATTGATTCTAAAAATATAAATATCATGAGTTATTGATGCATAGATGTTGAGATTAAGTGGACTTAATAATTTTTGGGACAATTTTTACTTGACAAAAAAATAATAAAAAATTAAAATAAAATGACTATAATTTGTATCATATCTTAATTAGTTTATGTTTAAAATTTCATTTCAATTAGACACCATTTAGACCCTTTAAATGCACCGGATGTGAGAGAGGAATGAAAAAAATATATATATATTTAGCGGACCGGACCGGACCGTACCGGTCATCAACATGTCGTGGCACACTTGGGTCACCCCATTGGGGTGACTCGATCGTGCCTAGGCTCGCGAGATCACAGGCATGGTACGGTTCGCACGTATCGCTGTCGTTTGCCGCGGTACGGCGAACCTTGGATACTATATTTGATTGTGCGCACTTCGACGGGACGACATCCGATTCCGAAAGTAAAGTCAAATCTAAAGTCATCATAATTATCAGAAAAAAATATATTGATTTTAGAAATATAAATATAAAAATTATTGATGCATAGATGTTGAGATTAAGTCGACCTAATGATTTTTGAGATAATTTTTACTTGACAAAAATTAAACTAAAATTACTATAATATGTATCATCTCTTAATTAATTTATGTTAGAAATTTCATCTTAATTAAACATCATTTAGATCCCTTAAATGTAGAGATTAAGTCGATCTAATAATTTATAGGACAATATTTACTTGACAAAAAATTAGTTTTAAAAAACTAAATTAAAATTATTATAATTTGTATCATCACTTAATTAGTTTATGTTTAAAATTTTATCTCAATTAGACACCATTTACATCACTTTAATGCACCGGATATGAGAGAGGTATGAAATAAAAAATAAAATTAGTGGACCGGACCGAATCGGACCGGACCGGACCGGTCCGCGACATGCCGCCGCGGCACACCTGAGTCACCCTATAATGCAGTGCCCCGACAGTATCTGGGCTCGCGAGAGCCCAAATACGGTGCGGTTTGACCGTACCGTGGCAAACCGTGCTCTATGGACAATCTAGAGGGTGGTCCGAATGGGTTACTTTCACAAATAATAATAGTGAATTTAAATAAGTGCATATAAGCAACAAATAAATATGTAGTCACATAATAGACATAAGACTTTATCATGATTTAGTGATGACTACACAACCTTATATCTGACTACACGGCCTTCGACTTGTGTGCGTGTCACGCCCTTCCTCTATCTACAATGCGAATCTATCAAAAAAGAAGTCCTTAAAAGCAAACCCCCTTAACATCTATTTGTTTCAACGTAAAAGTTTATGTCAAAAAAATTTTCGAGAAAATTTTTATACAATAATTTATTTGGTACGATTGAAAAGTTAATCCATAAAATTTTTTAATCTAAAATTATGAATTTTATATTCTTGATAAGACTCCATAAATCATTTTTCAAGATTTCTTTTTCATATAAAATTTTTAACTATAATTTTCAGTGTCCGATGCTTGAAACTTGACAGCCGACGACTGACAACTCGGCGCCCAGCAGCCGACGTCTGATGTCCGATCGTCTGGCGGTTGGAGCTCGGTGTTCGACTTCTGGCGTCTCGTGTCTGGATCTCGATGTCGGCATCCAACGGTCGGCGCTCGGCATCCGACTCCCATGTTGCCCGATGTTCGACATCCGACGTCGGGAGGCCAACACTTGACACCCGATGTCCAACGCCTGGCAGTCGACACCCGACTCCCGATGCACCCATGTCCGGTGTCGGGTGATCGATGTCGAATAGTGGGGTGGTTGACATACGAAACGTACATTTTTTTTTTTAATATTTTAAATAAAATATATAAATAAATATCAAAAAACTCAGGACAAATATTTACGTGGGTATTAAATAGGTAATTATATTTTTTATTTTTCTATAAATATTAATTTTTTTAAAAAAATCTTATGAATTTATTTTAAAACAACCAAACGACCTTAAAACTTCACTATACCAATGACCACAACCAGTCTTCCTCGATTGAAGGAAAACACAATACATTAGATATCAATCACTAGCTGGTTTTACAATCACATGTTCATGTTTTCAAACAAGTCTTCTCCTTATAAGGAGGAACCAAGTATTCAATGACCAATTTCGAATAAGAGGTACACCCAACAATACAAAAAAGAGTGATACTTGAAAATGCCTCCTCTAGGGCTAATATAGGAACAATGTTAAAGCACAAAAAAATCAAGAATAATAAATAAGTAATAAATACTTTATGAAGTATGTCACTGAGAGCTCTCCTCAGGTGATGATCAATGCTAGCTCTTGGAGGGAGGAATGAAGGTCTCTCTTTCGAAGGCTAAGAACTTTGAAATCAGTGACCCTTGAAAGTAGTGGAACTTTTTTTTTTGGGTTTTTGAAAGTTCTCCATTTTTGTTCGTCCTCACTAATCTCACCTTCTCTTTCCTAGTAGCTTATTCTGGCTTTAATTAAATGATGGCATATGTTCTGTTATGACCACGCGGGGCAAGAAGATGTTCTTATAGAGGCTTTTGAGCTATGTCAATTAATATACATTAACGATATGTCTTCAGCCTTACACTATCCCTATCACAAGATTTTTAAATCAACTTCCTGTATTTAGCTCAACAAACCTTAGATTTTTAATACAAGGTCCATAAAAAAAATTGAACATTTAAGAGTTATATAATAACTTGTTACTTAATCAAATAGTCACATGAATGGATATTCAGCTCTAGATCATTTGATTATTCACACATGATGTGTTACCCGATAAGTTATTCACTCAAAATAAGATGTAAGAAGTTGCTTAATGATCAACATATATAATGATATTTATTCAATCAAATCAAAAAAGAAAAATCTGATCTAATCAGAGAGAAATTTATTCAATCAACATGGTAAAATTATTCAATTAACTTAGGACAAGTTTTTTAGGCAGGTAACTCAAAAAACGTTATTCCATAGTGCGAGTTACTTTTGATCAACTTAATCAGAAAAAATTATTCGATCAAATCCGAGAAAGTTATTAACATGATATTAAATCAACATGGCAAATCATTCGATCAATCACTTAAGAGAAAGAAGTAGTGTAATTTTTAGGTAACAAATTTACGTGACATAATAATTGAGTTGTCATTTTATCACTCAACATGTGAGAAATGCCACATGAATTATTACCTAGTCATATTACACTTAAAATGTAATATAAAAATACACTAAATAATCTTTCTCGTCACTTAATGGGTCATTGCACAACATCTTACCTAACACTTATTCAATCAATGTATCTAGTTATATGATCGATGTAGAACCATGATGAGTCATTCAATCAACAAAATACAAAGCAAGTTACTTGACCACTTTGACAGGTTATTCGATCAATTTTGAAAACTGTGCAATCAAGTGTGAAACTAACTTATGACTAACTTGTACTGTGAATATTTTATACAATTGCTTTGTGCGAAGACTTTGTGAAATTAAGTGCTTATACAGATAAATTATGCAACTAAGTTGTGTAGATAAATTACCTAATTGTTATACAAATAACTTATTTGTTCACACTCCATAGATTAGATGAGTTTTGGTAATCGCTCAAAATTTAACTATTAATGCAGAAATATACTCAACACCCATGATTTTACCATGCGTAGTCTCATCATATTTTTTCATGGGTTTCACTAACAAATGTGTGGTAATACTACACAATGTCTTTGACATTTTGCAATATTTGAGATCTAATAATAATATCTTGAACAATATCTTAGCAAGATGACAAGTTTGTAATATTTATGTAAGAATGATATACAAGTAAAAATCCTTTTTATTTTCTAGGGAAAATTAACAAGAGGTACTCTAAGTTTAAAAAATATAAGAAGTAAAGTATTTCTAAATTTCATATCTATAAAGGCCAAAGAAGCAAGTTTCTAACTGTGGTGGCTATTTCTAGCCACCTAGGCCCATCATGGCCCATTACTATCCTGCAGACAGGCGTGGCCCCCTGGCAGCACTGCACGTGTCTTCGAGAACAGCTCGAAGATCCCGAACACAGTCTCCACGCCTGAGCGCCTTCAGGGTTCCGAGGGCGGTCTCCGGACACCCCTCATCCTGTTCGGTCTAAGCGCCACCTACCGAACAGGGGTAGTCACCGAGCACCAGGTCTAGCCTACTGAGCAGGCTACCTGCTCAGTATCCTCTGCCCAGGAGCCTCCGAGCAGCTCTTCGTCTCCTTGCAACAGTTACAATGGCTGCATGGCACGCGCCCCACGTTCTTGGGGGGCATTAACTATAGAGCCCCTCAACGGGCGCCTCAACGCGTAACTCTCCGCCAAGGGCGCTAACCGACGCACCCTTTCAGGAGCTGTCAAGGGACATTTCGCCCCACTCCCTCAGGGTCCCTGACTATAAAGGGCTCAGGTAAACCACCATGCAGGGGTACGTGATCTTACTCACACTGTCCTCGCGCAACACACACGAGAACCCCCATTCCTTTAGATCTTCTCAGGCCCACACTGACTTAGGCATCGGAGGGTTCTCCCCGGTTCTTCAACCGGACCCCCCTGATCCTGTTCTGGTTTTGCAGGCTTCCGTCCGCACTGGCGTTCGTCTTCCCCATCTTCTTCAGTGGAGGCCCGTTTGGCTCAGACCCAAACAGAAAAACACTACCACATTTGGCGCCATCTATGGGAAAGGCTTCAGCCATGGCTCGCAGACGTTCCTCTTACCAGAACATCGACAGCAGGGCAACGAGGTCGCAGCAGTCATGCGTGGACTCTCGTGAGCGAGTCCCCCCTGTCGACGTCGTCATCACCCCCACCGACGGGGCGCCTACCGCTGCCGCGCCTGCAACCGCCCAAGAGGTGGCAGAACTTCGAGGGCAGATGCAGCACCTAGCAGGGGTCTGCCAGGGCCTTCAGGACCAATTGGCCAGGCAACCTGCCCTGGTGATCCCTCCGCCGCCGGAGCAGCAGGCGGAGTCGTCTCATCAACGATCCCGTGCCCCTCCGGCGCTGCAGGACCAGCATGCAGAATCACCTCGGCGATCGCGCCGGGAACCCTCGGCGCGTCAGACACCGGAACGACAAGATAATTCACCTCGCCATTCTGCGGTGGTCCTGCCTGCCCCGCATTCCGTCGTTGGGGCTAACTCTCACAGGTCCTGGCGGGAGGAGTCCGCCCACTCCGACCAGGAGTTGGCCAGGAGTCTCCGTCGCGTCGTTGACCTGGAGCGCCGCGTTGATGCTATGGTTCAGCGTGCAGAGGGAAAATGTAACGTCGCGTGCCTTTCGGATCTATGCGGATCATGTGTGTGTTGGTTGTGTAGGCCGTTGTGAGGCCATTGTGAGCTAGTTGTATGGAATGTGTAATGTGAATGTGTGGTTTGAGCAGGTGAAGAGCAGGGTTGGTCCTGAAATGAAACGGGACCTGCTGCTGTTCAGTTGGAGTTGGCGGCCAGGGGTGGCCGTTGACTGGTTGGCGTCCAAGTGAGTGGACGTTGACTTCTTGAACTTGGCGGCAGTAGGTGTGGACGCTAAGGGTGGCGGTTGTTGTTGGCGGCATAGGGGTTGACGCCAACCTGAGAATTCTGCAGGTTATAGGCTCACCCGAGGGCAGCTCTCTCAGCTCACTCTCTTCCCCTCTTGCCCCAGCTTCGCGCCCCGATGTTTCTGAAGCTTCTAATAGGTTCTGAGGAGTAGTTGGACGATCGTAGAACGCGCGGCATCGCTGAATTACGCGAGGAAACGTCGCGGCGTGGTGCAATTCCCGTGGGAGCTCGCGGAGGGCTCGGCGTGAACCGGGAGATTGCGGGAAGTTCTAGCGTGTTCTGAGGTAGGGGACGAACCCGTTTAGCTCCGTAGAAACATTAAAACATATCATAACCACTTGAACCAGCATGATAATGCATGTTTGGATAAAGTTGCACCATATAGGGATAATGGGTGGTTTGAGTAGTTTAATGTATGAAGCATGTTGTAATGGGTTGTATTGGGTTCTGGCATGCTAAAGGAACTACATTTGCATGTTTTTCAGTAGTTAGAACGGTTAGAAAACCCGCAGAGCCGGATTAGGGTTTCTGCAGGGTTTATGGCCGAAGAACTTGGCGTCAAGATCGCTTGTCGCCAAGCTCCTCAGCCAGGATGTTAACGGCCAGGTCCCTTGCCGTTGACTTGGTGTAAGCGGCAGTCGATGTTGCCGCCTACTGGCTATGAACAGCAAAGACTGAATTATGATATTTATCGATAATGCATGTGTGTTGACACATGAGGTGCACTGAGTGCACTTGGTTCTCGTGTGTTAGCATACAAGGTATGCAGTTAGTTGCTTACTTCGGTGACTGCGTGTTGTTTACGCGAGTCAGTTGGGTTCACGTGTAGTGGACCATGGTTACTTGTGGTTTACGTGAGGTTTCACGTGGTTTGTGTGTGACGTGCACGTGGTTTTGTGTACGTGGCGAGTAGTACGACGCCTACCGTGGTTACCTCTCCAGTTGGGTGCCCCAGGTTCTTTGTGAGCCAGGCTGTTAGCTCGGGGCTTTGTCCCGGTACTTGTGTTGTACCGTCGAGGTCTGTGTCGTCTGACCTGGACACCCTCACTCTTGTGTTAGAGTTGTACGTCCGGCTGAGGGAAAGACGACAGTGGGACAGTGACACTTGTGTTTGTTTTTAGTCACTTGTAGCGCGCTCGTAGTTGGGGGTACGGACACCAGTAGACGTACTGGACCCCAGCTAGTCCTTTTCCAGTGCCTCACTCTGAGAGCCCGGGCCAGGGTCTCTGGAGGTGCCAGGCATGGGCCTGTGACCGTGTGGTCTGCAGGTGGTGGTGTTTAGTTGGTCTCCACAGTTGCTTGACCTTTTTACGTGGAGCGGCAGCTGGACCTTTCGTCCGTGGCTGCGAGACTGAGAGGTAGACCTGTGTTAGTTGTCCGAGTCAGTTTCTGGTGTCGCGAACCAGTTCACGTGGCTCGTGTTGGCTGTCTCTACTTTAGCTTGTACACCTGTACTGGTTTGCCGTTTAATTATTACTGTTGTTTCTCGTAGTCGGCAGACGGTGAGTACTTTTACAGCTTTACTTACCTGCTTAGCTGTTATATTAATTGTTGGTGATGTTTACTATTCGTACTCGTGGTGTTTGTTTTGCTCGGTTTTGGGGGAGTTCCCTACTGAGCCAGTGACTAGAGAGGCTCACCCCTACCCCCACAGGTGAGGGCGAGGAGGACGTTCTCGTCCGACGTCCAGTTCCGGGCCGCGTCGTAGCGGTGCAGGGTCAGTACCTCCAGCGGAGTAGTTCCAGCAGTGTAGCTTTGTAGTTGTTTACTTTCTTCAGTTGTACCTCGGGGTATGCCCCAGGCTCTTGTACCTCTTTTCAGTTTTTGTGGAAATTTGGCTATGTAAAACTGTGAATATATATGAAATGTGGTGTGTTCCTTTATGTTTACACGGACTGTGGTTTGGTATCCCTTGCGAGGCTTCGGCCCGTTCGCGGGAGGCGGACTCGGATCAAGTACGTTATCGGTTTAACGGGCTTGGCCGAGGCGTTCCGTCACAGTTGGTATCAGAGCAAGGTCCGTGTTAATATAAGGGAATTAGAAAGATACATAGCCTTATTTCGGTCATTATACACTGCTGGTAGGGACCCTGGTTTTTGATCATTTGTGGTTTTGATTTTTGTCTGGTGTTTTGTGTATGTAGAAATTTCTGAAATGGCTGATAGGAGAGATTGGGGTGGTGGAGGAGATGATCCGGAGGAAAGCACCCAGCGAATGATAGAAAGAATTTGGGAGAGCCTCACGGATATTCGGGCAAGAATGGATCAGCAGGCGCCAGTGCCACCGGTTGCAGTGCCACCTGGGGATGGAGAGGCTGTACTTGCTCCAGTTCCGCCGAGAGTGGAGGTACCTTTTGTAGCACCTGTGCCACCACCACCACCAGTATTGATAGCAGAAGAACCAGTAATGCAGGTGGAGAAATTTCTGAGATTGCAGCCGCCTACTTATTCAGGAGGGCCGAATCCAGATACAGCTGAGCATTGGGTTCATGAAATTGAAAGAGTTTTTGCGACTATGAGGTGTCCGGCAGCAGATAGAGTGGTATTAGCTGCTTATCAGTTGAGAGGTTTTGCCTTGGAATGGTGGCGATTGAAGATGCAAACCACTTTTGCAGGCAGGACGGAAGAAGCTATCACTTGGCCGGAGTTTCTTGATGTGTTAATGATACATTCTTTCCGATCCAAGTGCAGCAAGTAAAAAGAGAGCAATTCCGAACTCTTCAGCAAGGTAACTCTTCAGTCTTAGAGTACCAGATGAGATTTATGGCACTTAGCCGTTATGCGCCATATGTGGTTTCAGATAATAACATGATGGTTGAGTACTTTATCAGAGGATTGAGAGTGGAATTGCAGGATGCGATAGTACCTCTTATGTGCAAGACAGTGGAAGAGGCAGCGCAGAGGGCAGCTACTTGGAGAGGTCTATCCGGACTCGCCAGGCAGGTGAGTCAGGTTCAGGTAGTTTCCGGCTACCGCAGCAGACAGTAGGTGCAAGCAAGGGTAAGGCACCAGCGGACCTTCTACATCAGGCTTTGGTAAATGGGGCCAGAAATTAAAGCAAGCACTTAAAGGAAAAGGAAGAGGATGGGGAGGTCGTCCGCAGTTCCAGCAAGGCCGTGGTAGGCCTGAGGTGGAGGAGTCGCAGCAGAGCACTGCCAGGCAGCCTATTGTTCCTCCAGGGTATAGATGTTATAATTGTAATCAGCCGGGACATTTGATCCGCAATTGTCCCTATGCAAGAGAATATGGGTATGGCAGAGGTGTGCAGCAGCAGCAGCCTCAGCAGTTCCAGCAGCCACAGGCAGGTCGTGGCAGAGGAGCACCGCAGCAGCGAGGGAGAGGCCGGGTTATGGCTATCACCCGAGCCCAGGCAGAGGCGTCAAATATGATAGAAGGTACTTTACCTCTTTATGAATATTCAGCAAGAGTCTTATTTGATTCGGGTGCCTCTCATTCTTTTATTTCCGAAGAATTTCTGGATTGCATAGCTCATCCTTTAGAAGAGAAGTCTTGTGAGTTAGTGGTGGAGGTTCCTTCAGGTGAGTTCTTGCTCACTTCGAGCTATATAGATGAAGCTCCTGTTATGATTGAAGGGAACCAGATGCCGGGTCGGTTGTATGCCCTGCAGTTGTCAGATTATGATATCATTCTGGGTATGGATTGGCTTGAAATGTATGGAGCAATGTTAGATTGCAGAAAGAAAATGATCAGATTTTGTCATCCTAATGGTGCAGTGTTTGAATATCAAGGTATGCCTTTTTATACCTCCAAGTTTTAATTTCTGCAATTAAAGCTAGAAAGTTGATAAATGATGGGTGTGTGGCTTATTTAGCCTCGGTAAGTTTGGTAGAGGCCAGTCAGCCAATAGAAGCAGTTCCCGTGGTTAGGGAATTTGCTGATGTTTTTCCGGAAGATTTGCCTGGTTTAGCTCCACATAGAGAGGTGGACTTTTCTATTGAGTTGCTGCCAGGTACCATGCCGATTTCTAAAGCTCCATATCGGATGGCACCAGCAGAACTTAAAGAATTGAAAAAGCAATTAGAAGAGTTGTTGCAGAAAGGTTTTATTAGACCGAGTCATTCCCCGTGGGGAGCGCCGGTTTTATTTGTGAAAAAGAAAGATGGAAGTTTTCGGATGTGCATTGATTATAGAAAATTGAATGATGTGACCATAAGAATAAGTACCCGTTGCCGAGGATAGATGATTTATTTGATCAGTTGCAATCAGCAAAGGTGTTTTCTAAGATTGATTTGAGGTCCGGGTACCATCAGTTGAGAATTAAAGAGGAGGATATAGATAAGACAGCGTTCAGAACCAGATATGGTCACTATGAGTTTGTGGTAATGCCTTTTGGGTTGACTAATGCTCCTGCAGGTTTTATGGATCTGATGAATAGAATTTTTCATCCATATTTAGATCAATTCATTGTGGTCTTTATTGATGATATTCTAATTTATTCAGCATCTGAAGAGGAGCATGCAGCTCATTTGAGGTTTACCCTGCAGTTGTTAAGAGATAACCAGTTGTTTGCTAAATTAGTAAGTGTGAATTCTGGTTGAAGGAAATTCATTTTTGGGTCATGTTATCTCAGCTAAAGGAATAGCAGTGGACCCGAGTAAAGTGGAAGCTGTGTCTAGGTGGGGAGTGCCTAAGACAATAACCGAGATTAGAAGTTTTCTGGGGTTGGCAGGTTATTATAGGCGCTTTATTCAAGATTTTTCTAAGATTGCAGCACCTATGACTAAATTGACCAGGAAAGGAGTGCCTTTTGTGTGGTCCGGTGAATGTCAGAGAAGTTTTATGGAATTGAAGAAAAGACTCACATCAGCACCTATATTGACATTACCGGCAGGGAGTGGTGGTTTTGTGTTGTATACTGATGCTTCAAGAGAGGACTTGGTGCAGTGCTTATGCAGCATGGTAAAGTGATAGCTTATGCATCCAGGCAATTGAAGCCAGCAGAGGAGAATTACCCCACTCATGATTTGGAATTGGCAGCAGTTGTGTTTGCTTTGAAAATGTGGAGGCATTATCTGTATGGCGAGAGATTTGAATTTTTACAGATCATAAAAGCTTGAAGTATATCTTCTCGCAGAAAGATTTGAATCTTCGCCAACGCAGATGGGTTGAATATTTGAAGGATTATGATTTCAGTTTGGCTTACCATCCGGGTAAGGCCAATGTTGTAGCTGATGCCTTGAGCAGAAAGGCATATATGAATCTGATGATGATTAAAGAATGGAAGTTATATGAAGAGGTAGCAGAGAATTCCTTGTATGTGCCCAGCAGTCAGCGACGGGCAATTCTAGCTGCTAGTGCTGTAGAGCCATCTTTGTATTGGCAGATTATTGAAGCTCAGAGAGCAGATGCAGGTTTACCTGAAATTGTGAAAATGGAAGGAGTTTCTATTGATGATAATTGTGTGGTCAGGCTCAGGGGCAGGTTGTTTGTTCCTGCAGAAAGAGAGGTGAAGCAGCGAGTTTTGGAAGAGGCTCATAAATCTAGGTACACTATTCATCCGGGTAGTACTAAAATGTACCATGATTTAAGGAAGCATTTTGGTGGCCTCATATGAAGAAAGAAATAGCAGAATTTGTAGCAAGGTGTGCTATCTGTCAGCAATTAAAGCAGAGCATCAGAAGCCTGGAGGTCTATTGCAACCGTTGCCTATTCCACAGTGGAAATGGGATGATATTGCAATGGACTTTGTGGCAGGTTTACCAAGGTCGAGTTCCGGGCATAATGGAATATGGGTGTTTGTTGACAGATTGACTAAGGTATGCAGATTAGTGGCAGTGAGTATGTCTTGGACAGTGGACAGGTTGGCAAATATTTATGTTGAAAGAATTGTTCCACTGCATGGTATTCCGAAGACTATTGTATCAGATAGAGATCCAAGATTTACTTCTGGTTTTTGGAGAAGTCTGCAGAAAGTAATTGGTTCTGAATTGAGGTATAGCTCCGCTTATCATCCCCAGACAGATGGTCAGACAGAGAGGACTATTCAGACAATTGAAGATATGTTGCGGGCTTGTTGTTTAGTTTGGGGAGGTAGTTGGGAGCATCATTTGGGAATGGTTGAGTTTGCCTACAATAATAGTTATCATACCAGTCTTGGGATGGCACCGTATGAAGCTTTATATGGAAGGCCATGTAGAACCCCATTGAACTGGCATGAAGTGGGAGAAAGGCAGTTGGTGGGTCCTGAATTGATTCAGCAAACCACAGAAGTGGTGAAGCTTATTAAAGAAAAATTGCAGGCAGCTCAAAGTAGGCAGAAAAGTTATGCAGATGTTCGAAGGAGACCACTTCAGTTTGAGGTGGGAGATTTTGTTTTTCTGAGAGTTTCCCCAAGTAAAGGTATTATGAGATTTGGTAAGTCTGGGAAGTTGAGTCCAAGGTATGTGGGACCTTTCCAGGTGATTGAAAGAATTGGGGAAGCAGCTTATAGGCTGGATTTGCCAGCTGATTTTGCAGATGTGCATGATATTTTCCATGTCTCCATGTTGAGAAAGTGTATTGAAGATCCAGCTCAAATAATTAGATATCAAGGTGGTGACCTGAGGCCGGACATGACTATGCCAGAGTATCCGGTGCAGATCACAGATCGAAAGATGAAGAAGCTGAGGAATAAAGAAATTGAGCTAGTTAAAGTGAGATGGGAAAATAGATTAGGTGGTGAGGATACCTGGGAGTTGGCCGCGGAAATGGCTAAAGGGTATCCCTATCTGTTTGAGTAAGCTTGTGTATTTTCTTTTTAGATGATAGTACTTGTAAAGGTGTGTATGTATGAGTTGTTTAACTTTGAATTGTGTTATGAATTTCGAGGTCGAAATTTTCTTTTTAGATGATAGTAATGTAACGTCGCGTGCCTTTCGGATCCATGCGGATCATGTGTGTGTTGGTTGTGTAGGCCGTTGTGAGGCCATGTGAGCTAGTTGTGTGGAATGTGTATGTGAATGTGTGGTTTGAGCAGGTGAAGAGCAGGGTTGGTCCTGAAATGAAACGGGACCTGCTGCTGTTCAGTTGGAGTTGGCGGCCAGGGGTGGCCGTTGACTGGTTGGCGTCCAAGTGAGTGGACGTTGACTTCTTGAACTTGGCGGCAGTAGGTGTGGACGCTAAGGGTGGCGGTTGTTGTTGGCGGCATAGGGGTTGACGCCAACCTGAGAATTCTGCAGGTTATAGGCTCACCCGAGGGCAGCTCTCTCAGCTCACTCTCTTCCCCTCTTGCCCCAGCTTCGCGCCCCGATGTTTCTGAAGCTTCTAATAGGTTCTGAGGAGTAGTTGGACGATCGTAGAACGCGCGGCATTCGCTGAATTACGCGAGGAAACGTCGCGGCGTGGTGCAATTCCCGTGGGAGCTCGCGGAGGGCTCGGCGTGAACCGGGAGATTGCGGGAAGTTCTAGCGTGTTCTGAGGTAGGGGACGAACCCGTTTAGCTCCGTAGAAACATTAAAACATATCATAACCACTTGAACCAGCATGATAATGCATGTTTGGATAAAGTTGCACCATATGGGGATAATGGGTGGTTTGAGTAGTTTAATGTATGAAGCATGTTGTAATGGGTTGTATTGGGTTCTGGCATGCTGTAGGAACTACATTTGCATGTTTTTCAGTAGTTAGAACGGTTAGAAAACCCGCAGAGCCGGATTAGGGTTTCTGCAGGGTTTATGGCCGAAGAACTTGGCGTCAAGATCGCTTGTCGCCAAGCTCCTCAGCCAGGATGTTAACGGCCAGGTCCCTTGCCGTTGACTTGGTGTAAGCGGCAGTCGATGTTGCCGCCTACTGGCTATGAACAGCAAAGACTGAATTATGATATTTATCGATAATGCATGTGTGTTGACACATGAGGTGCACTGAGTGCACTTAGTTCTCGTGTTAAGCATACAAGGTATGCAGTTAGTTGCTTATTTCGGTGACTGCGTATTGTTTACGCGAGTCAGTTGGGTTCACGTGTAGTGGACCATGGTTACTTGTGGTTTACGTGAGATTTCACGTGGTTTGTGTGTGACGTGCACGTGGTTTTGTGTACGTGGCGAGTAGTACGACGCCTACCGTGGTTACCTCTCCAGTTGGGTGCCCCAAGTTCTTTGTGAGCCAGGCTGTTAGCTCGGGGCTTTGTCCCGGTACTTGTGTTGTGCCGTCGAGGTCTGTGTCGTCTGACCTGGACACCCTCACTCTTGTGTTAGAGTTGTACGTCCGGCTGAGGGAAAGACGACAGTGGGACAGTGACACTTGTGTTTGTTTTTAGTCACTTGTAGCGCGCTCGTAGTTGGGGGTACGGACACCAGTAGATGTACTGGACCCCAGCTAGTCCTTTTCCAGTGCCTCACTCCTGAGAGTTCCGGGCCAGGATCTCTGGAGGTGCCAGGCATGGGCCTGTGACCGTGTGGTCTGCAGGTGGTGGTGTTTAGTTGGTCTCCACAGTTGCTTGACCTTTTTACGTGGAGCGGCAGCTGGACCTTTCGTCCGTGGCTGCGAGACTGAGAGGTAGACCTGTGTTAGTTGTCCGAGTCAGTTTCTGGTGTCGCGAACCAGTTCACGTGGCTCGTGTTGGCTGTCTCTACTTTAGCTTGTACACCTGTACTGGTTTGCCGTTTAATTATTACTGTTGTTTCTCGTAGTCGGCAGACGGTGAGTACTTTTACAGCTTTACTTACCTGCTTAGCTGTTATATTAATTGTTGGTGTTGTTTACTATTCGTACTCGTGGTGTTTGTTTTGCTCGGTTTTGGGGGAGTTCCCTACTGAGCCAGTGACTAGAGAGGCTCACCCCTACCCCCACAGGTGAGGGCGAGGAGGACGTTTCTCGTCCGACGTCCAGTTCCGGGCCGCGTCGTAGCGGTGCAGGGTCAGTACCTCCAGCGGAGTAGTTCCAGCAGTGTAGCTTTGTAGTTGTTTACTTTCTTCTGTTGTACCTCGGGGTATGCCCCAGGCTCTTGTACCTCTTTTCAGTTTTTTTGTGGCAATTTGGCTATGTAAAACTGTGAGATATTTATGAAATGTGGTGTGTTCCTTTATGTTTACACGGACTGTGGTTTGGTATCCCTTGCGAGGCTTCGGCCCGTTCGCGGGAGGCGGACTCGGATCAAGTACGTTATCGGTTTAACGGGCTTGGCCGAGGCGTTCCGTCACAGAAAAGCCCCGGTGGACGATGACCTGGACTTTCGCTCTCCGTTCACTATGGAGATCTTGGAGGCTCGGGTCTCTCCGAAGCTACCTCTGCCCACCATAGAACCCTATGACGGCACCATCGACCCGCGGATCATATTCGTGGCTTTGAGTCGCATATGGTGTTCCACGGAGCATCAGATGCGGCCAAATGCCGGGCCTTTCTGGCCACCTTGAAGGAGACTGCCCGGGCATGGTTTGAAGCCTTCCCAGCGGGATTCATTTCCTCCTTCCACCAATTGAAGAAGTCTTTTCGGGACAACTTCTTAGGTGGAAGGTCTCAGCCGCGCACAGCGGCATCTCTTCTGTCTGTTTGGCAGAAGAAAGGCGAGGCGCTCTGGGACTACGTCAAGAGGTTCCAGACCGAAGCGCTCCGCATCCTCCGCCTCGATGTTCCCTTGGCCACCAGTGCCCTCATCTAGGGCACGCGAGATGGCTTCCTGCAAAGGACGTTGGGGGTACAACAATCATCCACTCTTGTCGAGCTACTCTCTACTGCACAACGCCACGCCGCGTGCGAAGAGAGCTTAGCTTCCGGCCGAGCAGAGCAGAGCGAGCAATCGGACGAAAAGAGGCCTTCCGACAACGATTCCGACTGTGACAGGAAGAAAGGCCGACACAACGGAGATTCTCTGCGCCGACCACGCCCCTTCACCGACTACACTCCGCTCACGGTGGCTCCCGAACAGATCATGGCCGAGATCCGGGATGAACCTTATGTTCGGTGGCCACCAAGGATGCGCTCTGATCCCCGCAGGCACAACCAGGACAAGTACTGTCGCTTCCACCGCGACCACGGCCACGACACCTCCGAGTGCCGCCAGCTCAAGGATGAGATCGAGTCCTTGATTAAACGCGGCTATCTCGGACGGTATGTGCACCGCAATGAAGACCGCCAAAGGCGTCGATAGCAGACTCCCGAGCAGCCCATCAACAACGAGCCCAATGGGCAAGAGATCAACATGATCGCAGGAGGCTTCGGCGCAGGCGGAGAAAGCAATCAAAGTCGGCGCGACTATGCTCGGCGGGTGCACGTGGTGGACAGGCCCCCAGTGCCTCGCCTAGGTCCCTATCCCCCCAATCCTACACGCACACGGACTGAGGAGGATATAACCTTCTTGGATGAAGATCTTGTAGGAGTTTCCACTCCACACATTGATGCGCTAGTCGTTTCGGCCACCATCAACAACTGTACCGTGCGTTGGATTCTGGTGGATAATGGAAGTGCCCTGGATGTGTTAGCTTACGATTGTTTTCTACTCATGGGTCTAAAAACTGACCAGCTCACCCCGGTAGAATCGCCCCTGTTCGGCTTCTCGGGGGTTTCGGTTCAACCCATGGGGCGAGTGCGCCTCCCAATTACTCTTGGGATGGCCCCAAAAAGAGTGACCAAGATGGTGGATTTATTGGTTATTCGAAGCATGCCAGGCTACAACGCCATCCTCGGCAGGGGCCTGATCGGTCGAATTAAGGTTGTTCCTTCATCCCTCCATCAGAAGATGAAGTTTCCCACTCCGTGTGGGATTGGCGAGGTGCTCGGTAGTCAGCGCGAGTCTTGACGGTGCTATGTCCTCTCCCTGAGAGACAAACAACCCCTCGCAGCGCCAGCAATTACTGCCCCACCCGCCGACCAGCCTTCTACCAGCAGAGGCACACCTGTTGAAGACTTGCTTCCTGTTCGGGTGGACGACGACCCCGAACACGTCCTCTATGTTGGCACACTACTGTCGGAAGACGAACAACAACGCTATAAAGTCTGCTTGCTAGCCAACTTGGATGTGTTCGCCTGGTCGGATGAGGAACTGCCCGGCATTTCGTCTGAGGTGATGGTGCATCGCCTTCGCCTGGACCCAAAGGTACCTCCGGTTCAGCAAAGAAGGCGACCTGTCAACCATGAGCGGCAAACCGTGATCCAAGATCACGTTGTCAAAAGCTGAACTTTTGGGCTCCTTCGGGAAGCCCAATGCCCAAGATGGATTTCTAATGTAGTCCTCGTACGCAACGCCAATGGTAAATGGTGTGTGTGCGTGGATTACAAGGATCTCAACAAGGCTACGCCCAAAGACAACTTTCCTCTGCCGTGCATCGACCAGCTGGTAGATGCCACGTCCGGACACGAGCTCCTCAACTTCCTGGATGCATATTCTGGTTATCACTAGATAAGCATGCACCCTCCGTTCCAGGATGCCATCACGTTCGTCACCGACCTGGGCTTGTACTGTTTCACGAGGATGCCCTTTGGTCTGAAGAACACTGGCGCAACATACCAGCGACTGGTTAACAAGATGTTCGAGCCGTAGATTGGGCGAAACATGGAGGTCTACGTTGATGACATGCTGGTCAAGATGCTCCCGAGCACCGACCACATCTCTAACCTCGAAGAAAACTTCGCAACTTTGCGGAGGTACAACATGAAGCTTAACCCAACCAAGTGTGCGTTTGGAGTACGCTCGGGTAAGTTCCTCGGCTTCCTCGTCTCAAATAGGGGAATAGAGGCCAACCTGAGAAGATCCAAGCCATACTTGAGATGGGCAGTGCCAAGATGGTGCACGACGTTCAACGCCTCACTGGACCTCTCACCGCACTCAACCGGTTCATGTCCCGAGCAGGGAAGAGGAGCTTCAACTTCTTCAAGTTGCTGCGAGGCCCTAAAGGCTCCTCACAGCAAGGGGGGCATGTGCGGTGGACTGAAGACTGTGAAGCTGCCTTCACCGAGATGAAGGCGTACCTGGCAGCCCCACCTGTCCTCTCAAAGCCTGTGCTCGGAGAACCTTTGTTCGTGTACCTTTCGGTCACTGAACACTCCATCAATACAGTGTTGATCAGAGAAGAGACGGCGGCACAGCATCCAGTCTACTATATCAGCAGGGTCCTTCAGGAAGCTGAAAGAAGGTACCCTCGAGCAGAGAAGCTCTCCCTGGCACTGGTTACGGCTGCACGAAAGCTTAGGCCCTATTTCCAAGCCCACTCAATTACGGTCCTTACCAACCAGCCATTGAGACTTATCCTTCAGCGGCCAGAGGCTTCCGATAGGCTCATCAAATGGGCCATTGAGCTAGGCGAGTTCGACATTAGCTACCGTCCAAGGATGGCCATCAAGGCGCAAGCGTTGGCAGATTTCGTCGCGGAATGCACCCTTCTTGCCGAGCAGAATCCTCCATTGGCTGACGAGCCCCCATGGGAGCTCTATGTGGACGGATCCTCTTGTGTCACGGGGAGCGGAGCAGGCTTGGTTCTCACCTTCCCAGAAGGTTTAGAGTTCCAGTACGCTCTGAGGTTCTGTTTTTCCGCCTCCAACAACGTTTCCAAATATGAATCATTGTTATCCGGAATCCGAATGGCTAGGCACCTTGGAGCACTTCGACTGCGGGTCTTCAGTGACTCGCAATTGGTCGCCAGCCAGGTGAGCGAACACTTCGAAGCAAGGGAGCGCCGCTTGGCGCAATACCTTCAGCAGGTCAAGAGCCGAGCAGAGGACCTCCTCTACTTCGAAGTCATACATGTCCCACGGGAGCAGAACGCGCGAGCTGATGCGCTTGCCAAGTTGGCATCTTCAGGTGACATCGCCCCTTCTCGCTCCATATTCATAGAAGAGCTCGCCTCACCGAGCATTGAGGTAGATGTAGCCGTCATCGAGGCTGGCCCTCCAGCTCCGAGCTGGATGGACCCCCTCATGGCCTATCTACTTCGAGGTGAGCTTCCGCCTGATCAAGGCGAAGCCCGCAAGATCAGGTTGCGCCCCCAGAGGTTCACCCTCATCGAAGGCCAACTATACCGGCGATCCCTCTCGAGGCCTCTCCTGCGATGCCTCAACCCTACAGAGGCGGCATCGGCCACCGAAGAGGTCCATGAAGGGTTGTGCGAAAGCCACTTGGGGGGCAGAACGCTGGCGCGCATCATCATCCGAGCAGGTTTCTGGTGGCCTTCTCTGCAAAAGGATTGCATGTCCTTCGTCAGAAGGTGCCCATAATGTCAGAAGTTCGGACAGCTCATTAAGCAACCAGCCGAACAACTGCACACCCTGTTCGAAGCACGCCCTTTTGCCAGATGGGGAATTGACATATTGGGTATGTTCCCAGAAGCTCAAGGGCGGAAGAAATTCCTGTTCGTTGCCATCGACTACTTCACCAAATGGATCGAGGCAAAACCCGTTTCTACCATTACTGACCGAGTTACATGGAAGTTCGTCTGGAAGAACATCCTATGATGTTTCGGCGTCCCAAGGGTGATTACTTCCGACAACGGGAAGCAGTTCGACAGCGCACACTTAAAGCAGAAATGCTTGGAGCTCGGCATCTACAACCACTTCACCTCTGTGGCGCATCCCCAAGCAAATGGTCTGGTAGAGAATGCCAACTGAACATTGCTGCACGTGATTCGCACAAGGGTCGAGGCTACGGGGGATCGTGGATTGACGAGCTCCCTAACGTATTGTGGTGCCACCGAACAACTACTCGGGTGGCCACTGGGGAGACCCATTTCCATTTGTCTTACGGCACAGAGGCCGTTGTTCCTTTAGAAGTGGCTCTCCCCACTCTTCGGACGACTCACTTCGACGAAGCCGCCAACAACCAAGCGCTTAAGGAGAATCTAGACATGCTCGGCGAACGCCAAGGCGATGCCAACATCAGACTAGTCTCCTATCAACAGCGACTCGCGCAATATTACAACTCCCGAATGCGGGAAAGGCGCTTCTTCGAAGGTGACCTCGTTCTTCGCCGTTGCTCGGCATCGGATCCCCAAAGAGCAGTCGGCAAACTCGCCCCCAAGTGGGAAGGACCTTATCAGGTTGCCCAGGTTCTCGGAAAAGGCTCTTATAAGCTAACTACTCCTAGTGGCGAAGCCATACCCAGAACCTGACATGTATCTAACTTGAAGGCTTACTACCTATAAAAGCCTCCTATTCGGTATCCTACTTCTCTTCTTCCCGTTCTTTTGGTCGGCTTGAGAAGGTCTCCAAAAACATCCTTGCTTAAAGCTTTTTCAGCTCAAAAGGATAGGGCGATACCTCCAAGTAAAGAGGTGTTCTGCATACACCCCTGGTCGGAACCATTTTTTTTTTAGTTCCAAGCGACCTGCGTGGTAACTGCGAACCCTCTTAAATGACCAGCGAATTCGATTCGGACAGAACAAGTGTAAGGGAATGAAGATAGAAAAAGTGAAGCCACTCATAAACTCAAAAAAGGGAATGCTATTCGGACTCCTTTTACAGAAGCTCGTTGAGGCCGAGCTACCAAAAAAAAAGGGGAAGGAGTGTGGTCAAGGAGCCTGCTCGGAGGGGCCAGCGCCATCGCACGTCATTCGACCCGACTGGAAGTCCATGAATCACACTCCATTCAGACGCGGGTCATTGGTCCTTCGTTGGCACTCCTTGACGGCGGTCTCGAAGGTCTCACGGGCGTACTCAACGGAGGCCAAGCTCCTCCCGTGGTTCTTCCCAGCTCCAAGGCTGACCTTGTAGCAACGTGCGCCGAATTGCTCCAGGTCTTCCTTGAAGTCTGGTCCTTCCTTGTACTCAGCCACCCCGCGGGCCTTCGCATCGACCAAGACTTTGGCGAGCGCCTCCTTCTCCGCCCGAGCAATGGCGAGGTTGAGCTCGAAAGCTTGGAGTGCCTCTTTGAGATTCTTGATCTCCCCCTTCAACTTGGCTTCTTGGGCCTGCCGCTGCGCCTCAAGCTCCATGTAGAAGGCGAACTCGGCCTCCCACATCTGTTTGTGGTTTCGACCCCGTTCGACAAGCCGCTTCAGGATCGATAGTGACTTCGAGGCGCTGTCCACCAGAGCCTCCACGTCGAGCTCCTCTTCGGCGTCATCCTCGGACGGGAGCCTTGCTCGGTAGATTTCCTCCAAATGCTCGGGGGAGTCCTCTGGGTCCAGCCCATGGCACCGCGCCAACACTTCAAGATGGGAAGCGCTGGGGCAGGGGGGCAGTCCTCTGGATGGGGCCTCTTGGAGCCGCTCCAAGGACGCCTCCAGAACTGATGCTGAGGGCCGCACAGCAGACCTCACCTTCAGCAGTGGGGACAACGGGATCTGGTCCTCCTCGGAACCAGCTCGGCGCCCTTCAGCAGCTGGTGCCTGCTTCGAAGTAGGACTCTCTTCCACTGTCGCGATAGCAGCACCCGCGATAGCAGTTGGTACCTCACCTTCCGCCACAACGTTCGACCCTCGAGGAACTTCCTCCTTGGTCTTGGCTGCCTGCTCGGCCACGAGGACTCCTGCAGTGATCGTCTGCATGGGAGCCACCGAGGCTGCTGCGGGGGGAGGGAGGGAGAGAGTGGGGGTCGTGGTCCTCTGGGAGGCTTCCACTGCGCGCGCCTCCCCATTGAGCACCCATGTCGTAGGCACAACCTCGTTGGCCCCACCAGACGTCGACCCTTGAGCGGTCGTGTCGTCGCCTTCCGCCACGATCAATCCAGCCGTCGCGGTGCTGGATATTCCGGTCGCTGCCACCCCCGCAGTTCGGCTTGCGACAGAGCCTTAGGGTGTAGACGCCCCTACTCGCTCCACGACCGCCTCCGCTGTTCGGTTCACGATGGGACCTTGGGGCATGGAGGCCCTTGCTCGATCCGCCACCACCGTCCAGCTCGCGACGGAGCCTCGGGGCTCCCCTGTGGAGCCTTCGTTAGATTGGTCGCTCACCACGACCAACCCTAGCTCCGAGACTACCCCCCTTGTGGTTAGGGGTTGCGTCTCGACGGCGGTACTCGGCCACGGCTTCTCGACCGTCTTCACCAGCCTCCGCTTCTTCCACATCAAAGACGGGGGGACTTCCTCCCCTTCTTCCTACTCGGCCTCTTCCTCGGCTGCCGGCTGCACAGCCCTCTTCGCCTTCTTCGGGCCGGTTTCCTCCCGAAGACTCACTTTCAGAGGCTTCTTCTTGACAGCTTGCTTCTCGGCAGGTCAGTTCTGTGCGACAACAGGGGGAGGACCTCTGCCCAAGGTCGTCACGTACGCCGTGACGATGGTCTGCTCGGTGAAGAGAGCCATGTCCTCCTCGTCCATGCCGGCCTCCAGCTCCTTGTCACCTGCGCAGGAGGAAGGGATAAGTGAGACTTCTCCATGAAAAAATCTCTAAAAGCAGGGATTTTACTTACTCCATGCTCTGCTGAGCCCATGCTTGACGAGCTGGGCCTCCATCAAGTACTCCTCAGCCTTCTCCACGAAAATGTTGTTGAGGCGGTCCGCAAGCTTCGCCGCTTCCCGAACAAGCATAGGATACGCGTCCTTGCTGTGCGCATCCTTGACCTGAGTAGGGAACCCCCACTCCGGCGCTCCCTCATTACGGGTGATGAACAACACCCGGTGCGTCCACCCCTTGTTGTTGGAGTATTTGGGAGAGAAGTCGATCCGCATCTTGTTCGGCCGGTGCTTTGCGTAGTACATGTTGTGGCCGGTCATCGGCGACGCTGCCAGACTGAACTGGCTTCGGAAAAGATTGTTGTCGGCTCGATCTTCCGCACCCGGCACGAGATGCAGAAGACGCAGATCGTGTGCCAGGAGTTGGGCGTCAACTGGATGGGAAAGATCCCCCACACGTTGAGGAGGTCCCTGGCCATCGCCAGCAGTGGTAACCGGAAGCCTGCTTCCAGCAAGTCATGAGACATCGTTATGCACCCAGGCTTTTGCGCGAAGTACGTGTCCTCCTCCTTTGCGAGCACGATGTCGTACTCCTCCCCAATCCGGTATCGCTCGCAGAGCCCGTCGAAGTACCGGTACCTCGTCTCCTGGGGTGCCTCCGGTGCTACCCCACTCGCTCCGAAAATTGCCACGACCTTCCCTTTCTGCGCCATCTCCGAAAGTTGCAGGTACGACGACGGGGAAGGAAACGACTGGAGAGCACGAGGAAGAAGAGAACGATGAAGACAAAGAAGACAGAAGCAGAAATGCCGAAGGCGTGAGTCCCCGCCTTCGTCCCCCCCTCTTCCTTATAAGGAAAGAGGGGCGCAAAAACCAAAGGCGAAAAGTGGCGGTTCGATTTGAACCCGCCGTCGCGCGCCCCCAGGGAGACACACCACCTTTGTGATAATGACCTTCTCCGACTCCAAAAAGAACTCCAAACATCGTCACCCAAGATGACCGTTCGCGAGGCCAAAGTCAGCATCACATTTAATACGAAGAGACAACCGGGCAGACCTCCTCTCTCAAGGCACTCCGGACACCGAGTGCGCCTGAGAGAGAGGGGGGCAAGTGTGGTGGCTATTTCTACCCACCTAGGCCCATTATGGCCCATTACTATCCTGCAGACAGGCGTGGCCCCCTGGCAGAACTGCACGTGTCTTCGGGAATAGCTCAAAGATCCCAAACACAGTCTCCACGCCTGAGCGCCTTCAGGGTTCCAAGGGCGGTCTCCGGACACCCCTCATCCTGTTCAGTCTAGGCGCCACCTACCAAACAGGGGTAGTCACCGAGCACTAGGTCTAGCCTACTGAGCAGGCTACTTGCTCGGTATCCTCTGCCCAGAAGCCTCTGAGCAGCTCTTCGTTTCCTTGCAACGGTTACAATGGCTGCATGGCACGTGCCCCATGTTCTTGGGGGGCATTAACTGCAGAGCCCCTCAACGGGCGCCTCAACGCGTAACTCTCCGCCAAGGGCGCTAACCGACGCACCCTTTCAGGGGCTGTCAAGGGACGTTTTACCCCGCTTCCTTAGGGTCCCTGACTATAAAGGGCTCAAGTAAACCACCATGCAGGGGTACGTGATCTTACTCACACTGTCCTCGCGCAACACACACGAGAACCCCCATTCTTTTAGATCTTCTCAGGCCCACACTGACTTAGGCATCGGAGGGTTCTCCCCGGTTCTTCAACCGAGCCCCCCCTGATCCTATTCTGGTTTTGCAGGCTTCCATCCGCACCGACGTTCGTCTTCCCCATCTTCTTCAGTGGAGGCCCGTTTGGCTCAGGCCCAAACAGAAAAACACTACCACACTAACAAAATACCAAAAATACCCAATTATTTTATAGAAGTATTTTGTTATCATATAGTTTTTAGTATAACAATATATATAAATTAAAGGAACATGTTTCTGACATTGAATAGGGCCAAAATATAGTACTTGTAACACCCTCCCTCCGACCGCACACATACATACATAACCTTTGATCGGAAGAGGGGTTACGCTGACAAACTTTCGTTATGGGTAGATATATCCGTGCAATGCACAAATCTGGCAAACCATTCCACAAAGGTATCTTCGAACACATTATAATATACAAAGTGACAAAGTAGCAACACTCATTATTTACAAAAGCTAAGTTTCTCTCTCTCTCTCTAACTTAATACATTATCAACTAAAAGAAACTACTAAAACTACATTATTTTTCTTCATCTCTTCATCGTCCGCAGCGGAATTAGGATTCATGTGTAGCTGAGATTATGCACACCTTCAATCTGAAAGGGTTGGAGGAAACAAAGGCGTGAGTCGGAAGGACTCAGTAGGTGACAGTAAACATAAAGATAGGAGTTTCAAATTTTAGAGCTTCAAGAGTATTCAGAAAGTGCATATATGGAATAAACATAATTGCTCATGAATCTTCATACTTAACATAAACATATAGCCCAATTTAATTTCATGACGGGCTCGAACGAATATCAGAACAAAGTCATATTTGTCTTTCAAAATTCATATCATAACTTGATTCCTGAACAAACTTGACAGGCATCACTGCTCTTAAGAGGTTACTATATAGACGTAATATACCATCCTCAGTGCCTAGGCGATTCCAGCACCTTAGATCTTGTTCATTGCGCAAGAACGGGGTTTATTACCCACCATCGTCAGTCCATTGACTTGGATTTACCTACAAACTGTCGCCCTCAGCTGATCACAAGTGGCTGGTGCTACCACAAGTGATCCTAAACCCTCTTTGAAGAGAACACTGTCTTCGTATCATAAATTTCTTTTCATGAGCATAACAGAGATTGGAAATCCAAATGTAGTTTTGATTGAGAATAAATACATATATCTTGGTGACAAAGTTGTTCGGAGTTCAATAATATAAGAAAGACAATTGGTTGAGACAGGGTTATGACTCAAGCCAATAACTTCAGAAGATTTGAATCATATAAGAATCCAAAAGAAAATGGAGATCCATAATGGTCATCACAAATTATTCACATCTCATGAGGTATTCAAACATATGAACTCTCAAGTGGTCAAGTTTTATAAACTTAGATACCGAATACTGAAGAATAGACTCAATCGGAGTACTATTCGTAATTGACAACTTTAGAAACAATTCAAGGAAAGTTAAGGTACCCAAAGTGGGTGAACTTTGAAGTAATATGACAGTAAATATCAAGATAATTGAGAGGGTAACTTCCTTGGCTTTTAGGATGAAGTTTAAGCAAGAGTTCTACCATGAAAAGTTGCTGAAATCCAAGGCAGGACATTAGCTGTCGACAGCCAGGAAGGGGCTGTCGACAGATGGCACAGACAGAGCTCAGGTTTTCTGGCTCTGTGGGTATCTGTCGACAGATGCAAGGGATCTGTCGACAGATCCACACAGTCCAGTTATCCAGAGTTCAGGAAAACATGCGTCTGTCGATAGATTTGGGCTGTCTGTCGACAGCCGCCTGTTCCTCACTCATAAATGACTTAGAATGTACTCTAAACATGCTGACCATGGAACCTATGAATCAAGGCATGATGTATATCAAATAGAAGAGTATAATTGTAGATCTCACAGTGGTTTATAGGCTAAACAAGAGACATGGAACAAGAGGGTTGCAATTCAAGCTTGTCTAGCTAGAAACTAGACATAGTATAGTATTGGAAGTGTGGTCTTGATAGCAATAGTTTATTGGGAGATTCTTACAAGATGAACACTAAAACACAAGATGTTTAATGTTCCAAATCAAGGCTTTAGGTACAAACATCCGAATGGAAAGAAATCACAATATTATAGGATATCGAAATTTCTAGCAAAACTCTATAATATAAACTTGGATCATGGGTGGGAGAAGAAGTTAAAAACCTACTTAATCTGTAAGAGGAGTGGAGATTCTTCTTTGGTAACCACATAGTTCCAAAGGTAATTAGGGAATCAACAAAAGTTTAGAGTTACAATCACATATACAGACTAAACCAAGATTGGTTAACAAGCTTAAAGGCAATTTGAACAAGGCTACGATCTTTCTGACAAGAACAGAGGGTAAAGATTTGAAAGGAGAATAGGAACCTATAGACATACGTACTTACACACGATTTATGAAGATGGTTACACAGTTCATATGAGGATTTGCAAGTTTAAGACAAGTATATAGAGATCCTGAACTCTTTAGCCAAGGTCAGAGACAAGGATTTAGAAAAGAAGGAAGAACCCTTCTTGACTTCAAGATCAACGAAATCCTTGAATACATCCAATTAAAAATGAAGCAAAGCAAGAAGAACTATACAAGTCATGGCACAAATAGGAGACATGGTTCCTACAAATGAAGAAACCATGAGCATATACATAGGAAACTGAGAAGGATTTGAGGTATGACACCTACTTGACTTGGTGAAGAGCAAGGGTACTTTTTCTCTCCTCAACAGAGGAATCAACAGAAGCAAGGAGAGGGAAACTTGTAGAAATGGCCATGTCAGTTTTAATTGGAGCCGCTCAACACCTCCAGGAACACAGCAGCAGCAGCTACAATTACACTGTCTCCAGCAGCAACCTTCCCATACAAGGTGCTAGCACAACAACGGTACACAACCCACCAACCAGTCATCCACACAGGGGTGAAATCTCACTACAACAGAAACTTCTTCCCTAAGCAAAGCAGCAGCAGGACTAGGAAGAACAAGAGTGTTGGAAAAATGCATACGATGGGTGTTGGGGTGTTTTTATAACCCAACAAACCTTCTCATGCATGATGGCACGTTGGCCTACAGGTGCCTCCATGAGATTTCATACCCCCATGCAATAGCCACGTTCACCATGATCTCACTCCCCTCCTACACGTACCCAGACAGGTGTAAGACCATTTTAACCATAAAACAGGGGCTTACGTGTAAGCCAAAAGAAATTCAAAGAAAATGGCTTCCGTAAATGGGTAGATAATTCGGCTAACCCATTTGTCTCTTTGCTTAGGTGTCTTAATGATGTCCATTTAACTTGAAATTTCAACCATAGACTAATAGGAAGGTTTTACAAATTTTCATGATTTTAGTTTAATTTTTAGAATTTATTTTCCACTGGGTGATAAATCGCCCGGAAAATAGTTACGTCGGCTAAATCTCAAAATCCGGTCGTCAAAAATTTCGGATAATTACATATTTGATATCACCACATTTTTCTAAGAATTATGGTGTTCTCAGATTTCATTTTTGTTACAGTTTTTCGGTGTCGCCCTGTGGGAGCGCGCACCTCTAAATACATTACTGGAATAACATTTACTAATGTAAATTAATCCTAAATGAGTGTTAATTACATATCATGATAGTGGTTATATTTAATAATCCAATTGTTCATAGTTTTCTAGTAAATAGAATTTTCGGGGTGTTACAGTACTAGCCTCTTTTTTTTTAATTATAGCCCAATGGTATCTTACCACTGGGAACCTCAGTGCCAACCTGGGTTCTACACAGAGTATATAATTTTTAAGGTATATATTCTTGTGCTTATATTGTTTCATATCTATACTATATTTTACTCACATTATGATGTCTTTGCATAGATTGTGGGCACCGACTTAAATAACATTGGAGGCATGGTTCGTTGTACCGTCCGGATCTATCGTGCCGCATTCTCCGTGGTAAGATACAGTATCATACTGTATCGTACCGTTGAGATACGGTGAAACTCATTTATTTTAAAGTTTCCTCAACTGAGGCCAAACATCTTGGGGTCTACTCCCATTTGATTCTACCTAACAAGAACCTTTAATGGTTGAGAAGTCAGGAAGCTAACATCTTTTGAGATGTGTTTTCGAAAATGTCTCCCCAACTAAGAACCATGCTTTACAAAAATAGCATGGTAGCCAATGTGGGACTCAACCCAAGCCTCAAATCCTTGTTGGGTATTGCTGGTGTGATCAGACAGCCTATTGAACAACTTCTCTGACTAGATATGCTGCAAGGGACAACCATCTCCAAAGGGGAAGTAGGTCTTCACATTTTTCTTTCCTTTATCTAGCACATAAACCACCTTAGAGTTACTTCATGTGTTCGGAACTAGGCTTTCTTCAGGATCTTCCTTCTCCTTCCCTCAACATGTTGATTTCCACTCATCCACAAATTTCCTATTTATCTTAGCCCAAATTTATAGGTATCTGTTATGAGTAGAGATTGTGTCTTCACCTGTCCGTAGATTCTCCATCAAGTCAGTATCATCCACTTACATGAATAAAACTTAAAGAGTGACATGATGATTATGTGCATTAATACTTGAGAAGAGTTTTGCATCCAGAGGCAACCCTTCACCAAAATCTGCCATCCAACCTCTCACTCCACAATCCACCATTTCTTTTAAGATCTTTTTAAAATTTAAAATATTTGTATATTATTAATATAATTTTGGTACTATCTTTGATCGTGTGTATTTCGACGGAACGACATTTAGTTCCGAAAATAAAGTTAAATCTAAAGTCATCATAATTACTAAAAAATATATTGATTCTAAAAATATAAATATCAGAAATTATTGATGCATAGATGTTGAGATTAAGTAGACCTAATGATTTTTGAGATAATTTTTACTTGACGAAAATTAATTAAAAAAATAAATTAAAATTACTATAATTTGTATCATCTCTTAATTAGCTTATGTTAGAAATTTCATTTCAATTAGACATCATTTAGACTCCTTAGATGTGCCAGATATGAGAGGAGAAGAAAAAAAAAAAGTTCAGTGGATCGGACTGTACCGGTCCGCCACGCCATGCCCGAGTCACCCCATTGGGGGGACCCGACCGTGCCTGGGCTCCCGAGAGCCCAGGCATGGCCCGGTTCCCACGTATCGCGGCGGTTTGCCATAGTACGACGAACCCTGAATTATGATACTATCTTTGATTGTGCGTACTTCGACGGGATGACATTCGGTCTGAAAATAAAGTCAAATTTAAAGTCATCATAATTACAAAAAAAATATTGATTCTAAAAATATAAATATCAAGAATTATTGATTATAGATGTTGAGATTAAGTTGACCTAATAATTTGTAGGATAATTTTTACTTGACAAAAAATTAATTTAAAAAGTTAAACTAAAATTATTATATTTTGTAGCATCTCTTAATTAGCTTATGTTTAAAATTTTATCTCAATTAGACACTATTTAGACCCCTTAAATATATCAGATGTGAGAGGGGAAGGGAAAAAAATAGATGCACACGGTCTGCTGCAGACCGGTTCGGACCGGACCGGACCACATTGCGGCATGTCACCGCGGCTCCCTCGAGTCGCCCATGTGGGCGACCTGATCGTGAGAGCCCAAGCACGGGCCGGTTCGCGCGTACTGCGGCGGTTTACCGCGGTACGGTGAACCCTAATCGGAGGTACAACACCAAGTCATTTGACATTTTTACCAATAAAAAAACAAAAAAAAAGTCATTTTACATTTTAGATATTTTGTTTTCTAGATTTCACATTAAGTTGATTTATATTAAGAAACGTATTTGTAATTATTGAGGATATTGTAAGATAATTGGTATCTTACTAAAATTTTAGAAGATAGTTTTGACATATTTTAAACTTAGAGTCCCTTATTGGATATTTTGAAATTCTTTTTATTCTTTTTAATACTTTTCCCTTCTTTCTAAAAGATATCCTGCATTTAAGCTCTTGTTTATGGTCTAGTAACACGGGAAACTTTACTTGTTTTGCATATTTTTCTCCATTTTTGATAAAAGACTATGCAGTTCAGTCATTCTGAATAACTTCTGCCCCTTCACGTTATGCTAACACGAGTAGTCTTTTTTCTAATATCCAACTCATGATTAGGTTATCACATAAAGCATCATTATTAAATTCATGTGCTTGTTCTAACACTCAAATTCTCAATTGGCTGAAAATTCCTTATTTAACAAAATAAATATAATGCATTGCTTGCTGTCTATGCTGTTTAGATCCTCTAAAATGGATATATAAATAATTTGAGATTGTTACTAAGGTAAATTAATTAAGGGTCTCTGTCTGTAACAAAAAAATCTTTGTTGTAACAGGACTTAACGTATACTGTAATATGAGATAATATTTATTATAATAAATTACAGTTATATCATAGACTAAAAAATAAATCAAATATCCGATAGAGATTCTTAATTAATTTATCCTTAATAATATCTTTGTATTCTTGTTGATACTCTTTATCTTCAAGACTCAAACAAAAAATGTGAATTCTCATTTGAAGAGTAGCTTAATCAATCATATATCCATTAAAAAAACGAATAGCTCAATTATATGATAAACTTGATGTTCTCTATACTCAGAAACAGACGACAAAAGACAAAGGAAAATAGATATATATATAGAGTTAAGCAGGAGGTGAGATCTACTTCATTTAATACGTAAAAGAGTAGCTAATAGCCTAATAGTTAAGGCCTTCACATGTATTTTAGTGAACTAATTTTAAATCTTCATCCTCATATTAACTATTAAAAGAGAGATCTACTTCATTTATCTTGCGTTACTAAAACATTTACTTTAGAAGTGATTTAATAGTTAAAACACTCTATGAACATGTTAATGAGTTGGGTTTCATCTATCTTGTATTAATACAATATTTATCCTACTTTATTTGTCTTAAATATTTTTCAATTACTTGTAGTGCTTGCGTATATATCATTTTCGATTAGAAATTACTGATATAAAAATGCTTCTTTTTTCTCAAAGAAAGAGAAATTTCGTTCTTTTTACCACAAAAAAGTTTAAACCACGCTCCCCGGTTCGACCAAAGACGGGCTGCCATCCCTCCCTCCCGGTTCAACCACAAACCCGGAGCTTGCAATCCGCGTCTTTTTTAAAGGGAAAGTTATGTATATCTTAAAATCATCTAACCCTGAAATCTTCATATTTATATTCATTAAATCAATAAAATTATCATCTATATTTTTTGACTAATAATCTATTAAAATAGAAAAATGTTTTATTTATATCTAAATATAATTATAAAAGTATTAAAATATATCTCTTCAAGGGGGGGGGGCGGAAGAGCAAGTTAGTAGTTTTTCCTTTTTAATTCAATTATGATTAGATTAAACGGATAGAATCAAATAATAAAATATGAAATATTTTAAAAGTACATATATAATTATATTCTTTAAACTATTTTCTTCCCAATTTCCCGTCCTTTTTTGGTTAAGGCTAACTTTCTTCATGTCTTGCCCACAGTCTCTCTCCTCTCTCTCTCTCTCTCTCGCCTCTTTCTTTCTCTCTTGCCTGTCTTTCCCTCCGCTTCGTTTCTGGTTAGGGCAGCGATGGCCGACGGGTACTGGAGGTACAGTGACGGGCGGCCGCAGGCGGTGGTCCACGCTGCTCCCGCCCCCGTCAAGCGCCCCCGCCCCGACTACCCCGGTGAGTCTCCTACTCATCCTTCTTTTTGTTTCCGCTTGGTTGGTTTCTTTTGTTGTGCTGCTCTCTTCTAAGCTTTTATTCGACGTGCTTGCTCGATCGCCAAAAGCTCATATAGGTCTTCTGACGGTCCGTTCTTCTCTCCAGCGTTCACTGTAGAGATGCTTGCTTGCTTACCTTTTGTTGTTTTTCTCCTTCTTGTTATCTTCAAAGCGTTCGGCCGTCTCGAGGCGAGACTTGCACTTGCGCCGGCGAATCTGGTGTTAATACGTGTCCATGCAAGAGTTGTCATACTCACCGAAAAGAGGGGAAGAGAAAAGGGAATATCTTCCTTCCCTAGCGATAAATTTGATCCCCCTTACGTTTTGTTTGGACCGGATTCAGGGGCCCGTCCTCGTAGACCAAGCTTCTTTGAGAAACAGCAATGAGGTCTCCGGATGTTTTGTGAATTAGAAAAATGGAGCGCTTTTAGCGACATTGCGTTGTAGATCCTGTTTGGAACTGGTTATCGTAAATGGCCAAATGATCCAAAATGGTTCCTCATTTTCTTGTTACCAGTGCCTACTAGCACTACCCTAACTTCTGTCTTTTCATGGGAAAAAAAAACTCTGTCCTATTTCATGATGTTAAAGCGAACTTTAGAACTTTGTAGTTTACTGACTTAGAATATGAGCTAATGCTGTCAGTAAGCAACGTATTTATCATCTTATTATTGCATTAAGTTGTCAGAGTTTGCTGACATACATGAATTTGAGTCCTTTCTTAACGGCTTGTTGGGAGTGAATTCCTATAACTGGTATTTAGTAAAATTACATTTCGATTTCAAACAAATTACTTGAAAAAGAAATATACCTCAAATGGATCAAGAGACAAATCCTAATGTATCTTCCTCCTGCTCCCCCGTAGGACCATATCCAGTCCCTTCGCTTCTCAAATTTTATTTTTGCTTCTACTTCTTTTCTTCTATTCTTCTTCTTTGTTTCCTTTCCGTTATTCTCATAGTTTTTTCATGTTTTCTTGGTTCTTAGTAGATAAAATTGAAAAGATGATCACATATATGGAAATTGGCTTAAGATGTCACATGGTTTAGGATGGTCCCATTAATAATCTGTTTGATCCTATAATTTTCCTTTCAATTTATGCTCATTATTGGCAACTTCTTCAACCCAGAACGTTTCAAAAAAACTTCTTCAACCCCAGGGACCAAGCAGAATTTGCTTACTGGTTTATGCTTGCTGAGTTTAGAGGGTGCTCTACCTCCACGATTTTTATTGTTGTTCACCTATTTTTTTAAAGTTTCAGTTTTTTTAGTTTCCTTTTAATTTGTACCTGATGTTGGTCCTCCCTATACTCCATAGTCTCAGAACATAGTTGTCAAGATGTGTCTAGGCATTCTTGGGGTCCTTGAGCACCTAAGCGCTTAGGCACTTGCCTAGGTGGTGCTTAGGTGACCAAGGTGGTGCCCAATATAGTGTCTCCCTCCTATATGAAAGTTACGTATCTAAAGGTATCCAAAAAAGGGCGTACCCAGACTTCCGCCAGCATGGGGTCTGGGGAAGGGACTTTGTATGCAGCCTTACCTTGATAAATCTAGAGGCTGTTTCCAGGATCCAACCTGTGACCTCCAAGTCATGCAGGGGCAACCTTACCGTTGCTCCTAGGTCCGCCCTTCTCGTATCTAAAGGTATATAATGAATCAATAATCATTATGCAATAAGAATGTTAATATGATTTTATAATTGAAATTATACATAATATTCACTATAAAATATTAAATCATAACAAATTTAGATGGTTCTTGAATAATTAGGATTTTTTTAACATTTAATGACTGTGGACTCTTCACTATGACTATGACAATGTTCACTATCCAATGATTGTGAACAATGGTAGAATGTGGAGCTTGAGGCTCTAAATTCTTCAATGTGCGGGTACACATGCTGATCAACCTGCGCAATCAGGCCACGTCGGCGGAGCCCCTAAAAGAAAATTTAAATTTGTGAAACAAAGTGATGGGTCTTATTGGATCCAGGCTGCCCAAGGTGCCCAGCTAGCCTGCCTAGCCACCGCTTGGGGTGCCTTTTTTGGACCCCCCATAAGTCAGATCCTTGCCTAGTTATCGGCGGCGGGTTCCTAAGTGGGAGCCTTGACAACTATGTCTCAGAACCTTGATTCATTGGGCTACCCTTCTTGGAGATGATTCTAAAATCATTTTGACTACCGTTTCTTACTGATGAACCAAGATCTTTCAAAATGTATGGCATGTTTGTTGATTGCCGCCTAGGCGGGCAACATGACAACTATATCTCAGAATCTTGATCATTGGACTACCCTTTTTGGAGGTGATCATAAAATCATTTTGACTACTTCCATTTCTTATTGATGAGCCAAGATGTTTCAAAATGTATGACAAGTTCGCTGATTCCTAAATGTTACTAGAAATATTAAAAGCATACAAAGTAAAAGGTTAGGTGGAAACATGCTATATGAACGAACATAAAACCCATCAGATCAACCAGTGCTCTAGGATCGGGAGATATGCTAATAACCCAACAAATCCATTGCTCTTAGCATTTGATGCTGGATGCTGATTACTTAATGCTAAGGGTTTCTCTAATGGGTTGGATCTTCCTTGTAACATACTAACATAGGAGGGATGCATTTGGAATCATGGAAGGCAGACTTGGATCAGCTGAAGAATTAGTCATATTCGAGTCCGATCCGATCCGATCCGTATCAGATTGGCTGAATCGACCGATCCACAGGAAGTCAAATTATCAGCCAAATTGGCTGACCAATTTTTGTCTGATCCTTGCAAAATTGGGTCAAAATCAGCCTTAGAAATCGAACATTTTTTTGGGGAAGTGGATAATACTATATATTATATAACAGGAAAAGAAAGAATATACAAATGTAGAGGTACAACTAACAGAACCCCCTGTACAATTAGAAGCCCACACCTAGAAGGTGAAAACACCATGACTCCCCAAAAGCAAAAAGAGAGAGGAGTTGAAACCCTCCACAGCTCACTAAATGTTTGGCCTAAAAAGAGACTTTATCTCTAATAAAAGCAAAAAGATTGTCCTCTGTTCACGCTTCCCTTCTGAAAAGTCTATTGTTCCTTGCATTCCACAAGGATTGAAGAGTGGGATGCAAGATGAGCCACCAAATCAAATTATCTCCCTTGATGGTCCACTGCCGGTGCCACTTGAGAACAAGCTGCTGAACCCCGATGAATGTGGTAAAAACTGCTGAAGACACTGCCCTATCCTTGACTAGACTCCCTTAGCAAATGGACACCCTGTAAATAAGTGTCCAAATCCTCTTCATCTTTACAAAAACGACACAAGGTAGGTATTTATGGTAAAAATTGTGCTACTCAATCATGTGTCGATAGTCGCCCATGGAAAATCCACCACACTAAGCCCCAAATTCTAGAAGAGTTGTAGTATTTCTATCTAATGAGCTGCTGCCACGGACCCTCAAAGTCTTTCCATAGCCTCCACATCCATTTGCAAAATAGAGCTAGGTTGAAGTATCTAATGTTCCTGATGCCCAGACCATTTGCTTCTTTGCTCTGACACATCCTGACTTAAGAAATATCATGCCAACCTCTATTTGTGCTACCACTGTCATGCCAAGAAAAAAATCTAGCTTGAATAGACTCCAATTTCTTTGCCACTGCCTTCGGAATTCGGAGGATGGACAAGAGATAATGGTAGGCTATCCAACATTGATTTACAAAGGACCAAATGATCACCATAAGAGAGTGTCCTTGCCTTCTGTGTTGCCAGCATGTTCTCATATCTCTGCACTAGCCCCTGCTAGTCTCTACCATGGTTTGCTGGGCGAATCGGATTCGCCCTGATTCGATCCGATTCGGGTGGATCCGGCCAGGAAGCCATGGTTCTGCCCTAGGTGTGGCCAGATTCGCATGGATTTGATGTTTCTTTGGCCGATTCTCTGTTTAAAGCCTCCTGTGAAGAATTTCATGTATAACTGATGATATTTATGCCATGTAATGCTACACAAACATCTATTTTCAATCAATTTTATTAGAAATTGAGTACAAAGTACAAACATGAAACATGAAACTCAATTCTAAATATAAAATACAACGACACTCGTACAAACATTAAACTCAAATCCAAATACAAAATTCAATGAGTCTAGTACCCCCAATATCCTTACTGATATGGATCATATGTACCCCACTGGGGTTGGACAGACTCATCTGACTCTGAGGGTAGTTCCCCAATAAGATGATAACTTTTGGTTTGAGACACAAAGGTAAGAAACTCATCCCAAGACATCATGGTGTTGTATTTGGTCCGAAACTCCCTCACATAGTGGTCCCACATCTTGCAACCAAGACAGATTACCCTCAGACTCGCCATTTGTACATTCTCTAAAGGAACATAAATCTGAACAGGAACAGATGGAGGTGGATAAAAATATGGTGCAGGGTAGTCTGTGGTGGCGTAGCCATTGGAGTAGCCTGTGTCGGATGACTCTGGTTGATAATTATGGCCCCCATACGATCCTACAGACTCATGCGTGCTCATTCTCTCAAAATCAGATATCATAGTGTTATAGCTATCACTGTCCACTGCTGAACTTTCTGCACGACCATCTTTTACAAACTTCCGCCTTCTATTGTACTGTACTGGGGCGCCATGATCACCATCTTGGGTGCAATGGTCACCATAGCGTTGCTCCGCTGTGAATACCATCCTACCACCGTTGCCCCCTCCATGTCCACTCTCACCCCCGCCCCCTCCCCCATCTCCATCATTACCGCCGTCCCCTCCCCCATGTCCATCACCTCCCCTTACAGACCCACCCGGTGAACCAATAGTCATGGAGTCATGAGAGTGACTGCTAGGTAATCGGGGTGAATCCTCAGAAGGTGTTTCTTCTACATTTGGATCCAAAGTTTCTAAATCTACAATATCAAGTGGATCTTTAACATGGGCAACCATTTTTTTCCCTTTCTTGGATCCCTAGGAGAACCAACTCTTCTTCTTTTGTGCTGGGGCAGGTGGCTCTCGTATGACAATGTCTTTGGCTGGGCCACATGCTTGACCTTTGTTCTTCCCTTTTCTTTAGCAGGTTGGGATGTCGCCACTGCCTTTCCTTTCGCATCTTGGGATGGAGTAGCAGATTGCGTATGTGGCCCCTTGGTTGTGAGGAAGCAATTGCAGGTGCTTCTCTCATAGACTGTGAGCGGGCTGCAAGGCCTAGCATCAATTTTTCCAAGTCCACATCATCATCAAGGTTTGCACCACCTGTAATAGTCTCCAACATCACAAATTAAGGTCCGGACAAACACAAAATATTGAATGAATACGTTTAACAAATGATAACTACTGTCTCACCTCTAGAAGGCATGACACGTTCCATTTGTAAGTCGTCAAGAAGATCCACCTCATCCTCTGCTTTGGCCCGGAATTGAGAAGAATGTGGTTGTTCCACATCTCCATGTTCTCCCTTCTCCTTTTCTGCAGCTTCTACAGCCCTAGCTAAGAATGTGTTAGGACAAGGTGGATCTTCAGAATCATCTGTCTCTTCATCTAACTCGTACTCTCCCCGCTCTGTGGTCGCTCGTGCAACCCATGCAACCATTGGGTCTTCATCATCTCGTAGGAACCCAATGTCAATCGGATCATACTCCACCTCCTCCCGCTTTGGATCATCTGTGAGATGTGTCACTCTCAACCTCATATTGTAGTGCATATACACCAAATTGTCCAAGCACCTATGTGACAATCTGTTCCGGACTTTGGTGTGTATCAATGCAAAGGTGCTCAAGTTTCTCTCACACCTACTAGAGGAGGAGGTCTGTGACAGGATCTTCACTACAATTTTCCTCAATATGGGTGTCGACTACCCAAAGTTGAATCACCAATCAGCTGCAAAAAGTTAGTGATACTCAATTAGTCAATCGTTGGGTCTACTAATATCCAAGAATGAAAGGGAAAACACATTACCGCTGTCAATGCGGTCCCGACCAGCAATGGCGGATGGCTCCGCAAAACTCCCAACTCATTCTCGAAAGCTCTTCATATGCCGCAATGAAGTCTATTAGCAAAAAAATTAAACTTGTAAATTGTAATTGACATCATGTAGGGAGATTAATGCTCGCCTGATCAATAACATATGCTGCATCCAATGCACTTCTTGACAGTCTTTCAACAACTTGCGTAAAGGTGGCCGTCAAGTCATCATCGTACGATAGCTCCATCGTATAATAGTAAGCAGGATGAAGATAGTAATCTGCAATGGGGTAGAAAATAAATAAAATTCATGTATTAAAATCAAAACCAAGTTGAAGTAAATTTTTCTCACCCGCCATATGTAGATCTTTACTCATTTGTCGGTCCCACCGATCCTCAACAACGTCCAAGACCAAGTGTGCATAGCGAGGGGACACCTCACGGATCTTCTTCTTCGCAACTTCAATTTTTGCATAAACCAACCCTATGGTTGGTCTCCTATCCTCATCAACCACCCTCAAAACTTTTTAAAGAGGTTTAATGATCTGCATCAGCTTGAAGATTCGGTCCTAGAAATTAGCACAACAGACGATCCCTTCAACCTCTTTACTATCCGATGTCCCTGCAAAAGTGTTATGCACCCATCTGTTTGTCCTAAACATGTGTTTTAGACCGTCTTTGTGCTTCAGAAGACTTTGTAAGGCAATGAAATTAGTTGCAAAGCATGTGATGGCTGGTCTCAACAACTCTCCAACAGTGGACTCCCTCATCCATGCCAGAACAACATGATGATTATAGATGTACCTTGTGATCTTGTGCCCAACCTCCACTACCATTCTCACGGGTTGCAGTGTGCCAATCTCTTTCACCATCAAATCTACACAGTGTGCTGCACATGAAGTCTAGTAAAGATGGGGATAAATGTCTATCAACTTCTCCCCTGCCTTCTTGTATGCAGAGCCATTATCGGTCACCACCTGTCCAATGTATTGCTCTCCTATCTCATCAACAACCTCCCGCATCTTCAGCTTGTTTTAAAGTGTTGATTAATGGGCAACCCTCTCCCTCTCTCTCTAGTGGGAGAGGTCTCCGTCAGGGAGATCCCCTTTCTCCTCTTCTCTTCGTGTTGGTGGGTCAGATCTTTGGCAAACTTTGGTGCAGAGCTGAGAGGGCAGGCATCATATCTGGTTTCCAAGTGGGAAATTCCGAAACCGCAGTCACCCATCTCCAATATGCTGATGATACTATTGTGTTTATAGCAGGAGAGCGAGATCAGATTGTTGACATTAAATTGATGTTGGAAGTGATTCAGGATATCACAGGCTTAAAGATTAATTTCAGTAAATGTCTCATGGCAGGAATCAACATGAGTGACGAGGAAATAGGGGGAGCAGCATCAGTTTTCGGTTGTCAGACCGGTTCATTTCCTTTTTCGTACTTGGGCCTCCCTCTCTCTCCGGGACCGCTTCGCTGTGCTGACTGGAAAGTCATTGTGAATAGATTTGAGAATAGGCTAGCAGGCTGGAAAGCTAAGGCACTGTCAATGGGTGGTAGATTAATACTTTGCAAAGCAGTCTTGGATAGCTTACCTACATACTTCCTATCCATTTTCAGAATTCCTAAGACAGTGGCTCTCAGATTGCAATCTATTCAGGCCAGGTTCTTTTGGCATGGTAATGGGAGAGAGAGAGGTTGGCATGACATCCCTTGGGGAAGGATTTGCTTTCCCAAGGAGGCAGGTGGCCTTGCAATCAGAGACATGACAACTTTCAATATGGCGCTGCTATGTAAATGGTGGTGGAGAATTGGAGTGGACGAAGGGGGATTGTGGCATGAAATAATTCAAAATAGATATTTAGGGCCTCCAGTGGATGGAAGATTTGGAGTCCATTCCGCGTTACAGATGCTCACCAGTGTGGAAGGGTCTGTTGTTTAGTTTGGCTTTCTTCAAGGCGAGCGTTTCTATTGCATTGGGGGATGGGCAGAGGAGCTTTTTCTGGTCTGACAGATGGTGTGGGAATTTGTCTCTAGCTCATCTATTCCCTGATTTATTTGCTATTTCTTCTGCTCCGAAGGCCACTGTTGCTGAATGTTATGAGAATTCTCAAGTTGGGGGGATCTGGGTGCCAACCTTTAGAAGAAATCTTTCCTTGGAGGAGACTGATCATCTCCAGGAAATGTTTGGCTTATTAACCCAGTTCAGGTTGTCAGCTGACATGGCTGACCGGTGGACATGGAGATGGGAAAAATCTGGATATTTTTCTGTCAAATCAGCTTATCGCATGCTTATTGATGGGGGTCTGAGACATGATGGTTCGAACCAGATCTGGGCCACCAGGAGCCCCCTCAAGGTCAAGATTTCTCTTGGAGGGTTCCCCATGGTAGGTTGCCAACCTGTGATAAGTTATCCAGGGTGTTCCCTAATATTCCAACTTTATGCAGTCTTTGTGGGGTTGAGGAGGAGAGCTTGGATCATCTTTTAACAGCCTGCTCTTTCACTAATATGATTTGGACTGAAATTGGGCAATGTATTCAGAATGTCATCCCACCTTTCTCTGGTGCGAAGGAGTTATTTTTGGGTTGGAACAGGAATTTTCATTTGAAGGCTGATGGGGTTGTGTGGTGGATCATTTTGCATGCCACTGTCTGGGCCTTATGGATTGAAAGAAACAACAGAATTTTCAGGAAAGAAGCTAGGACTGAAGAAACTGTGTTACAAGGGATTAAGAGGAATGTTTTGGCTTGGGCTAAAATTTTAGGTCATTTTGAGAGTTCTCAGTCTTCTCTCCTTTTGTTCTTGGGGAGATGAGGTTGTTTGTTATTTGGTCTTTTCGTGGGAGGCTTTTCTTGGAGGTCTTTTTGTTATTTGGCCTCTACTCTTGTTCATTCTTCCTTATTCAATATACTTTGTGGTACTATCCACATTTCAAAAAAAAAAAAAAACAACCTCCCGCATCAAACTCAAAATGTATTCAGCATTGTGCACTCTTATCTGATGCATCAATGGATTTGTGGTAGAACACCTATCTATCACAATACACAAGGAAGTTGATGAGGCTGCTCTTGGTGGTACCCGACCAACCGTCACACATCAATGTGCAACCATATTTCTCCTACTTTTTCTTGAAGCTTTGGACATATGACTTGATCTCATGTACTTCTTCATCTAGATATCTCCCTGCCAAGTCTCTTGATGAGGGAGATTGCACATGAAGCCCATGTCCTTGTATCTCTTGGATCATGGTTTTATAATATGGGCTATTAACTGCATTGAATGAAATGCTTAAATGATGCCACCATTTTACTACTGCACGACCCACTTTATATCTAGGCCTTTGCTAGTTGTATGCATCCTCAATTCTGGTTTGCTTGCCACGCTCCCGAGAATATATATTAGGATCCACCTCTTCGAAGGTTACACCTGTGGATCTCTTCCTATGTCTTTTTTGTTGGTTTGAGATTGGGACTTTGGTTGGAATATGAGTGAAGTAATCCCCCACATTGGAATATCGACGGGATTGGGCCTCACCCCCAACCCTGGACCCATTGCCACCACCACCACTGCCAACCTCAAAACTCCCTCTCTGCTCAGCTTCCCATGACTCAACCTTGGTTTGTTATCTGGTCCGCCTAGGTGGTCGATCAGGCACATGCTCTGCATAAATTTCTGGCTCATCATCGTCGTCTTCATCTCACTGCCTTCCTGAGATGATCCTCTCCTGCATCTCCCTGTCCGCCCTCTTTATTACAGTCTCGGCTCGAACACCCTTCAAGTGTTCAAACTATGAGCCGCTTCACTTCAGCAGGCACCGACTTGCAACCTTGCACATCATGGTACCCTGCTAGCCGCCCACCTACAAGGTGCTTCTTTATGCGAGAGACGCCACCTCCTTGTCTCGTATGGCCGCAGTAGTTGCACTTGTAATTGTGTCTGCTGCCCAATGTGGTCTCATGCTGCCACCCAATGTTCTCACTATTGCCCTTCTTCGGTGCCATCTACGTAAAACAAATAGTCATTACATTTCAGACATTTTTTTTTTAAAATGTTGGTTTCACATACAAACAATTTCTAACAATATGATAGACGTTGTAAGTTGCATTGCTATGAAATGCACATAGGTTGCAATTTTTTTAAAAAATAATTTCAGAAATTCAAAATTGAAGAAAATGACCAGATCCATGTGAAAAAATTGTAGTGAACATTAATCACTTGGAATATCATTTCCCATGAATATGTTCCCTATACATCAACAACAAAATTAAAACATGAAAGATACATGGTGGGTTACCTTGAAAACAGTGAAATGGGTGAACAGAGGGATGAAAACAGCCCAAGAATGTTTCCAAGCACCTTCAAATCCACGTAAGAAGTCTCCTTAAGTCTCTTAGAGCGTAGATCTGGGGTTTCCTTGAGGAAAAAGAGGGAAAAATGGGAGAAACAAGGGCTTCCTTATATCCATTGGTCAGCCCATCCACTACACTTTCAAGTCTGTTGTCCAGAATTTTAAAGATAATCTTGTAAATGCTATTCAACAAATTGATAGGACGGAAATCTGCCAGATGTAGCACCCATTGCTTCTTAGGAATAAGGATCAATAGGGTCTCATTAACACCCCTCTTACACTTGCTTGATCACTTCCTTAAGTCATTATAAGACTTTCAAATTGGGAAATATACAGCTTGCCTTGGGACTGTAGCCCTTAGATAATGGATCACTCGCTGACACAAGGGGCGTAGCCAAGAGCTTAGTACTCTAATTGGATAGCTCGAATGAAGCGGGGTGACATTCAAACTCCAACTCGCTTCAAAGCAGAAAGAAGTCACACTAGATGTCTGGCAACTGCCACTACAACTCCAACAGGTACTGCAACAACTGGAGAGGAACTGGGAACTCCCTCGCCCGGCCCGCTATGAACCTAGAACCCTAAAAAAAATATTCTTGCCTTGCTAAGCGCCCTTGCCTGATAGATTGACCTACCTAAATAAATATTCTGTTCTGCCCTTGGATTGTTTTCTCATTTGATTCAGTCGGATAATGCTTTGAAACTTTCCTGCCGGCTTGTGAGAGAGGCTGTCTTGCCTTTGCCCGTGAACCTCTTAGACTTGAGGAAAGACTCGATTGGACTAGAAAAATGACCCACAGGGGACTCCTACTATTCATGTTACCCCTACACTAACCCCCTAGATGGCTCGGAATTAGCCTACGCCATCGAAAGAGAAACTACAACAACTGGCTATTACATAAGAAAATACCTAAACTTCGCACTAGGGTATGAGAAAGCTAAATGAGCCCTTCCTCGTGAAATTCTCTAATAGCAACAAGTAGGTCCACTTTAATGATCTCCTTACAGTGCTAGAAGAAAATCATAGGAAACCTATTTGAACTCGAGGCCTTATCACCTATAAGTGAAAAAAACACATCTTTTATTTCCTCTTCAAGAAATGGGCTCACAAGTGCATCACTCTGTGCTTAGAAAAGACAGGGGAGCAAATCAACCGATAAGATGGCCTATCTGCCTGCTCCTTTGAGAAGCGAGTAGCATATAAATCCCTGGCTAGTTCCCTAATGTCCTTCTCCTCTGTAATGAATGATTCCCATCCTTGATGCGAGCAATGTGGTTTACCCTCTTTCTCCATGAAGCAATCCTATGCATGGATTGCGGAATCGACCATAACCGATCCGATTTTGCTCTAGACGGGTCGATCCGGATCTCCTCCATGATTTTGATTTGAAATGGCCAATAATTACGTGATTATGCAAAATCCTAGTCGACCCCCCCCCCCCCAAAAAAAATCCATTTCCATCGATCTCGGCAGATCTTGGCCAATTTGGGATCCGAGGGGTCTGATCCCAGACCCCGATCTGATCCGGAATTCCTTGATTCAATGAACATAGTTAGTGTTCCTGTCCCCTTTCTTTATCTATTTCTCTCTAGATCTTTATTTCCAATAAATTTCCTCCCTCAAAAGGATCTCATCAAATTGTGCCTTAGCGCGACCCTACTCTATCTATTGGAGTCATTCAACAATCTTGCCTCCTCCTCTTGATCTAATGCTTGTAGATGTGACAATATCTTGTCCTCCTCCTACCTGCTAGGTAACCTCTTGCTGTCACCCATCTCCTTGGCACCTGTGCCAAATGCTTAAGGTTTTTGATCAGTGTAGCCATAGAAGATCGTGGTCGCCCTTGACTATCCTACTCAGACTTGACACTCAAAGAAATCTGCCTCCCTAAGCCAATACTTTCGCTGATCTAAAAGGCTGTGCCCCGGTTGGTCCATAAGAGGATAGACTTATGGTCAGAGGTCGCCCTAGGCAGAGAAGAGGCCTGCACATGTGGGAAGTGGTCCTCCCAATTTACTGAGAGCAAAAATCTGTCCAACCTAGAACAAGGCAGGTTCTCCCTCAAATTAGGCTACGTGAACTGAGCATTCACTAGGCTAATATGGATGAGGGCAGCCTGGTAGATGAAGTCACTGAAGTCACCGGTTTCCCTTGTATTGCATGGATGGCAGGGTCGGGTCGGCTGGGTGAGTCGGACCCAGCCGACCTCGACTCGGGTCGGGTCAGTGGAGTCGGCCGACTCCAATGGAGTCTGGCTGACCCTGGGTCGGCCAGAGTAAAAAATTATTTAAAAAATGAAAAAAAATCAGGAAAAATCAGGAAAAATCAGAAAAATCTGAAAAAATCAGGAAAAATCCCTAAAATTTATAGAAAATTACCTAGACACATACAACATTCATTGAAATCAAACACATTGAAATTTAAATCTTATCATGTTCATGTACCATGAAGAACAATAACAATGACTAAAGACATAATCATTAATGTTCATACATTGCAAAAATTAAAATATGTACAAGTTGATAACATGAAATAAATAAAAATACCTTCTCAATTTGACATTTCTGAACCTTCATCCTCTACCTCATGAGATTGAATAGGTAGCACATACTCATGTCCTTCATATTGTGTATATCCAAAGGCAAACAAATAATTTGCAATGTCTTGGAATCCTCTTTGGATGCCTCGCGGTGTTGTTGCTTGTTGACTTGAACTTTCTCCTGAGTGTCCTGGAGGGATGAAACTACCATATCCAGCAGTTTGAATATTGCCCAAATAATTAGGCCCACTACTAGAGCTGATATCTGAATATGGCAATTTTGGGGGACTAAAAAAGGGTGGATATGAAGCCCCATATCCCCAATCATGCCCTGCTTGCCTTTGTTGGCCTTCATATCCCCCATGCTGCTGTTGTTCTTCCCCTTGGCTTCCTTGTTGTTGTTGGGGTGGTTGTGAATAATCTTCATATCCTGACATAATACCCCCAAGCCCATAACCCCCCGTGGCTCCAATACCTGCAGCAGCACCATCATCATCATCATCATCAGGTGATTGGGTGGAGTCATCACTCCCCACTGTTTTTTCTTTTTCTTTTGTACTCATCTTTTTGCGACGTTCATAATGTAATTTCTCTGCCTCATATAATCTAGCCAACTAAGATGGCAGGGGTGGAGCCTCAGAAAATGGCTGCCCAATATGTGTCTCTGCCTCAGGAGAGTCCTCTTCACCTTCTTGTGATTTTCTTCTTGGTTCTTCTGTTCTTCTTTCTTTGTTTGGCTTTGCTTTCTTCTTGCCTTTGTCTTTCTTTCTTTTGGGCTCTAACTGGGAGGTAGATCTTCTCAATTCTGGCTGAGATGAAGAAATACTAGTATCATGTACGGTGGAAGATCTTCTCAATTCTGGCCTCTCAGCTCTCTCAGGTACATTCTCTTCTAATAAAACATCTCCTTCACATGCTTGAACTAGCCGATCATCAGGATGAAAGTCAGCTAGCTCTCCCTCAGCTCTCGTCTCCACCCAAGCATGTAAAGGGTGTTCCTCATTTAGCAACTTATCAACATCTATCTCAGGAACCACCTCCTCAAATGGTCTACCAGCTAGCTGTATGAATCTCTGTCTTTCTATCTTTTGCCTTTCTTCTTTTTGCTTCACCCTTAAACGCATATTATAATGACAGTAAACCAACTTCTCTAGCCTATCCACACCCAGCCTATTGCGGATTTTTGTGTGAATAAGGCTGAATGTACTCCAATTCCTTTCACATGGGCTAGAAGAAGTGGTTTGACTTAATACTCTCACTGCAACATACGCTAAGGGATTTGTCCCAGCTTGGTGATAATTGACTTGGATCCACCATTCAGCTGTTACAATAAAATAACCGAACATTAATCATTATAAGGATGGTGAAAGAATATATTTATGATTTTAGGCAAACACCCAAACATGTAAAACCACCTGGACTGAGTCTTCCAGCTGCATATTTCATGTCATATGCTCCGTATATGCCAATTTTCATCTTATATCTCTCCACCTAGAAAATGGAAGACATGAGTCACATGACATATGTCATGTCAAATGATAAAATACATACATATGCAAAGTAAAATATACTATCCTACCTCTGCCACTGCGTCTAATCTCTCATTCATGCTCCTTGCAATGCGAGTGATGACATTCATGGTGCCTCTCATCACTTCTCCGTCATTGTGCACATCATCTTTATATTGAATCTTAGGGTTGAAAAAATACCCTGCATATGATAAAAGAGGTTTAAATATGGTATCATAAAATAATTCAGCAAGTAATTACAATAAATAAATTACCTGCTGCATGAAGATCATGGTGGAGAGTCATCTCCCATCGCTTGTCTATGATGGCCCACCATTTTCTATATGCTTTAGGATTCCTTTCCCTCAATTTTTCCTTTGTCTTGTCCATTGCCTCGTACAAATATCCCATATCATTTTTGTCGTCACCATCAACCATTCTAAGGATAAGTACCAAAGGCTCTATTACTTTGAGGTAGTAGGAAACCTTCTCCCAAAATCGTGCATTGCTAATCAAGTCTTGGACCATGAGTGCAACATCTTTACTATCAGGCCGTAGAGTGTCTACATGCTGCAAAAATTCTGCAGAATTAATCAATTGGGCCAATTGATGCCTATATTTCATTAGGCTCTCCAAAGAAATAAAATTGGATGCAAATCTGGTGGGACCAGCACGAAGGAGATCTCTCCCATCTGTGTACTTCCTCATCATATTCAAAATCCTGTTGTGACTATAAATAAAGGAAGTTATCATCTGAGCATCATCAATGATACCATGAATATGAGAATCTTTGCCTATGTCCTCTATCATTAAATCAATGCAATGTGCTGCACATGGAACCCAATAGAGATGGTGTCTCTTTTCTATTAACAACCTACCCGCAGCCTTGTAGCTCGGTTCATTATCAGTCACAACCTGTACAACGTGCTCTTCACCCACTTCCTCCACAACTGCATCCATAAGTTTAAACAAATATTCTGCATTCTTGATTTTGTTAGATGCATCAACAGATTTAAAGAAAATAGACCCTTCGCAGCAATACACAAGAAAATTTATCATGGATTTTCTTGTGGTCCCTGTCCAATCATCACACATAATGGTGCAACCACGTTCTTTCCAAATATTTTTGAAGCTACTCACCCATGTTTTCAACTCCTCATATTCATCATCAAGCCCAGTATCATAAATATACTTCCTTGTAGAAGCCTTAATACCAGGCCCAGCTTCCGCAATTGCATCCAACATACTCTGAAAATATGGGCTCTCTGCCGTTTGTGCTGGGACACCTGCATGTAAAAACCATTTGACAATGCCTTTGATTGCACCCTTCCATAGTTGTCAAGGCGACCGCCTAGGCGGCGCCTAGGCGGCGCCAAGGCGCCAAGGCGGTTTTTTGTGCTCGCCTAAGTGGGCCGCCTAACTGGGTTAGAAGAAAGCGGCCTAAGGCGACGCCAAGGCGGGGAAGGCGGCCCAAGGCGGCCCAAGGCGGCCGCTTGGGCGCCTTGAGATGGCCTCCCGGGTCTTTTGGCGCGATCACCTTTCCCCCACCCCTGCTTCGCCCCCGAGTCCGGAGGACGGTCGCGCCGCTGCCGTCGCGCCGCTGCCGTCTCGCCGCCGCCGGAGGAGGTCGCTGCCGCTGGAGGAGGTATGCTCCCCCCATCTCCCCTCCCCTTCCGGCACCCCTCTCTCCCTGTCAAGGTCTCCCCTCCCCTTCCGGCACCCCTCTCTCCCTGTCAAGGTCTCCCCTCCCCTTCCGGCACCCCCTCTCTCCCTGTCAAGGTCTCCCCTCCCCTTCCGGCACCCCCTCTCTCCCTGTCAAGGTCTCCCCTCCCCTTCCGGCACCCCCTCTCTCCCTGTCAAGGTCTCCCCTCCCCTTCCGGCACCCCCTCTCTCCCTGTCAAGCTCTCCCTCCCCTTCCGGCACCCCTCTCTCCCTGTCAAGGTCTCCCCTCCCCTTCCGGCACCCCCTCTCTCCCTGTCAAGGTCTCCCCTCCCCTTCCGGCACCCCCTCTCTCCCTGTCAAGGTCTCCCCTCCCCTTCCGGCACCCCCTCTCTCCCTGTCAAGGTCTCCCCTCCCCTTCCGGCACCCCCTCTCTCCCTGTCTCTCTCTCTCTCTCTCTCTCACCAGCACCCCTCTCTCTCTCTCTCTACCTCTCTCTCTCACAGTCTCTCACAGTCGCTCCCCTCTCTCTCTCAGTCTCTCTCTCACACAGACACTGTCACACACACTCTCTCTCTCTCTTACACAGACACTGTCACACACACTCTGTGTGTGTGACAGTGTCCCGCCCCCCCTCTCCTCTCTCTCTCTCACGGTCACACACACACACAGTCCCGCCCCCCTCTCTCTCTCTCTCTCTCTCACACACACACACACACACACAGAGTCCCGCCCCCCTCTCCTCTCTCTCACACACACACACACCTAGACTAGACGTTATCTTTAGCACCTAAGCGCCGCTTAGGCGCCGCTTAGGCGGGCGCCTAAGCGCTTAGGCACACAATGAGCCCAAAAACGCCTTGGTCGCCTTGTCGCCTTGACAACTATGCACCCTTCGCTGCCTTTGCAGTGGATTTCACTCCTTTCAATGCCTGCTTTATTCCTGGTTGTTTTACAGACCTTGATCTATACAAATATGCATCCATAGGACCCTGTGTACTCCTAGGAAGAGATGTCCTAGAGTCATCTCTAGACACATGTGCACCTGATGTGCCTAAACCCCTTCGTCTCTCATCTTCCTCCGCATAAGAACGGCGACTAGCACGTGCCGCTGCAGTAAACTCAGGATCAGGATCATCATCATCATCATCATCATCATCCACAGGAATTGGTAGATCATAATCTCTACGAATCTGTCTCCCAGAAAGCTCATCTTGAAGTTCTTGTTGCTGCTGAGTTGTCAATATTTTTTCTGCTTTCTTCCCCTTCAGATATTCCATTATTTCATTTCTCACTTCCATTGGACAATTCGGACATTTTGAAACATTCCCAGCAAGATGTTGTTTAAGGCGATAAATGCCTCCAAACATCTCCTTTCTACACCAATTACATTTCACTTTTCTCTTAGATGCATCAAGGAGAGTACCATGAGCCCAACCAGGATCAATGGCCTGCTCCACCTCTTGCTCTTCATGTTCATGATGTGCCATATTCCTGTGTAAGAATGCAATTAAATTGCACGTTAATTACACATAATCCCTAATTTTTAAACCCTATTTAGGGTTTAATTTGAGAATTTATGGAAAAAAATATCATAGACTATAAATATTGTACATACAAAACTCTAATCAACTCAAATGACCACATTGAACACTCAATTACACATTTATTATATTAATGACCTACAATTCTTATTTTTTAAACCCCTAATTAAGGTTTAAGTTGAGAATTAAAAAAAACAGATCATGCAATGTTCATACAAAACTCTAATCAAGTAAAATAACTATATTGGACACTCAATTACATAATAATTACATTAAGGACCTAAAATCCCTAAATTTTAAACCCTAATTAGGGTCATTTGGGGATTTTCAGGGAAAACAGTTAATGTAATGCAATTAAGTCTACCAACAAACTCTAATCAATTAAAATAGTTCTATTAATCACTCAATTGCACATTAATTTCATTCATGACACAAATCCCTAATTTTTATACCCTAATTAGGGCTAAATTTGGAGATTTAAGAGAATGAAGTCATAAACATGTTAATATGCTATAGATCTACAGATCTATAGCCTATTTACCATTTCCTATTTTTCAGATTTTTTTAAAAAAAATAAAAAATCTCACCTCACAGAAGAGAGAGAAGAGAACAGAGAGAGAGGAAGGGTGCCGGCGGCTGCTTGTAGTGGCGCCGGCGGCGGCGGCCGACGGCAAGCCTCCCGGAGCTCCGGCGGCGGCGGCGAGGGAGGCGCTCCGGCGGGGGGAGGGGGGGCAGGGGGCTGGGAAGGGAGGTGCTCGGGACTGCGCAGACAGACTGCGCAGTCCCGGGACGGGATCCCTCCTTAAAGGGGGATCCGCGGGGTCGGGCGGGTCGGGGTAGTCGGGTCGCGGAGTCGCCCGACCCCGGCGGATCCGGCCCGACAACCGGGAATCCGCGGATCCCGGCCACTTCCCGCGCCAACTCGGGTCGCCGGGCGCCGACCCACCCCGACCCGCCCGACCCGACCCGACCCGCCCGATTTTGCCATCCATAATGTATTGAGATGGGCTCCTGTCCTCTTTGAGGAAGATGTCAATGCATTGAAATCACTAGCCACACACCAAGGGCGAATTGGGACAATATAATGACTGCACAGTTGTTGCCACGATTCTCTCTTTTCTTCCTTAGACTGGGGATTGTAAACTCCTGAGAAATCCTAGGGGAATCCATCTGTTCGGCACTGAAAGTGAATGGAGATCGCTTACCTCCCAACCGCCTGTCCTCCTCCACCTCAAAGGGGTAATATCTCCCTCGCTTCTCACAGCTGGAGAGGCCACCCCCTCCAGTAGTCTTCCTCCCCCGAACTCCCTCATCAACCTCTCCATCACCATCCCATGTTGTCTCTTGTAGGCAAGGAATATCTATCCTGAACCTCCTCACCAACTCCTTAACCATCCTCCATTAACGTTCTAAGAAGCAATCCTCATTAGGGATGAAGAGAAGTCCCCTCACCACTCCCTTCACCTCAATTGTTCACCACCCCTTCCTTCACCACCTTGCCCCCCCCCCCCCCCCTCCCCCCTCCCCCCCGGCTTCTTCTTCGTCTTCTTCGCTATCGTGGCCAATACAACTAACCATCTTTTCCGAATGAGGTTAAGAGACCCATAATCCCCTTTTTGACCCCCTCGTAGGAGACTCTCAGTTTATCCACCAACTCCCTCAAGTGATCCATAGTAATTTTCTCCACCAACCTCATAAGCTCCTTCCCTTCGTCTTTCCTTGGGATCCCCCCTCCCTCTTCCTCTGCATCTGACATGGCTCCCCTGAAGGATGGGGTTCTCGGAATATTTTCTCCTCATCGACCACTCCAGTAACTTCTAGCAGGCAAACGGCATGCAAAGCCGAACAGGAAACTGGGCCTCCCAGTGGAATCCTTGTCTGTGCCTCCTACTGGATGTCTGGATTGGGAAATCTCAACTCCGGAGAAGACAATTGTGGTCCTACTGTCAAGGCGAGGTCCCCCCCTAAAATCTCGCCCCTCGAGCTCTCCTGTCATAGGAGATTGGAGCTGGATATTTAGTGGGCAGGGTCAACACCTGCACCAGCTTGCAAAACTCTTGACGTAGACGGAGGGAGCAGGGTCTGCAGCAGACTCCCCCTCTCAGCTGCCGCCCTTCACCAGGTGAGAGTAACTCCTGGCTTCAGGGCGATGGCCCTGATCAAAACAGGCTCTGGTGGAAGGCAGGAATCTGCCATGGCGAGAAATTACCATAAACGAGAAGACAGGCAGGGAAGAAGACCCTTAATGGAACTCAGGGACCCGCTAACGGCGAGAAACTGCCACGAAGGAGAAGACGGGCAGGGAAGAATACCCTTAATGGGACTCAGGGACCCGCTAATGGCAACAGGAGCGGAGTCAGGTATGTTCCGGACCCTGAGAGGTGACCCGACATCAACCCAAACCATCTCCATGCCCGGCTTGCAGCACCCAACCGAAACAGCCTACGCCAAGTTACATTGGGCCGGCTGGAGGGGTTCCATCAGATTGGCGCCATCTCACTGCAAAGGGGGCAAACCACTGGCAAAAGTTGAATTCAAAATTCGAACGCCTGCTTGATCCAGGTGCCGTATGTCTCCTACCTCCCAACCTTGGGCCTGAAACCCTAGGCCCGCCAGCGACTTAGGAGGAACAGGGAAACACTCCTTCACCCATAGGTGAGTAATGAGAGGGTCTCCGTCTACTGCAGCAGTGACTACGGCCGGTATGCTTGACAAAGAAGGCATCGACTTCTCCACGGAGATGGTGGTCCTAGAGTTGAAACCAGTGAACTCCGGAATCCTCTCACCAAGCCCCCAAAGGAGCGGTCCAGGAGAGCTATTCGTTCTACGTCGTATAGGAGCAGAGGCACCCCCTCAAGCACTGAGCAGATGGTGGCTGCAGCAGATCTAGGGATGGTACCCCTAACTCCTCCCACCATGACCACCCTTGTCTCCACCAACGCCGCGACCACCTGCTCCTCCTTACCTACCACCATGAAGGATAACGGGGACCACCTTAGATACCTCCCAATAGTGATGCGGGACAACACACGGGACTACGCTAACCGACGAACTACGACACTCCTAAGATGCGATCAGCACTAAGCAACATAGAATAACATATTCATACCAACCAAACAAGTAAGCAACAGGAAAATAATCACGCCCAAAGAAGTACGTAGCCCACAAAGTCATCCCTCGCGGAGGGAAACGCGGGACCAAGGTAGCTAAGAAGCCACCAACAACTAGGGTAGTCGATCCACAGTCAAGGTCCAAACGGAACCTCCGGGAAATAGGTTCTCGCACTCTCAAGTCGGCTGTGACGCACGTCACGGGCTAAAAGTCCTACCTCACAAGTCGGCGGCAGATATGAGCGTATACGAGAAAAGCAAGTAAAAGACTAGAGAATAGAGTACGTACCTCCACGTCTATGCGTGGGGAAGAACCCGGCCGTGTCACGAATCCGGAAGACAAATTAAACAACTTTAACTATTACAAGTTAATTTGGCCCACTCCACGCAGGGAGGTAACAGGCTACAAACTAAATACTTCGGGACTTCGTTGGACCGGCAATGCTCTTGCAAGTTCTGGATGGGCAGTCCGTGTGGAGGCGGCGCGGGGCACAAGTCAGGTGCGGCGCGGGGCGCAAGGTAGACGCGGCGCTGGCGAGGCCGGGCGACGCGGGGCTGAGGGGAGGCGGCAGGGGCGCGGCGCTCGCGGACGCGGCGCAAGTGTGGGGGGGGGGGTCACGGAGGCGGGGCGACGCGCAGGGTTGGGTGATGGCAGGGCAGGTGCGCGGTGGCAGGGGGTAGCGGGCTAGCGGCGCGGGAGGGGGTCGCGGAAAAAGGAGGCAGGGCGCGGGAAAGGGAGGCGGGGCGCGGCTGGCGTGAGCAGAGCGGAAGCAAACACGGGAGGAAGAGGGGAGAATGTGATGGGGAGGCGGTGACGACAGCAGGGAGACAGGGAAGGGGCCTTCGCGGCGGGGCTTCTCGCCTGGCCCTTCACGGGCACCTCTCCGTCGCGGAGGAAGAAGATGAGCAGCGGCAACTTTCTCAAAATAAAAAATACTCTGTTCTATTTCTGAAAATTGGGGTTTACATGTATTTAAAGGGGTTTGGGCTAATTCCAACCCTAATAGAACTCCTAAATACCTACCATATTAAAACACTTAAAAGTAATCCCAACAGGACTGGAAAATGTTAAAATTCGCAACAGAAAATAAGTAAAAATAGAAAAGATACTAAACGGGCCCCAATTGGGCCATAACTACTGTCTGTGGACTTCTGGGTGTAAACTCTACATCATGGGCTCGTCGCCCAACCAGATCGACGCCTCTGTAGCGTGCTGTGCTCCCCGATGGCGGTAAACCAAGTCCGGGTTGAAGCGGACCCGGGCTCTCGTGTCCTCACCAAATAGCCCCCAGAAACAGCTTCCTAAACCTCTCCTTCGACCACTGTGGCACAGACTCTGGCGGAGCCAGTCTCCCCTCTTGAGCAGATAGTTTGCAGGGACCTGTATCCACACACCTCTTTCTCCTTGGGGCTGATTGCCTTGCTGGCGAAGCTCCTCTCACGATCTTTGCGAACTTCCTCTGCCAAATGACCCTCGCACTATGAGTTGACGATAGACCCGGGCTTGGCAGAAGCGGCTGACGTGCCCTCTCCAACCATACTTGAAGCAGGTCGGCAGATGCCCATCACCGATAGGAGGTCTGCGCTGGCGAGGGTCGCCGCCTCCCAAGTGGGTACAGTTCGCCCTGGTCGGCCACACCATATCCAGAGTTTCGCTCTCTAGAAAACACTAGAGAGAGAATAACCAAAATGTTTAATAAGTTCGAGCTTAGAAATCAAACGTCAAAATTTTGATCTGCCGGATTGGCTGATCCTTGCCAATCCCAACTGATCCTGGCCGATCCCGGCTGCTTCAGTCCGAAATTTGTTCGATCCCAGCCCCTACCCCCTTGGAATCATATTGCCATTGGCGATCCTGACAGGAATCTGCCTTCCATGTTTGGAATGTCATCTCCCTGTCTATTCCCTTGTTTTTATCTGATATAGAAACCTGATCAAGGTTGGCAGAACAGGAACCTATTCTGAAACTGTTGAGACTGGTTCCTGTTCCAGGTCTGGTTCAAACTAGGAGCCAGCCTTCTTAATGTTTGGTGATAGTCTCCACCTATTCCCTTACGTACTTCTGTATCAAGGTTTTTTTTTTAAGATTACTGATGTTTTTATGGCTCAACTTAATGTTTAAAAATCAATCATACTAGGCTAAGTGAGTTTTAAGCCCTAATCTTGCTTAAACCCTTTATTGTCAACAAATTGTAGCCAGTTTTGTTACCTTCCAAAAAAATCTTACTTAGGCCTTAATTTCAAAGTGATCCAAACCCTAATCTGATGGAGATATAAACCCTAAATTTAGTTCACTAGATTTGAGTCTCTTAACACTCATCAAGACTATTGTCTCAGATTACTAATGAATTTTATTTCGTAAGTTTTTCTTCTTTCTGTTTTGAGGAAAATCTCACATTTGCCTGTCTTTCTAATGGAATTGTTTGTCCAACCATGAAATCTGCTGAACTGGAGTAGTGCCTGTTGATCCCATTTTGGTTCAGCCCAGTCTGTTTTGGACTGACCAGTTCTGCAATCCATGAACCTGATGCACTTTTTACCTTTCCTCTCCTCTGTCATTAACTGGTGACTGTGGATGATTCCCTAGTGGAAGTCTCCACAGATTTTCCCGTCTTTCCTTTTCTGTGTTCATATGTTTGGAAGGTCCAGAATGAGATTTTACCCCTCTTCTACTGCAGGATAGTGGCTTTTTTGTTACCCCTGCCCCCATCTCTTTGTTATGTGTTATTGGAAATTCCTCTTTCTTCCTCCATCTATCAACAAGTGTCACTGGATGACTCTTATTGACTCTTATTCTGATGTTCATCACTGCAAAAGACTTAGTCATGCCTTTTTTGGAGCCTGGTGGAGAAGATGCCTGGTCAATTGCTAATCGAGTTGTTTTTTTTTGATACTCTGCCATCAGCCTTTGTGCATGTTCAATGAGATCCACTTTCTCTGGCAGCAGTTTTAATAGGAGATCAGGATGGTTGGACTGAGGAAATACTGCAGATAGGGAGATTTCTTGGAATTTCATTTGATGATAAGGTTAATGTGAGGAAATTTACCAGGAAATAAGAAGGATGAGTCTCTCCAGAAGAATATAATGATAAGAGGTCAGAAATGGGGCTTGCAGATCAGCAATGGAGACTTGGTTAAAAATAATGCACTTGTGGGGTCTAAAATGAGTAGGACGTAGAGACTAGTGAGTAAAATTTTAAAATTAATGTGGCATCTTGGAGGGTAGAGAGCAAATTATTAAAATTAAAGTGGCATCTTGAAGAATAAGGGCCTCCACAGCACTGCAAGATCATGTGCTCGAAGACCTTATTCTTAAGCCAGAGGTGGGTATCATGTTTCTGGGAGGGTAAAATCATAGTTGACAATGATTTTGCGGGGAAATATGTGTGTGGAGGGGTGACTTTCTAGTCGTACTTTTTTGGCTGCAAACATAGATTGAAAAGTTTAGGAATGAGTTTTTCCGTGAGGATTTGGGGATATAGCTCCAATTGATAGAAAAATGAGGGAAAATAGACTTAGGCGGTTTGGACATGTGTACCGGCGCCGAGTTGTGACAAATCTTAGTGGATGTCAGTAAAAGAGCTAGGGGAAGGCCTAAAATGAGATGGTGCGATGTTATTAGGAAGGACTTGGACTTCTTGAGTTTAAACACAATTATAGCACTTGATAGAAATCTTTGGCAGAAAAGGATTCATATTGCCGACCCCAAATAAAGGGATAAGGCTCTGATGATGATGATGATGAAACATAGATTGAAAAGTGTGCAGATTATTTTATGAGGTGAAATCCTGATGGTGGAAGGGTGTGGGTTAAGGATGCTTCCTATATTGTAGACACGAACATGCATTGTATCTCTACCTTGGCTTTTGGCCTCAGTGATCATTTATTGAAAGGTTTTTATTTGCAAACTTAGGGGCCTTTTCTTGATCCTTGGTGTATTCATCCTGGAGGAATGTAGTCATTTTTTGGTGCAACTCTGTTGCAGAATAGTTTGTTTAATAATCCCACTTCCACTGGGTCATCTGAAACCCATGTTTATGTGAAGTTGAGTCTGCTACTTGGAATCATGGAATTCAGAATCGGGCGATCCTGATCCAGATCGGCATTCCAAGGGGAAAGCCCTTTGGATTGGTAAAATTCCGGCTGAATCGGCCAGAATTGGACCGAATTGGTCCGGATCGGCCTGGTTCGGCCGTTCCTCGTCCGATCCGGCCTATTCTGCCACACAAATTATATATATATATATAGTGTCATATATATATACATTAACCATATATATGTATATATTATTATATTTACATTAATGTATGTACAGCCATTTACATTCATTGTCATATATATATGTACATATTATTATTATATTTACATTAATAAATTTACAATAGGGTTGTATGCACATTGACACATATATACATATGGATAAAGTGTTCATTAATATGACATATATACTATAAAGATATAATATCAATTACGGTTGTATATTTAAGTGATATATATGTGATTACATATATATTGTATACATATACAATTGTGTAAATTTATTTATATGATTACATATATCATAACCACATATGTATAAACAAAGGAGATTTTCCTTTTGCTTTGCAACTTTTAAATTTTTTTTGGGGGGGGCCTCTGTTCCGTGAAACCCCCTCAAGGGGTGCTGCCCCCTTGACCCCTTTGACCTGACCGCTCAAGTTCATCTGCGTGTGCGTACCCACGTGTTGGAGAATTTAGGGCCGCAAGCTCCATATTCCAACACTTATTACAATCTAATGGTTGTGATATATGTATAGTATATACATTTATAAGCATATACATGTTAATTGTGTTTGTACATTAATATGATATGTATATGATTACATGAATATTGTGTGTGTGTGTGTGAACGTGTAAATTTATATGTATGATTACATATAAATATGTATATATTGAAGATATTTTTCCTGACTTTTTTTCTTCTGAATTTTCATGATTTTTTTCAAAAAACTTTTCTTAATCTGACCTATACAAGACTTCTGGCGGAGCGGCCAATCCAATCGATTTTATCCGGATTGGGATCGGCCCAAGGCGATCCCTGGTCCAATCCGATCCTTTTTTCCATCCTAGGAATGAAGGTCATGCCTCCCTGATCTCCTGGTAGATTGCACAACTTCAGCAAAATGTACGTCTGCACACAAATATTGAAGCAACAGATGAGAATGTTTTCCTTCATCATTATGCACATATTCTAGTACGTTGAATTTAAAGTATGGAAGGATGATATAAGTACATGGCCAAGGTGAAATGCACATTTTAGAAGAAAATATGTTGTACCAATGGAACCAAAACAAAAAGCAAGCTGGAGGTATGATAGTCTCATCATGGATGTTGTCTTACAAAAACATTTATATAAACTTTATGATCACCTACTGGTGATATTGATGCTTATTCCTGCACCAATCTACAATCTTATTGAATCCACTATGAGGACTCAGGAGAAAGCATGTCGGGCTTTTTCATTTAATGCACATTCTTCATTTCTTTAAGGTAAACTCTTATTTCTATCATGTTGAAAGATCAAACCTCAATGAATAACCTATGCAGGTTCACAACAAATTTATCCTTCCAGAAACCCTAGTGTCAAACTTGATACATCTAATATCTTTCAGCACATATTTTAAGTGATGGAATTTTAATTATGGTACCTTGTCTATCAACTTTTTCCTGCCTGACAAACCTGAACTAGCCTGTGCCTTAGTGTTTTTTTGAAGAACGGTAGGTGACGTGCCTTTCGACTCTTCTCAGTGTTATTGTCAACATATTTGCACTTTAAGACTTTAATATATTAACCTGTTAAAGTGTTAAATGTACCAACACATTAAAGTTTAAGGCCTTGATTCATTACCATGTTAATGTGTTAATCCCCTCAAATATTACTATGTTGACGTCTTCATTCTTGCGACATTAAAGTATTAACAAGTTCACTCATGGTTGCAGCTGGTCTAGGGGCTGAGTTAGTGGGGTGCCAAGGTCTGTTTGACATCAAAATTCTAAACAAGAATGTGTTATTGTATTATCATCTTAATACCTTTTAACACAATGTTTTCATATGTTGATACTTAATGTGCTGATATCTTAGTACATCAATAATTTAACACATTAATATTAAGCCATCAATGTGTTAATATCCTAGTGCTTTGAACACGTTAGCATGAAAATGCATTAATGCTTAGTGTATTAATGTGTTTGCATGTGCTTGACGACATTAAGGTGTTAACACGTCAACTGCAGTTATAGCAGAGGGAAAAAGATAAATGTCCCATAAAGCCAGAGCTTGCTTGTTTGTGATTGATGTTCATTCTAAATGAAACAGAAACTTCTTTGTTCACTTCATGAAAAAAACATATTAAAAAGGCTGGATCTCATACCCTGTTGCAGATCGTCGGATGTTTTTGGGATTGGTGTCGCTAGAGTTGTGCTTCGTTCTCTCCAGGGTGGATAGGTATAGAAAAGCAAGGATCAGGGGTCCTAGGAGGGGCGTCCCAGGAGAACCCTCCGATGCCTACTCTAGTAAGGTGCAAGAGCTAAAACAAGTAGGCTAGAGCATACGGGATTGCCCTTCACCTGTTTCAGAGCATGAAGAATGCTTATCTTCTCCGGAGGGAGTTCCTGGAATTATATGGCTGTTGTCTCCCCAAATGGTTCCATAAAGATCGGATGGTGGGAGAGGTGGATCGGGAGACATAACTCTCAGATAAGAGCTCGTTTAAGGCTCATGATAATATTCTTATCTTTATCCTGATCCCTCCGCATCCTTCGGGCTAACTGTCGTCATTGTGGGGATTGCCAGCTACGCTATCTGGTAGGAATCTGGCCGAGTTAGGTTCCTTTTCAGTCTAGGACTCCCTAGTGCAGAGTCACGTACTCCTGTGAGTTCCCGAGATAGGGATTGGCCGATCTAGGGGAACAGAGATGCCGGGCTTATACCCTACCTTAGCACACTTCCAAAGGTATTTCTTTGTTAGCTTTTTGTTTGCCTGGGTATCCCCACGTAGATCGCTCCCGAGCTTGGGGATCCATTCACGTGAGTGGCAGTTTGTGGCTTAATGGCACTTCTTGGTTCCTACTTCCTGGGCTCCCAGTAGATGGGCTTGTTATACATAATGGGCTGTCATCTATTGGGCCAAACTTGGCTAATGGGCCTTACGGCACTGAGATCAGAGGGCTGTGATTTTCCCCCATTCCACATACCAAAAAATTTAATGTGCTTGATTTAAAGAAAATAATAGGGTAGGACCTCTCCTTGGACATGCATCATTTTCCGCTTCCTAAGTCCCTTATAAAACCCAAAAGGGATTGGTAGAATAAGTATCATATGATCCTACCTTTTGGAGGAACGCTAAAGAGGCTTCTGGTGCTTCTTTGATTTTCTTGGTTCTTCGGTAGTGAGTGGAAGATGAAAAGGTCTTCGGTGCAAGTATTAGGTAAGGGACACGGCAGCATTAACCAACCTGAGTAGTAGGGCGAGGGGGGGAGAGGGGGGAGATATCAGATGTGCCCACAATGAAACTTGTGTCAGAATCAGTTAGATCAGGCCAATCTAGCCTGATTTAGGCCTGGATGGTTGATTCTGGCTGAAGAATGGGAAGGGGATGAGGGGATCCCAGAACTTGGTCAGATGTCTGCAATCTAACAGGAACTGGCCTCTCTCATCCAGTTCTTGAATATTTTGTACCAATCACTTCATAAGGAAAAGGAGAAAGAAGAAAAAGGCATTCATGGCATTTCCTTTCGGCTGCAAGGACAGAGTTGGTTAGAAGATTGGAACAATGGATCGATGTATAGCTTTGTTTGTCTTCATCTATTTTTCTTCCTCTGTAGATCTATCCTTTTTCTTTCATTGCTTATTACTTTTGAGAAGGGAAGATTGCCAACCTCTACCTCCTTTTTCTTGGCTTTTGTGGACAAACAGTTGCAAATTGTCTCATCTCGATGTTTTCCAGACCTACCATTTTTTTCTTCTTCTTTCCCCTTTGCATTTTTGTGCCGTGATGCTTTAGCAAATATTTGAGGAACTGCCCATGCACTCCCTGCCCCCCACAGTTATTCTGTTTTAATGAAGCAGGTAAATGTTGTGTAAAATCATGTGGATGGGCTTCAAACTTCACATTTCATTTTCTATATTCTTTAGTATTCTCCCTTCCCGTTCCTTCTTTTGAAAGAGCTCCCATGATGTTGTCACAATGCCAGCTGCTTGAGGCAACACTATTTATGCCCTTGATTTTTAATGTTAAAGCAAAGTGGCATATAGTGTTGTTTTAGTTTATTGTACATGATATGTAAAATTCTGAATTTTGCCTTCATGTGACACAAGGTTTGCCATATCGGATCTCGGCTTCATCTCGGGAGGCTCAAAGAGAAGAGATCTCGGGAGATCATGATAACATAAAAGTGTGGATCACATAAGTTCACTTAGATAATTCCTTAAGGAACATAGATAGTTGCATACATTCTCAAGTGACAAGTCTCAACTATGGATGACATAGGTTCACATATATCATACAACAAAAGTGTGGAAATTGGGATTCAGGATGTGCATTTTCATTTTTCTCTCAGTAGGATTTTACTTTAAGCATAAAAACATTTAATTCATGACATGGGAACTTATGGCAAAATATCTTATTTATCTGAATATCACAGTGGACCATGACTAATACTTAGTTGCTGTCAGTAGGAGAGTGGCTCATTGGAGAAGTCATATGCATGTTTGACTTTTTTCACCGGACTTTCGATTTTTAGTGTTTTATTAGGTTTATTTGAATTATGAAATTTTTAGATAGGTCAAATTATGAGGGATTAAAAAGACGCTATTTTGATGGAATCATCAAAATCACGATTTTCTTCTTGGATGAGAGAGTTGACTTTTTATTGGTAAGAGATATGATTTTTTTGATATTTTTAGTGGATTCAAATGGGGGGTATTTCCTTATTTACATGTAATATCTTAAGTAACATTTTACTTAAAATGATATTCAGGTAAATCAGGAGATCATGACAACCCTGCTTGAAGAGGATCCTGACCCTGACTACTCATCTCGGCCTTCTCGTTTCTCGGGAAGATGCCAAGACCGAGATTCTCGCGAGATTGCTTACCATGATGTGACATTATTTACTGATATTGGTGATAATATTTGACAATGACACTATTACCACAATTGTGTTTTTAAAAGGTTTCTTACATATTACACCCTGAAATTGAAGACTGGCCGAACTGGTTTACCAGACAACTGGATTTTAATGGGATGGTATGATACTGGGCATACCATACTGTACTGGTCCGGTTTGGCCCAAGAAAACCTAACTTTTAATTATAAAAAATAATAAAGAACAAATGAACATTATCTGTGCTGAAACCATGACATGGCCAGCTGTGCTGAAATCTGTTGATATTTCAAATATCACCCTTGAATCTTCATAATTGCTAAACCCTCTCGAAATCTACTTGAGTTTATAAATAACCCCTAGAGTTAGTTTCCATCCAAAAAAGACATCAACAGAGGGAATATTTTGTTTTGAATTTCTGGTAATAAATTTTAGGACTAAAATGCCCTTGGGAAAATTATAAATAATTTTTTTACTAATTCTCTCTCTCTCTCCCCTCCCTCCCCCATCTTCTTCCTTGCTGTGGGGTATCTGACCTTTGGTTGTGGGGGGAGCACCAGTCAGTCAGAAGAGGAGGTTGCAAGCATGTAGGGTTGGGGGGTTTTGGCAGAGTTGCTGTGTTGTTTGGGGGGGGGGGGTGCTCATGGGATGTGGTGCTTGAGGGAGGGGGGCTTTGGCAGGGGTTTGGGAAGGCGAGTCTGGCAGGGCATGGAGGGTGGAGCAGGAGGGCTTGAGGCATTGAAGGGGGGTTGGGAGAGAACGTAGGGGGTTGGGGCACTGGAGATCCCTTGGCCTCTCCTCCTACCAACGAAGCCTCATCAGCCGTAGGGCCTCCATGGCCTAAACTTCAGCCTCTGCAGTGCTGTCAGACAAAGTCAGCTCTACTGTCTAACTTGAGATTCCATTCCACAGTAGGAGCGGTCATCACCTCCATTGTGGGAGGGCAAGGAATCCATGACACAGTGGAGATGTTGTTGGGTGGCCACATTAACCAGCTCAAGTGGGGGAGCTGCTCCTGGTGGTGTTGACACCGCTGATCTCCTCTGCCACCTGTAGTGGGTGTGCATCCAGCTACCTGGCTAGATCCACACCCTCAAATCTGAACCCGGCACTATCGAAGCTGATGTCCTCAGTCATCGCTAACCATTTCCAGCTCCAAATGCACCTCTGCATCTCCTGGTCACAATAGAGATCAGACAAACTGATCATACAACTGCTGATATGTATGCATCCTCAGATTTTTCATAAATTCATTGTAATCTTAGGATAATCTTTGAACGTGTCTGAGGAGTATAATGGATTACTTAGGACACCACAGAGAGCTGTAATACGATGAAAGCGATAGAGAGGGAGGTGACAAAACACCAATAAGGGATGATGGTGTGGATTGGAGCCTCGGCCTCCCGGCTGGTGACCTCAATGGTGAGGCAGTGAAGGCGATGCTCTAGGGGCAGGAGATGTGCTAGAGGATGGAGAGGACAACAGCCCCTGTGCCATGGAGGTAGTAGGCGTCAGGGTCATGGCAATGTGAATGGTGACATCCAGGGCGCAATCCTTGGCATTGCGGAAGGCCATGGTGGGACAGGGGGACGAACCCAGCAGATGACATCAACATAGATGCCACAGGCCCCGAAAGGTGAAGAGGGCGATGGTGAAACTGCGGCCGCCCTTGCGGGGATGGTGGGAGAGCTGGGGTGTTGTGTGTCTCCATGCTGCTGCTCTCCCTCTTTCGAGCTGCTTTTAGATACGGAGGGGTGTCAAGAGGCACCAGGACGTAGGAGGGGGCAGCGGCCATGGGAGGCAGAGTGGGAAGAAAGTTGGGACAAAGAAGGAGAGCCCTGCAGCTGCCCATGGGTGGCCAGCACAGAAGGAAGAAGGTTTGTGTTCATGTGTAAGTGAGGATGAGGGGGATGAGCCCCATCAAGGAGCCCCTCTTGTTGTCATCTTGACCAGGGAGAAAAATGACAATTTTAATGTCGGGTTAAAGTTGACCCTGGTTAAGTTCATAATCTCTAAACGGGAATATGTGACAGGTCCCCCCCCCCCCCCTAAAGATTAATGATTTGAAAGGTTTTTTCGGAATTATGAAGGTTCTAAGGTGATATTACGAATATCGATAGATTTCAGGGAGTAATATGTTTTAAAAAAACTTTTTTTAATCTTGTACATAACTTTGACGTTTTGGTTATGGTTATTCTATTTAGAAAGTGCAATGATGTTATTAAACATTATGCTAGCTTTCCTTTCTTAACCATGGATATACAATTGGATTTTATGATACCTATGGCTACAAAAGTATGAAGCTGTTAAAGCATACATAAATTCTCTGATATTTGCTAAATTGAGAAATTTTACCTCAAGTGTAGGCCTGTCTTGCTATTTGTGCATATCGTTTGGACTCCATGTAATTGGATGATAGGGTGAGGCCACGGGGGCCTTCACCTCCCTGCCATAGTTGTTAAGGCGACCAAGGTGACTAAGACGGTGAGCCACTGCCTTACTGCTTAGGCACCAAGGTGAGGTGCCTAGGTGACGCCTAGTTTATGTAACAAAGTACCCAGAACTCTGTATTTTATAATGTACATTTTTTATATAGGAAGACAAAAGTACTACCCACATATTTAGCACATATGTGTGTGTAAGAAGGTCATATAATAGAAGACATAACAAATGTTAACAAAATTATTAATAACAACAAGGCAATCAATTGGAATCTGAGCATATACCTGTCAAATGTCAAGAAGTTGAAAAGTTTTATTTAACCTGAAATATTGCTGGTCAAATAATAAATTGAGAGAGAGAGTGAGAGAGAGAGAGAGAGAGAGAGAGAGAAGGCATCTAGGAATAAGAAATGCAACAGCGGCTGCTGTGGTTAATGAATCATGCAGTTGTTTAGTCTTATTGTGCTTCTAGCCTAGGCGACCACTTGCCTTGGCAGTTGGCCTGTCTTGTTGTCTAGGCGATGCCTTAAAAACAATGCTCCCTGCCTCTAATTATGTAATCATCAAGCCCACATTTAGGGAATGATTGTTGAGGCTACCTAGACGACTAAGTGGTGGCCCACCACCTTATTGCTTGGGCACCAAGGCTAGGTGCCTAGGTGAAGCCTAGTTATATAAGAGACTACCTAGTACTCTATATTTTACACCATGCACATTCCCTATTCGATAAATATAAAAGTGCTAGTCACAAATCTTTGGCACATATGTATGCATTAGAAGGCAATGTATAGTCACAAATCTTTAGCACATTTGTATGCATTAGAAGGCAATGTAATATAAGTAACAAATGTTACCAAAATAATTAAGAATAAAGCAATCAATGGGATGGTGATGATGAAAGCAGTCAATGGGAATCTGAACATAACTGTCAAGTGTTGACCAAGTTGAAAAGTTTAATTAACCTGAAACATTGCTAAGCAATAATAAAGAGAGAGAGAGAGAGAGAGCGACTAATATATATATATATATATATTGGCAAGGCATCCAACAGTAAAAATGCAACAAGTGCTGTTGAGGTTCATAAATCATGCCACTGTGTAGCCTTGGGCTGCAGCCTAGGTGCTTACTTGCCTTGGCATTTGGCCAGTGCCTTATCACCCGGGCGACGCCTAGGCAATGCCTTAAAAACAATGATTTGGGGTCAAGTTAATATAAATGAGAATATATGTAACTCATGCCATTTCTTTGGAAGGTTGCTTAATTCTTGTCAGAGACTGCCAATGGTAGAGATGAGTGCCCAGATTGGGTTGGATTTATGAATAAGATGGCTATTTAGTAACTTATTCAGTGACATGGTTAAACTGGCAAGTTTAAACCAAAGCTGACAGACCAGAGTTTGAGTGGAAGAGGGGCATTTTGTCTTTTCTACTAATAATGTCTTTGAAAGAAATTAAGATAAGCTTAAAAACTGTAATTGCTTACCCTTGATTTTATTTGCAAATATGTGGACAATTTTGGTACTATTCATATAAACCATTTAAATTTGGGTCAGTGCTGATTTATCTTCATCACTATCTCTCCAAGTGTAAAGGACAAGTTTTAGCATCGAGCTGCAATACCTATCTGATGACAAACATGTGCCAGATGAGGAAATTAGAATAATTGTGGAATTAGGACCAATTTTGGCTCCAATACTGATATATACCTGGAGGCTGGAGCTGCCTAGTTCGTGTATAAGAGGGTGGTCCCATAATCTCAGCCAGTTTTTTTTTTCCTTTTTGGGTAGTACCACTAGTACATAATGTCAACCAGTTGCCATAATGAAATGCTAAAAAATAAATATGTTAGGTAACAACTTGCTGTAAATTTGTGCAAAATGAACATAACGTCCAAAAGTTACAAAAAAGATAAAATTTGTTACTAAGTTTATTAAAATGGAATATGAATTTAGATAATTATGTAGTGGGGAGCCGGCAGGTTGGACTTCGGAGGGAATCAAGGGATGAAATGCATGAGAGTTGAGGATACATAACCATTACTGATATTTGTGTCTGAGAAAACTAAGCAGTTTGGCATGGTCTAGACCATTTTTATTTTTTCTATATCCAAATTCTTCTATTCTGGCCTACAGGATGGGTCCAATTAGATTGACAAGTGGTGACTGCCATTTCCAATCCATTTTTGATTGGTTACTCCTGAGCTGTCTATTTTGACAGATGTTGATGCAAGGTTCGCCGCATCAGGGAATTGGGGTGAATTGGGTTTTTCCTGATCCGCCACGATTCGCCTGAATCGGGTCGATTCGCATAGGAATCGGATGGGAATCGGTCCGATTCGATGGGAATCGGGCGAATCGGGTTTCTACTGATTCGATCCGATTCGACCGAATCGGACCGATTCGATCCGCCACGTCAAACCATGTGTTGATGTAGCATGCTTGGATTGAGGATGTGTACCATGTGATTTACCTATCACAAGGAAGCAACTTAATACCTCCTCAAGTTCTTTCTGACTGCTATGTGGACATGGATTCAGATCATTGACTGAATTATTCTATTGTGTGTTTGTGTGTTTTTGAGAGGGGGAGGGGGTTGTACTCAAGGCAACTTCTGGTCTTGTTTATTGCTGTCGTTGCCTTGGTTCCCTTCCATATTGGTTGTTTTTGGGTTTGGAAGTGATGAGAGTGGTCACTACAGCTTCTCATTTTTTAATATATTTATTTTCTATTAGATGCTGGAAGAAGCCAGGGAGGCATGCAGTTTAGTTCTTACAATGATGAATGATCTAGCTTGAAAGAGATGGTTGATTTCAATCTTGTTGAAACACAAACTCTATAATCCAGCAGTCCAGTCCTTTGGATTCAGACCATTCTGTTAATATGTGTTATCTAATTTCATGCTTTTCCAGTTTTTGTTTACCACATATGTGTATACTCTCTTTTGGGGACCTTACATGGATACCCCTCAAATGGTTATTTATATAGAAATGATTGCATGAGATATGAGTATCTAAATATGTTTCCCATCGTGCAAGTGTCACACTTACCCATTGTTACTGTCTGCTACTTGACCCTAGTTCAGGTCTACAAACTTGGGTTAGTTGCTAAACCAGGCTGTGGAAATGATGAATGTGCTATGATCATAAAGAGAATGATAAAAAGGTCTTTTTACATATTTTTCATACAAACAACACTTTATGTGAAATATTTTTCATATTCTTCTACTTTCTAATGAAACTTAACCAGAAGGATAGGTGGCTTTACATGTTTTTTATGGAGAGGAATCATTATATTGACATTTCTAAGAGGTACTGATTTAACATGGCTAGTCAGAGTTTTATTTTTTTCATGTTTACTTAGGTAGGGCAGATTATAGAGATCTTAGGTGTCTTTTTTTTTCTTGAAGTGATGAGAAAAGGCCACTTAATGATAAACAGTTTTGAACATCAATCTTTGCTGGGGTTCAAAATGCATTGACAACTGTTTATCCCAAGCAACATTTCTCATTTCCCCAATAAGATGTTTTATGAACTAGACAATTTATACCTTAGCTTTCCATGGAGTTTTTAAATGCATTGTCTATTTACTTTTAAGTCTTGCAAATTGAAAGTGGTGCTAACTTAGGCACTGGATGCTTAATGGACTGGTTAGACTAGTTAATGCCCATTTCACGTTCTATTTTTTTTTTTGGGTGTTGCGTTAGTTGACAACTTTTATCATCTTAAATTTTCCTTTGTGGGGAGTATAGGAGTGGATGTGTGAATGTGCATTTTGTATTTGCTTTAAAGTGTTGACACCTGAAGCTGATTTATCTTTGAAGAGATTGCTGGTGGAGTTGAATATGTTGGCTATTTGCCACGCGAGGAGGAGAGGGTTGGACAGCGTGTAATCAGGGATACTGAGTCCATTGAAGCATCTTATGATCGTTACCTGCGCAGTGGTGTAAGTCCTAAGACACATTATGCACTGACAAGTACAATTTTCTTATTTTGTTTGGGGTATGAGAGGCTAATGTGATTGGTGAAGGATATTTTCAGCAAATTTCTTCTTTTGGTACTGGAGAGTCTGGGAGGCCTATGAATGGAGGAATTGCTGCTCATCATGTTGATGATCCACGCATGATGAGTGCCGGGCATGTAGATAGCCATAATATTGCATATGGTGGTGGAAGAACTGAAATGCCTCTCCCACCAGATGCCTCAAACACACTCTTTGTGGAGGGTCTACCTGTGAACTGTACGCGCAGAGAAGTTTCTCGTATCCTATGCATAAAAACATGTGTAAATTTTTAGGCTTTTATACACACCCACCTGTGCCACCTTAGCATGGGTTTGCAGATATTTTTCGTCCTTTTGTAGGATTTCGAGAGGTTAGACTTGTCAGCAAGGAGTCTAGACATGTAAGAATTCTTTTCGCCCTAGTGACTTTAATATAACCAGACATTACTGCTGATTTATTGCTTAACCTATCTACATATATTGCAGCCTGGAGGTGAACCGCATGTGTTATGCTTTGCTGACTTCTCCACTCCTAACCAAGCAGCAATTGCTTTGGAAGCCTTACAAGGTGAAAAAATGCACTTATTTTTTTCCTGTTTGTGCATTATTTCCATGCCCAGTTGCATGTCAAATCTGTGCAAAAGGAGCTTGTGGGCCAAAGTTTTGGGGGTAAATTAGAGGAAAGCTGTATTATGTTGTTTATTAGATTGTAGATATAGTTGTTTTAGCAGTTCCACATGCTTGTGATCTGCGTATGGACACGCTTTCAGGGTTCGCACTTTTTGTAGTAGTACCATATATCTATTCACACTGTTCCAACGAAGCATGATATTTTATGCATCACAATTTGCAAGACGGTTACAGTTCAAATTTTGCAGGCTATAAATTTGATGAACATGATAGGGACTCGTCCAGCTTAAGGCTGCAATTTGCACGCTTTCCTGGTCCAAGGTCATCTGGTGGGCCTCGTGGCAGGCACTGAGTTAATGGACATTTTCTTTCATCAGGTGACAATTACGTTTGGTTACTGTTATCTACTTGTTATTTGTTTTGATTTATTTTCTCTAGTGCATGCTTTTGCATTTTCATTTGACAATTTGCATTGTAATTATTGTCAGATTGGCGGCTGTTGGTACTTCCAGACGAGGAGGTGCATGTGCATGAAGGGAAGATTATTTAGCCACGCATCTCTGAGCTTTATTTTATGTTAGGATGCTGTGATCTTAGATGCTGCTAGTCTTTTCGGAATATTAGTAAACCTGACGTACCATATCTTTTATCAATTCTTGTACACGTAATATATGGTCCATTAGAAGAATCACGTTGAGCAATGTACTTTTTGGTGTTTATGTTTCAAACATATGTTATGTATTTGGGAATGATCCTGATATAATTTATCTGCTGCTCCTGTTCCACTTACATTCATTTTTTGAGTTTGGTGAATAGTTCTGGGCCCTGACATCCATCACTTAGGTCAGTAATATTGGAGGATTAGATTTTTTTTAAAAAAAAACCTTTTGCATTCCAGGCATTTTCATTTGGCTTTGCAGTTATTGAGGATGTATTGTGGCTTCTATTTCTCCCGTTCTCTGGTGCAGCTTGATTCACAATGTCCGATGTGCATTTCAAAGGCTGTAATAATGTGCCTGCACCATTCAAGATAATAATCCACATCCCAAGGGCTGAAGTTAGGGCTGCAAACGGGTCGGGTTCGAAACCGGAAACATAGATTCCAATTCCGATAATCGAAATATGATTCCGATTTCGATAATAATGATTAGTTCTGATTCTGTTCCGATAATATTACCGGAACCGAAATTTCGATAAGATAAGGTGTTTACCATAATTTTATCTTGAGTTTATGATAATTTATCGGAATAATCGATATCGATACCGATTCTGATTTTTTTTTCAATTCCGATTCTGATTCCGATAACTTATCGGAATATCCGATACTGATTTCGATAAGTTATCGGTATCATATTCCGATTCTGAAACCGATAATTTTTATCGAAATCGGGTCGGAATATCGAAATATCGAGTTCCGTTTACACCCCTAGCTGAAGTACACTAGATTGTTGGGACATAGTGGTCTTGGTGTCATAATTTTTCATGGGAATTGTGTGGGCTTGTATGTGGTAGTCAAAAAGTTGAGGTTGTTTATTTCCCTTGGAGAGTATACCGGAATTAATACTAATTTTTCTTCCACTGCGTCTTGCCATCCCGTCCTCGCTTGCTTCAAGTTGCTTTGGTGAATCAATAAACCCGATTCATCGTCAGATTGTTGTGCGTTTCCAGCAGGCTGCAGACACTGTAGTTGCTAATAATAAATGAAAACTAATTTATTTTCAAAGTTAGGGAGATTACTTACACTAGCCTATCTATTTAGGACAAATGTTAGGGGAAGTTTTTGTTGTAACAAAATTTAACGTATATTGTAATAAGAAATAATATTTACTGTAATAAATTACAGTTCTGTTAGGATTAAAAAAATAAGTAAAATATCTGATAGAAATTTCTGATTAATTTACCCATCTATCTATCTATACTGCACAAATATTTTTCAGTTTTAAGACATGCCATGTGTCAGCACTAGAATGTCTAATTTTTAGCCAAAAAATTGTTTACCTACGATTCTCTCACTCTGTCACACTTGGATGATGTGTCCAACGGTTCTACTCATTTAAAATTCAAAATCTCTTTCGCTGTTGCATTAAAAAAATTGTGTAACTCTCTAAAATCGAAAATTGATGAATGCTCTAGTTTGTTGTGCACACTCCAATTTCGATTGCCGTGTGTTGAACCACTTTTATATATATATTTTTAATTTTAGTGATAACAAAAATTCATATTCATCTTAAATATATTTAATAATATTTTAAGAATAGTTTTACACTGATCTGTAATGTAGTCATCTGAAACTTCAACTTCGTCATGCATATTTTTACCATGTTCAGTTGAATCATACTTCGTCATATTCGAAGTTGGCACTTTGTCATACTTGTTTTGTCTTGATCAGTCGAAGTCTCATTTCGTCACATTCGAAGTCATATACGAAGTTCACTTTGACTGACTGCGTGTTTCAGCTTTGACTTACAATGTTAATTTTGTTCATTTGAAGTTACACTTTGTCATATTCGAAGCTTCATTTTGACTGACTGCGTTATATCTTAGCCAGTCGAAGCTAGGGGTGTTCATGGTTTGGTTTATAGAAGATTTTTAAAAAACCAAACCAAACCAAACCAAATTCGGACCCAACACGAACCAAACCAAACCGAAGTCTCTTGAAACCAAACCAAACCGAAATAAATTCGGTTTGGTTCGGTTTAACTTAAAAATAAATGAGCCTTTAGATTCTCTTAGTCTTAAATAAGATTTTAATCACTTGTTTATGTAATAAATCACTATCAAATAAGATTTGAAATGAAATATTCAATATTGATGACCATATTACCCTCCATAATATGTAATTTTACGTAAATATATTGAATAAATTTGATAGATATATACAAATTAAAATTTATTATTGTAATTCGGTTTAATCGGTTTGGTTTGATTTATAGAGTTTAGAAACTGAACCAAACTGAAATTTCTTTTTGGGTTTGGTTTGGAACCAAACTAATTTTTTTCTATGTTCAAATCGAACCAAACCAAATCGAATCTCTCTGTTTGGTTTGGTTTTTCGATTTGAACTGAATAGTGAACACCCCTAGTCGAAATAGTCTACTTCGACCGACCACGTTGTATTTTGTCCAGTCGAATTGTCATATCGATGCTGAACATCTTAACATCGATTGTCTTCATAAATATCGATTGTCTTTATAAAGTATCGATTGTCTTTTAACTTAAACATCGATTGTCTTTAAATATCGATTGTTGTTAAACTTGAATATAGACTGTCTTCAAATATCGATTTTCTTCATAAAACATTGATTGCCTTCATAAACATCGATTGTCTTTATAAAACATCAATTGCCTTCATAAAATATCGATTGCCTTCATAAATATCGATTGTCTTTATAAAACATCGATTGCCTTCACAAAGCATTGATTGCCTTCATAAACATCGATTGTCTTTATAAAACATCAATTGACTTTATAAAATATCGATTGCCTTCATAAATATCGATTGTCTTTATAAAACATCGATTGCCTTCACAAAGCATTGATTGCCTTCATAAATATCGATTGCTTTCATATAGTGATTACAATTGCTTCACATCGATTGCCTTAAGTAAAATCGATTGCCTCTATACCTCAAACATTTCAAAATGTCTATGGCACCAAAATGAAAAGTTCAAATATACTTCACATGTTTATCTTATTATTTCTCTGTCTAACTGCAGATCTTTTTGTCTGTCTCATAGGATCTATTCTTTCCTGCAAAAAGAAAAAACATCTATCTACTATTTCTAGCTAATTGCAGAAAATACAGACAGAAGACAAAAGAGGTATGAGCTATATGGCAAAAGATATCTCTAGTCTAACATGTTTCTATTTGCATTAATTGTCTGCATGCCTATTCCATTCATAGTCAACACCTTGGACCTGCTACTGACACTCTTGAAAGCATGCACCAGCTGGAACATCTCCCTCCATTCCAAGTAGCCAATAGGCACAAAGAAGAAGCCGTTAGACAAGGAGAGAAGAAGATGATGAGTCTCAACGGATCCAAGAGGTCCAATGATTATTCTTCAATGGATTTGTTCAAGCTACTCCATAAAAGGATGAAGCCTTGAAACTAAACAAGCATACAAAAAAGGAAGAGAAAATCTGAAGATCTTTCAAGGAGTGTACATCCAGTGAGCATTCAACTCTATACACACTCAAAGTAAGAAAGAAAGAGCTCGAGTCCCTTCAAAGAAAAAAGAAGCCTCAAGCAGAAATCTTCATAAGCTTTCAAGCCTTTCTCTTTCTCTCTATTCTCTCTGTGTGTGTAATTCTTGTGTATTTTGGGAGAGAGAGTTTGTGGGTATGCCTAAGAGAGTTATTCCTATAAACTCTTTTCTTCTTAGGCTTAGTCTCAGATCAAACATTTCATTATTTATCTTGAGCTTGATCTAGGGACTTCGGGTCCTAGCTTCTATGTTCAGAAGTTTTTCTCTTTTGTTGAGAAGAGAAGACCAGCTGTGCTGGGTGGTGTATCCAGTTGTGGGATTGTACCCTCTTTGGGTTGGAAGAGAAGGCTTGCTGTGCAAGTGTTCCCCTTGTTGAAGAGAAGATCAGTTTGTGTCTGGTGGTGTAACCACGTTGGGGTTTGTTCTAGCATGTTTGCTTCTGAGCCTGTAAAAGAAGTGGGTTGCCTTCTTACTTGGAAAGAGAAGAAGACCAACTGGGGTGTTGGGTGTTATATGCCCCTTGTTTAAGGGAAGACCAAGGTTACTTGGTGGTTAGTGAAATCCCAAGAGTTTGCTTGGGGACTAGACGTAGGATTTCCATTTGGAAGGGCTGAACTAGGATAAATCTATGTGTTCCTTGTGTGCTTGCTTCCGCGCTTTTAATTTTCATTGCACACGCTTATTTATACTAACCAAATATTTTTAAGTCCTTGATTTTAGTTTCAGATTTATGTGTTATCCTATTCACCCCCCCCCCCCTCTAGGTGCCTTGTTGCCAACCAAGTGGGCCAACATCGTGCACGTTCCAATTTTTTATTTCTTTAACAGAAGGAATTTGGTGGTACGCTTCCTTTGTTTACTGAATAATATTTTGCTCCCGTTTATAAGGAAGTTTTTGTTCTGCTAAAATAGTTAGATGATCTTTGATTGACTGTTTTGGGGTGCAACGTAAGTCCTCACAAAAAAGTAACATTTAATACTTTTTAAGACCTAATAAAATATATAAGTGAAACAAATATGTGTATAAGTGGAACAAATATATAGTTAAGTGAAATAAATTTATTTTGTTCCACTTATCCAACTATTTGTTTCACTTATTCATCTATTTGTTCTACTTATTAGTGGATCAAATAAATAGATAAGTAAAACAAATAAGTATATAAGTGGAACAAATAAGTATGCAAGTGAAACAAAAATTTATTCCACTTATCCATCTCTTTTGTTTCACTTATTCACCTATTTGTTTCACTTATCCGTAGATCAAATAGATAAGTGAAAAAAATAAATATATAAGTGGACTAAATTAGTATGTAAATGAAACAAACTTAACTATCTATTTATTCCATTTATGCACTTATTTGTTTCACTTATATTTTTATTGGGCCCTAACAAATATTTAATGCTACTTTTTGTGAGGACTTGTGTTGCACCCCAAGACATCCAATCAATGACCACCCAACTATTCTTGCAGGGCAAAAACTCCTTCGTGGAGGGGAGAATATCATTTCTCTTGTTTATTTCCTCTCTACCTTCCCAGCTCCGCTTGCGGTGTTGGATGTAGAGGATTGGCAAGGTGATCTCTCCACTCCTATGAATGCTTGGTTTCACGCTCTCTCCAATTAAAGGGCACTCAGTGTAGTGTATTAGCATTCTCAGATCCTAGTTGGTAGGTTTTGGAATTGATTTGGCCTTCTAAAGGCATGTGGTTGCCCTCCGAACTCTATCGTAAGTATTTTCCTACGTTTTCGTGCAAATCTGACATCTGATTAAAAAGGTGACATGGGTGGTTGTTGCTTTTTAATGGTGACTGCCTAGGATGTTGCCTCTTAGATTAGAAGGCGACTGCCTATGGCGTTGCATTTTAAAGGCGACAGGGTAGGTCGTCGCATTTTCAGTTTGATAGTTTTGACTAGCTTTACACGTGGCCTTGGATAAGCATTGACGTGGTTTACATGTGGTTTACTGCATTTCTTGGGGTAAGAATCATGTGAAGGGCATGTGTGAGGGTTTCTTTCTACTTGATAGTGTTAGATCTGATTTGACGTGGTTTCCATGGCTTTTGGATTGGGAATAACATTTTCCTCTTCTACTGCTTTGTGCTTGGTGGCCTTGATGGGCGAGTTTTTGGCCTAAGTGTCCGATTTGGTGGTTTGCTGTGAAATCCAAGGTTTTGCCTAATAAGGTGACTTTGTAGGATGTCGCCTTATCTAGGCAACTTTGTCTTCTGTCGCCTTCACCTTGAGAAGGAGACATAGGTAGTTGTCGCCTTCATGGTATGAATGCGATAGATGCTACTGTCACTTGTTGCAAGGAGACACTAGGGACTGCTGCCTTCTGGTTTTGTGAAGCGTTTGTATAATTTTGTGTTGGTTATTAATCCAAAGTGTAACGTCGCGCGTTTTTTGGATCCTTGTGGATCGTGTGTTTAGCGCTTGTAATGGCCAATGTGAGGCCAATGTGGCTTGTGGCTTGTGTGCCGTGTGTGTGTGTGTTTCTGGGGCTTACTGGGCCGACAGTTTGGGCCTACAGTACCCTAGATTCCTCAGCATGTCATCGCGACAGGAAGGTGTGTCGCGTTCTTAACGCGACAGAGGTGGCCGTCGCGTTCATGTGGCCGTCTTGAACTGTTGAGCGTCTGCATGTGCGCCACGTGTAGCGCTTAGAGCAGCGGGCGTTGGGAAGGCGACGCTAAGGTCCGTCGCGACCTAATCGCGACGCCACGATGCGTCGCGTTCCGAACTGCTGCAGGTTTTTAAATAACGGGGCGTGTCCTCGCTGCAGGGAGTTCGGGAGAAGCAGGGGAAACGCCGAGAGATTGCTTCATAACGCGTTCTTCGCGAAGGTAGGTGAACTCTTCCCGTTTTTTGGGTGTAAATCGCATGGGATAGGGTTCCAATCAGCTTAATGTGTTTCTAACAATAGATAGCATGCTTAGGTATTCACAAAAGCATGAAAACGAAGAATTAAGGGTGGTTTGTATGGTGTGGAATGGGCTGTCATGGAGAGAGCCCGGATTAGGGTTTCCGCCTGATAAGGCGACGGGTCCCTATGTCGCGTCCTGAACGCGACACAGCGATGTGTCGCGTTAAGGATCAGGAGGCGACAGGTAAGTAGGTCGCGTTCTGGATCTGAAGGCGACATGTCGTGGCGACGTCTTCTGAAGGTGACCCAATGGGTTGTCTCTACTTAGCCTGAGAGGCCCTGTTTGTGCATGGTTAACGCATGTGATTATCCGATTATCGTTATCGGTATGCTCAGTGTTAGTGAGCAGTGCATTGGCACTTGTGGCGCTCTGGGAAGCGCGTGGTTTTCGAGGCTAGCTCACAGGTTACGTAGCTAGCTAGTAGTTTGCCTGTGGACATAGGGTTCACACGAGGCGGGTGGTGTTCACGTGTTGTGGACTGTCAGTACAAGAGGTTTACATGAGGTTTCACGTGGTTTGTGTGGTGCGCACGTGGTTTCTGTGTGCGTGTCAGGTAGTAGACGCCTACCGTGGTTACCTCTCCAGTTGGGTGCCCCAGGTTCTCTGTGAGCCAGGCTGTTAGCTCGGGGCTTTGTCCCGGTACTTGTGTTGTACCGTCGAGGTCTGTGTCGTCTGACCTGGACACCCTCACTCCTTAGTTTGAGTTGTATGTCCGGCTAAGGGAAAGACGACAATGGGACAGTGACTCTTGTGTTTGTTTCTAGTCACTTATAGCGCGCTCTTAGTTGGGGGTACGGACACCAGTTGTCGACACTGGTCCCCGACTAGTCCTTTTCCAGTGCCTCACTCTAGCGAGCCCAGGCCAGGGTCTCTAGAGGTGCCAGGCATGGGCCTGCGACCGTGTGGTCCGCAGGTGGTGGTGTTTAGTTGGTCTCCACAGTTGCTTGTCTTTTTCACGTGGAGCGGCAGCTGGACCTTTCGTCCGTGGCTGCGAGACTGAGAGGTAGACCTGTGTTAGTTTGTCCGAGTCTGTTGCTGGTGTCGCGAACCAGTCTACGTGGCTCGAGTGTGGCGGTCTCTACCGTAGCTCGTACACATGTTGGAGTTTTGTCGTTTATTTATTACAACTATTTTACGCAGTCGGCTAGCGGTGAGTTTGTTTATAGCTTTAATATCCTGTTTAGTTGTGCTATAAATTGCTAGCATAGTTTACTGCTTTCGGTACTTATGTTTGGTTTGCTCGGTGTTGGGGGAGTTCCCTACTGAGCCAGTGACTAGAGAGGCTCACCCCTACTCCCCACAGGCGAGGGCGAGGAGGAGGTTTCTCTACCGTCGTCCAGTTCGGAGCCGCGACGTAGCGGTGTTGGCCCAGCGCCTCCAGCAGTGTAGCTTTTCTTTCTTCAGTTGTACCTGTTGTACCTCGGGGTATGCCCCAGGCTTGAGTACTTTCCTTTATTTCTTTTGAAGTTGGCTATGTAAAACCTTGTATATTATAAATGCAATGGTGTGTTCCTTTGTGTTTTCACGGACTAGTGTGTGGTATCCCTTGCGAGGCTTCGGCCCGTTCGTGGGAGACAGACTCGGGTCAAGCACGTTACTGGTTTAACGGGCTTGGACGAGGCGTTCCGTCACAGTTGGTATCAGAGAAAGGTCCGTGTGAATATAATGGAATTAAGAAGTTACATAACCATACCTTCTTGTAGATACACTGCTGGTAGCTGGCCTTGGTTTTGTAATGACTTGTTATTTTGCCTATGGTTGGCTTGTTGTGTGTGTAGGCAGTTGTAATGGCCGATAGAAGAGTCTGGGATAGTGGAGGAGATGACCCTGAGGAGTCGACTCAGCAGATGATAGAAAGGATTTGGGAGAGCCTCACCGATATTCGGATGAGGATGGATCAGCAGGCACCGGTACCACCAGTGATTGGAGAGGCGGTACCTGTGGCCCCAGTTCCACCACAGCCAGGGGTGGAGGTACCTTTTGTGGCACCAGTACCACCATCACCACTCGTAATTGCGGCAGAAGATCCAGTGGTGCAAGTTGAAAGGTTTTTGAGGTTGCAGCTGCCCACTTATACAGGAGGGACGAATCCAGATACAACAGAGCACTGGATTCATGAGATTGAGAGGGTCTTTATGACCATGAGGTGTCCGGCAGCGGATAGAGTTTTGTTGGCTACTTATCAGCTGAGGGGATTTGCGCAGGAATGGTGGCGTCTGAAGATGCAGACCACCTTTGATGGAAGAATAGATGGTGCTATTACTTGGCCTGAATTTCTTGAAGTGTTTAACGATACATTCTTTCCTCTTCAAGTGCAGCAGGCAAAAAGGGAGCAGTTCAGGACCTTGCAGCAGGGTGAGACTTCGGTCCTGGAGTATCAGATGCGGTTCATGGCACTGAGCAGGTATGCACCCTATGTTGTCACGGATAATGCCATGATGGTTGAATATTTTATCCGTGGTTTGAGGTCAGAATTGCAGACTGCAGTGATACCATTAATGTGTAGAACAGTTGAAGAAGCAGCCCAGAGAGCAGCTACTCTGGAAAGAGCAGTTCGAACTCGTCAGGTGGGCGAGTCAGGTTCGGGTAGTTTCCGGCTACCCCAGCAGTCAGCGGGTGTGAGTAAGGGCAAAGCATCAGCAGGACCTTCCTCATCAGGTTTTGGTAAGTGGGGCCAGAAATTAAAACATGAATTTAAAGGTAAAGGAAGAGGATGGGGAGGTCGTCAGCAAGTTCAGCAGGGTCGTGGTAAGCCAGAGGTGGAGGAATCACAGCAAAGTACGCTAGGCAGCCTACCCTTCCACCAGGCTATAGGTGTTTTAACTGCAATCAGCCGGGGAATTTGATCCGTAATTGTCCCTATCCGAGGGAATATGGTTATGGTAGAGGTGTTCAGCAGCCGCATCAGTCTTAGCAGCCACCGGCAGGTCGTGGCAGAGGAGCACTACAGCAGAGAGGTAGGGGCCGGGTTATGGCTATCACCCGTGCCCAGGCGGAGGCATCGAATATGATAGAAGGTATTATCCCCATTTATGAATATTCAACAAAAGTTCTATTTGATTCAGGTGCCTCGCATTCATTTATTTCTGAAGAATTCCTGGATAGTATGGCTCATCCTTTAGAAGAAAAATCATGTGAATTAGTAGTAGAGGTTCCCTCTGGTGAGTTTATGCTCACCTCGTGTTATATAGATGAGGCTCAGTGGTGTTTGAAGGAAACCAAATGCCAGGTCGATTATATGCTTTACAGTTGACTGATTATGATATTATTTTGGGTATGGATTGGCTTGAGGCCTATGGAGCTATACTAGATTGCAGGAAGAAAAGGATCAGGTTTTGTCACCCTAATGGTTCTGTATTTGAATATCAAGGTATGCCTTTTTGTGCTTCTAAGTTTATAATTTCTGCAATTAGAGCTAGAAGGTTGATTAATGCGGGGTGTGTGGCTTACTTAGCTTCTGTAAGTTTGATAGAAACTAGTAAGTCAGTTGAGGCAGTTCCCGTGGTTAGGGAATTTGCAGATGTGTTTCCAGATGAGTTGCCTGGTTTAGCTCCACACAGAGAGGTGGACTTTACTGTTGAGTTGTTGCCGGGTACCATGCCGATTTCTAAAGCACCCTATCAGATGGCACCAGCAGAGCTCAAAGAGTTGAAGAAGCAATTGGAAGAATTGTTAGAAAAAGGGTTTATTAGACCAAGTCACTCCCCGTGGGGAGCACCAGTGTTATTTGTAAAAAAGAAGGATGGAAGCTTTCGAATGTGTATTGACTATAGAAAGTTGAATGATGTGACCATTAAGAATAAGTACATGTTGCCAATAATAGATGATTTGTTTGATCAATTGCAGTCAGCCAAGGTGTTTTCTAAAATTGACTTGAGGTCAGGGTATCATCAATTGAGAATCAGAGAGGAGGATATAGATAAAAACAACTTTCAGGACTAGATATGGTCACTATGAATTTGTGGTTATGCCGTTTGGGCTGACCAATGCTTCTGCAGCTTTCATGGATCTGATGAACAGAAATTTTCATTCGTACTTGGACCAATTCACTGTGGTCTTTATAGATGATATTCTGATTTATTCAGCTTCTGAAGAGGAGTATGCAGCTCATTTGAGGTTTACTCTTCAGTTATTAAGAAATAATCAGTTGTTTGCTAAATTTAGTAAGTGTAAGTTCTGGTTGAAGGAAATTCAGTTTTTGGGTCATGCCATCTCGGCAGATGGAGTGGCAGTTGATCCAAGTAAAGTGGAATCGGTGATGACGTGGGAAGTGCCTAAGACAATTACAGAGATTAGAAGTTTCTTGGGGCAGGCAGGCTATTATAGGCACTTCATACAAGATTTTTCTAAGATTGCGGCACCCATGACTAGACTGACTAGGAAGGGTGTACCATTTGTGTGGTCCGGAGAGTGTCAGAGAAGTTTTATGGAATTAAAGAAAAGGCTTACTACAACACCAATATTGGCACTACCGATAGGAAGTGGTGGATTTGTTGTGTATACAGATGCATCTAGAAGAGGGCTGGGCGTAGTATTAATGCAGCATGGCAAAGTGATAGCCTATGCGTCCAAGCAATTGAAGCTAGCAGAAGAGAATTATCCCACCCATGATTTAGAATTGGCAGCAGTTGTGTTTGCTTTGAAAATGTGGAGACATTATTTGTATAGCGAAAGATTTGAAATCTTTACAGATCATAAAAGTTTAAAGTATATATTCTCTCAGAAGAATTTAAATCTTCGCCAACGTAGATGGGTGGAATATTTAAAGGATTATGATTTTTGTTTGGTTTACCATCCGGATAAGGCCAATGTTGTTGCTAATGCCTTAAGCAGGAAAGCTTATGTAAGTCATGTGATGATTAAAGAATGAAAGTTGTATGAGGAGATAGCAGAACACTCCTTATACGTGTCGAGTAGTCAACGGCGGGCAGTACTAGCCAGTAATACTGTAGAGCCGTCTTTGTATTGGCAGATTGTTGAAGCTCAGAAAGCAGATGCAAATTTAGCAGAAATTGTGAAAATGGAAGGAGTTACCCTTGACGATAATTGTGTGGTCAGGCTCAGAGGTAGGTTATTTGTACCAGCAGAAAGAGAAGTGAAGCAAAGAGTATTAGAAGAGGCTCATAAATCCCGGTACACTATCCATCCAGGTAGTACTAAGATGTACCAGGATCTGAGGAAGTATTTCTGGTGGCCTCATATGAAAAAGGAAATAGCTGAGTTTATTTCAAGATGTGCTGTGTGTCAGCAAATTAAGGCAGAGCATCAGAAGCCTGGAGGTCTATTGCAACCGTTACCCATTCCGCAGTGGAAGTGGGATGATATTGCTATGGACTTCGTGGCAGGTCTACCGAGAACATCATCAAGTCATAATGGAATATGGGTGTTTGTGGATAGATTGACTAAAGTGTGCAGATTGGTGCCAGTGAGTATGTCTTGGCCAGTGGATAAATTAGCAAAAGTGTATGCTGATAGAATTATTCCACTTCATGGTGTTCCGAAGTCAATTGTATCTGATAGAGATCCCAAGTTTACTTCAGGTTTTTGGAGGAGCCTGCAGAGAGTTGTAGGCACTGAGTTGAGGTATAGCTCAGCTTACCACCTGCAGACGGATGGTCAATCAGAGAGAACTATCCAGACAATTGAAGATATGTTGCGAGCTTGTTGTTTAGTTTGGGGTGGTAGCTGGGAGCATCATTTGGGTATGGTGGAATTTGCTTATAATAATTGTTACCATACCAGCCTTGGGATGGCACCGTATGAAGCTTTATATGGAAGACCATGTAGAACACCTTTAAATTGGCATGAAGTGGGAGAGAGGCAGTTAGTGGGCCCTGAGTTAGTTCGGCAAACTACAGAGTTGGTAAAGTTTATTAAGGAAAAATTGCAAACAGCTCAGAGTAGGCAGAAAAGTTTGATGATCAGTCTGTCCCCATGTAATTCTAATTACCTATTTATTTTTATTATTTTTAGTAATTAACAAAATTTCTTCAATAATTTCTAACATATATTTCATAAGTCTTAAGTACAGGAAATATACCAAGGTCACACAAACCAATGTTGGTAAGTATTACCTCTCTGAAGTTTTTATCTTGTCAAAATCATATTTCTCTAAGTCCACATCGACTTCTGTTGAAAGTCACAACGACTTCCTTTAGTGCTATAACGATTTGAATTCATAACGATTTCTTAAGTGTCTGAACGACTTCTTTACTGTGACATCGTTTGATTACAAACAAATCGTTCTCACAATGATTCTATAAGTCATCGCAACGATTTGTTCATAACTCGTAACGACTTGCCCGTCGTAACGATTTCTTAAGTCATCATAGCATAACGATTTCTTTAGAATTCGCAACGACTTGCTCGCCGTAACGATTTCTTAAGACATCATAACGATTTCTTTAGAATTCGCAACGACTTGCTCGCCGTAACGATTTCTAAGTCATCATAACGATTTCTTTAGAATTCGCAACGACTTGCTTGCCGTAACGATTTCTTAAGTTATCATAACGATTTGCTTCGCATAACGATTTCTTTAGAGCTCATAACGATTTGCTTCGCATAACGATTTCTTTAGAGCTCATAACGATTTGCTTCGCGCATCGATTTCTTTAGAGCTCATAATGATTTGCTTCGCATAACGATTTCTTTAGAACTCATAACGATTTGCTTCGCGCATCAATTTCTTTAGATCTCATAATGATCTGCTTCGTGCAACGATTTCTTTAGAACTCATAACGATTTGCTTCGCGCAACGATTTCTTTAGAGCTCATAACGATTTGCTTCGCGCAACGATTTCTTTAGAACTCATAACGATTTGCTTCGCGCAACGATTTCTTTAGAACTCATAACGATTTGCTTCGCGCAACGATTTCTTTAAAGTCATAACGACTTGTTAAGTGACTATAAAGTTTTGAATACAACGATTTGCTCTTTATAATGACTTGTTGGTATTCATAACGATTTCATAAGTTATATAGACAACGACTTTATAGTTTATATCGACTTGATATTTATCTTATCTCTTAAAGCGTTGAATAGTCAAAGACTTACTTATATGTCTGACTGCTGTGCATTTAATGAAGACAGAACGTATCTCTGCATGCATGCAGATGATATCTTTTCATTATCGTGCATATTCTGTCAACATCTTTTAGAACAAACTATTTGGCATTGCTATTTTGGTGAATACTCATATCAACGTTTACTGACAACGAAAGACAGCCTAGCTGTCTACTGTTCTAGCATTTAATTTGTGCAGGGTCCTAAAGACATTCTGTCATACAACGTTGGACCATATAGACGCCAGAAGACCTTATCTCTTTGCGTGCTCAAATGGATAAAAGATTGTTGAAGCTTCCAAATGTCAAGCAGTCTAACGTCTACCAATCTAAGAGACAATGGTTACTTCAACGCCTGGATTTCAAAAGAAGATATAAATACAAGACAGAATTGAAGAATGCAAGGCAACGAAGTGGAGAACAAGCATCTCACATATACAAGCATTCAAATTCTTCTGCAATAAGTCCAGAGCCAAGAATCTCGTTCCCCATCATCTTTAGCTCTTTGCTCTCTGTGCTGTAATAGAATTTCTAAGAGAGCTTGTATAGTTCTGAGAGTGTGCCTTGTTTAGATCTCTTGCTCTCAGTGCTTGCCGCTTCAGATCTTGGCTTGTAAAAGCTTGATCTAGGGGCTTGAATTCATTCTATTCTCTTTGTGGTGTTTCCCTTCGTGTGTGAAGGAAGACCTGGTGGGATCCAGGGTGCTGTTTCCCTTCGGATGTGAAGGAAGACCTGGTGGGGTATCCAGGGTGTTGTTGTTCCCTTCTAGGGTGAAGGAAGACCAGCTGAGCTAGGTGTTGTAGTGTCCATAGGGGACTGTACCCTAGTTAGTGAAATCCTAAGTTGTTGCTCAGGGACTGGACGTAGGACTCCTAAGAAAAGGAGGTCCGAACCAGGATAATTCCTTACGTTGTGTGATTGATTCCTTGTGGGTTTGTTGTTCATACTAACTGTTACTAACCAACATCGAAGATTGTTTTTGTGTATGTTTTTACAAACAGGTGTCACCTAGATAGATTTTTTAAAGACCCATTCACCCCCCCTTTGGGCTTATCAACTGGGCAACAAGTGGTATCAGAGCGAGTCTCTTCGACAAAGAAGAAGATCCAACGATCTGAAGAGTAATGATCCATGGCAGCCTAAGGTAACATTGAAGGTCAATCTGTCAACCGACCCCCTCTCTTCGATGGTGAAGATTATGCTTCCTGGAAGACCAGAATGGAGTACTTTCTCCAAGGTCACGACTATCAGATATGGTCAATAGTAGAAGAAGGCGATCTCCTGGTCACAAATGAGAAAGCTCAGTGGACAGATGATGACAGGAAAAAGATCTCCTTAAACTGTAAGGTTAAGAGTATTCTGTGCTGTGCACTAAGCAAAAAGGAATTCAACAGAGTTTCAGCCTGCAAACCCGCAATGGAGATGTGGGAAAAGCTTAGAATTACCTATGAAGGCACAGACAAGGTGAAGGAGACAAGAATTGATATTCTTGTTACTCAATATGAAAGATTTCAGATGCAATCAGGTGAGTCCATAACTCAAATGTTCAGTCGATTCACAGATATTACAAATGGATTGGATGGACTTGGGAAAACCTATGAGATTGGAGACATGGTGAGGAAAATTCTTAGATCCCTACCATCTTCATGGATTCCCAAAGTTACAGCCATTGAAGAAGCTAATGATCTAAAGAGAATGTCCTTGGAAAAGCTCATTGGGTCCCTTATGGCCCATGAGATAAACATGGAGAGATTAGGAGAATCCTCCAGTAGAAAGAAGCAGTCAAATGAGCTCAAGGTTGATGAAGAGTTGTCAGAAGAATCACTGGAAAACAGTGAGAACAGCAAGGACAGTGATGATGAAGAAGTTATGCTGTCCAGAAGACTACACCAAATTCTAGCCAAAAAGAAAAAGTTTCAATCTGGAAGAAGATTCTTCAAGAGAAATAAAGAGTTTAAGAAGCCAGAAGGAAAATATCTGAAGAAAGGAGAACCTACATGTTATGAGTGCAAGAAGCCTGGACATATCAAGGCAGAGTGTCCAAAGCTCAAGAAAGATGGACACAAGAAGAAAGATAACTTCAGACGATTCAAGAAATACAAGAAGAAAGCAATGGCAGCCGCATGGAAAAACAGCAGCGACTCAGACAGTGGGTCAAGCTCAACCAGTGATGAAGAAGAAGCCAACTTGGCTTTCATGGCAAATATAGATGACAAGGTAACATCTGATTCCTCCTTTGATTCCTGCAATGATTCTGATTTTGATAATTTAGAGGATGCATTCAATGAACTATATGATAAATATAGAGATGTATCTAAATTATTGAAAGTTAGCAAGAAAAACATTACTTATTTAGAAAATACAAACTCAGATCTAAAATTTGAAAATGAGCAACTAGAAAAACAGTTAACTGAACTCAAAAGAAGAAATGAGTTATTATGTGAAGATCTAAAGGATAAGAATGAACAAATAATTGAGTTTGAAAAACAGGCAGACACAGATGAACTGAAAACATAAATAAAATAATTAACAGATGAAAATATACAGTTATCTAGCACATTAGAAAAATTCACTAATAGTAAAAACTCTCTAATATTAAAAGGTGCCAGAAGATCAGGTAAGAAGAAAAATGGATTAGGATATACACCCCAGACAATGAAGAAACCATAGTTTATCCTAAAATATATCCAACGCCTAAATTTGTACCTGAACAAGACATTGCATACAAGGCAGATTTCAAATATATAGAAAAAATAACAAAATTGTCCTGCTGCAGTCACTGTAACAAGTTAGGACATATCATAACAACATGCCCAACAAGACATAAGAAATGGATAATTAAAGGTAAATTCAATGATACTAACCAATCAGGACCCAAAAAATTTGGGTACCTAAAACTTGATGATTTTATTTCAGGGTAACACTCGAGCATCCAAATAGTATTTGGACAGTGGGTGCTCAAGGCACATGTCAGGGAATCAGAAGCTATTCACCCATCTACAAGCTGAAGAAGGAACATTTACCCATGGAGATAATGGGAAAGGAACAGTGATTGGCAGTGGTTCTGTGAGCAACAAAGGAAAGATAGTCATTGAAGATGTATTGCTTGTCAAAGGACTGAAGCACAATCTCATCAGCATTAGCCAACTTTGTGATAGAGGTCATCAGATTTAGTTTCAAGAGTCAAAGTGCAGCATATTGAAGGATGGAGTAGTAATTTTTGAAGCCAATAGAGAGAAGAACCTGTACGCACTCCATCTTGAAGAACTCAAGGATCAGGACGTCTGTTTGACAGCAAGCAAGGATCAATCTACTGAATTATGGCACAGAAGACTAGGACATTGCAGCATAGATGGCATGAGAAAATTGTTAAAGAAGAATCTTGTAGAAAGTCTGCCAAAGGTCAGCACAAAAATGGATGGTGTCTGCAGACCGTGTGCAAAAGGAAAGCATGTCAAGAGTTCCTTCAAATCAAAGAATGTGGTAACAACCTCAAAACCCTTAGAGCTCCTGCATATAGATCTATTTGGGCCAACGAGGACTACCAGTCTTGGAGGAAAGAACTTTGGATTTGTCATAGTCGATGATTACTCAAGATTCACATGGGTATCATTCCTAGAGCATAAAGATGACACATTTGAAAACTTTATCAGTTTCAGCAAGAAAGTCCAGAAGGATCAGAAGTTTAGCATTGTTTCTATCCGATCAGATCATAGTGGTGAATTTCAGAATGAAAAATTTGCTAAGTTCTGTGATGATCAGGGAATTGAGCATAATTTCTCAGCACCAAGGACACCACAGCAAAATGGAATTGCTGAGAGAAAGAATAGAACTCTATTGGATATGGCAAGAACAATGCTTTCGGAATATGATCTGCCAAGGTATTTTTGGACTGAAGCAGTCAATACAGCAAGCTACATTATCAACAGAGTAATGATCAGACCAATCCTAAAGAAGACTGCATATGAACTGTTCAAAGGAAAGAAACCAAAGATCAGTCACTTCAGGACGTTTGGATGTCCTTGCTTCATCCACAACAATGGAAAAAGGGACATTGGTAAGTTGGATGCCAAATCAGATGAAGGCATCTTCATGGGGTACACCTCTAAACCCAAAGGCTATAGAGTATTTAATAAATGCACTTTATTAATTGAACAGTCTGTACATATTATTTTTGATGAAACTAACCCTTCCTTGAGAAAGGAAGAAGATAGTGACAATGATGATACAGATGAACTGTCCAAGAAACTAAAGAATACATCAATTGAGAATAAGGATGATCCACCTCTGGAAGACATGCAACAAAAGGAAATTACACATGAAAATCTTCCAAAGGAATGGAGATACAAGAAAGATCATCCACATGAGAATATCATTGGTAATCCATCCATAGGGGTAAGAACAAGAGGTAACATGATACCTTGTGATTATTTAGCATTTGTTTCTCAAATAGAGCTAAGGACAGTCAATGAAGCTCTTGGTGATGAATCTTGGATCTTGGCCATGCAAGATGAACTAAATCAGTTCAAGAGAAACCAAGTATGGTCACTTGTTCCTAGACCATCAGACCATCCAATTATTGGCACCAAATGGGTGTTCAGAAACAAATTGGATGAGACTGGTGTAATCTTAAGAAACAAAGCCAGATTGGTGGCTCAAGGCTATTCCCAAGAAGAATGCATAGATTTTGATGAAACCTATGCACCTGTAGCTAGACTTGAGGCTATTAGAATATTACTTGCATATGCATCAGCATTAGACTTAAAACTATTTCAAATGGATGTCAAATCTGCATTCTTAAATGGTTTTATAAAAGAGGAACTTTATGTGGAACAACCCCCGGGTTTGATGACACAAAATTTCCTAATCATGTTTTCAAACTTCATAAAGCTTTATATGGATTAAAGCAAGCACCTAGGGCCTGGTATGAAAGGCTTAGTTCTTTTCTTCTAAACCATGGTTTCAGTAGAGGTCAAGTAGATAGCACTCTATTTGTAAAATCAAAAGTTAAAAGTATACTACTTGTACAGATTTATGTAGATGATATTATCTTTGGATCTACTGATGAATCCTTTTGCAAGTATTTTGCAGATGTATAGATTGGATTTGCCAGCAGATTTTGCAGATGTTCATGATATCTTTCATGTCTCCATGTTAAAGAAGTGTATTGAGGACCCAGCACAAATAATCAGTTATCAAGGAAGTGATTTGAGATCGGACATGTCCATGCCAGAATATCCGATGCAAATTACTGGTCTCAAGATGAAAAAGTTGCGAAATAAAGAAATTGAGTTAGTTAAAGTCAGATGGGAAAATAGGCTGGGTGGTGAGGATACCTGGGAGTTAGCCGACGAAATGGCTAAAGGATATCCTTACTTGTTCGAGTAATGTTTTAAATCTTTTTAGATGCTAGCATTTGTAAATGTATGTGTACATTATTATGTGAAATTGTATTATGAATTTCGAGGTCAAAATTTCTTTTTAGATGATAGTAATGTAACGTTGCGCATTTTTCGGATCCTCGTGGATCGTGTGTTTAGCGCTTGTGATGGCCAATGTGGCTTGTGGCTTGTGTGCCGTGTGTGTGTGTGTTTCTGGGGCTTACTGGGCCGACAGTTTATGCCTACAGTACCCTAAATTCCTCAGCCTGTCATCGCGACAGAAAGGTGTGTCGCGTTCTTAACGCGACAGAGGTGGCCGTCGCATTCATGTGTCCGTCTTGAAGTGTTGAGCGTTTGCATGTGCGCCACGTGTAGCGCTCAGGGCAGCGGGCATTGGGAAGGCGACGCTAAGGTCTGTCGTGACCTAATCGCGACGCCACGATGCATCGCGTTCCGAACCGCTACATGTTTTTAAATAACCCCAGCCAAGCAGAACGCACAAGGGTTCTGCTCGGCCAGGGGGAGGAGCTGTGGCGATCTCTGCTGGGTTTTGGCATCTTCGGTGTGTCCTCGCTGCAGGGAGTCCGGGAGAAGCAGGGGAAACGCCGAGAGATCGCTGCATAACGCGTTCTTCGCGAAGGTAGGTGAACTCTTCCCGTTTTTAGGGTGTAAATCGCATGGGATAGGGTTCCAATCAGTTTAATGTGTTTCTAACAATATATAGCATGCTTCGGTATTCATAAAAGCATGAAAACGAAGAATTAAGGGTGGTTTGTATGGTGTGGAATGGGCTGTCATGGAGAGAGCCCGGATTAGGGTTCCCGCCTGATAAGGCGACGGGTCCCTATGTCGCGTCCTGAACGCGACACAGCGATGTGTCGCGTTAAGGATCAGGAGGCGACAGGTAAGTAGGTCGCGTTCTGGATCTGAAGGCGACATGTCGTGGCGACGTCTTCTGAAGGTGACCCAATGGGTTGTCTCTACTTAGCCCGAGAGGCCCTGTTTGTGCATGGTTAACGCATGTGATTATCCGATTATCGTTATCGGTATGCTCAGTGTTAGTGAGCAGTGCATTGGCACTTGTGGCGCTCTGGGAAGCGCGTGGTTTTCGAGGCTAGCTCACAGGTTACGTAGCTAGCTAGTAGTTTGCCTGTGGACATAGGGTTCACACGAGGCGGGTGGTGTTCACGTGTTGTGGACTGTCAGTACACGAGGTTTACATGAGGTTTCACGTGGTTTGTGTGGTGCGCACGTGGTTTCTGTGTGCGTGTCAGGTAGTAGACGCCTACCGTGGTTACCTCTCCAGTTGGGTGCCCCAGGTTCTCTGTGAGCCAGGCTGTTAGCTCGGGGCTTTGTCCCGGTACTTGTGTTGTACCGTCGAGGTCTGTGTCGTCTGACCTGGACACCCTCACTCCTTAGTTTGAGTTGTACGTCCGGCTGAGGGAAAGACGACAATGGGACAGTGACTCTTGTGTTTGTTTCTAGTCACTTGTAGCGCGCTCTTAGTTGGGGGTACGGACACCAGTTGTCGACACTGGTCCCCGACTAGTCCTTTTCCAGTGCCTCACTCTAGCGAGCCCAGGCCAGGGTCTCTAGAGGTGCCAGGCATGGGCCTGCGACCGTGTGGTCCGCAGGTGGTGGTGTTTAGTTGGTCTCCATAGTTGCTTGTCTTTTTCACGTGGAGCGGCAGCTGGACCTTTCGTCCGTGGCTGCGAGACTGAGAGGTAGACCTGTGTTAGTTTGTCCGAGTCTGTTGCTGGTGTCGCGAACCAGTCTACGTGGCTCGAGTGTGGCGGTCTCTACCGTAGCTCGTACACGTGTTGGAGTTTTGTCGTTTATTTATTACAACTATTTTACGCAGTCGGCTAGCGGTGAGTTTGTTTATAGCTTTAATATCCTGTTTAGTTGTGCTATAAATTGCTAGCATAGTTTACTGCTTTCGATACTTGTGTTTGGTTTGCTCGGTGTTGGGGGAGTTCCCTACTGAGCCAGTGACTAGCGAGGCTCACCCCTACTCCCCACAGGCGAGGGCGAGGAGTAGGTTTCTTTACCGTCGTCCAGTTCGGAGCCGCGACGTCGCGGTGTTGGCCCAGCGCTTCCAGCAGTGTAGCTTTTCTTTCTTCAGTTGTACCTATTGTACCTCGGGGTATTCCCCATGCTTGAGTACTTTCCTTTATTTCTTTTGAAGTTGGCTATGTAAAACCTTGTATATTATAAATGCAATGGTGTGTTCCTTTGTGTTTTCACAGACTAGTGTGTGGTATCCCTTGTGAGGCTTCGGCCCGTTCGCGGGAGACAGACTCGGGTCAAGCACGTTACTGGTTTAACGGGCTTGGACGAGGCGTTCCGTCACACAAGGTGTCTTATGTTGACTGTAAAGGTTAGTTGACAGGGTTTAACTCTTGAAGTTGATTTGGTATTCAGTCACATTGTGTATATCATGTGGTCAAAAGTATCTTCCAGCAATGCATGGCGTTTTTTCAGGCTATGCAAGGCTATGTTAAATGTGGAAATCAAGGAAGGGTCACAATTGTGGTCTTGTCTCATCTGTGATGCATGCGTCCCTGAGGTCATGTGTATGTGTGAATGGTTTGGTAATCCTTGGGGTTCTCCATATTCTGAGGTTGTGTGCCATGTTTTGTCTCAGATGGTTTGCTATATGCCTTGTGTTTGCATCCAGTCAGGAGCCCCAGTCCCATGTGGGCCTAGCATAGTATGCGATGGGGTTTAGTCTCGGTGCTATATGCACTGAAAGGGTTTGTGTTGTCTTTTTGGACTCCACTTGCTTGAGAGCCTATGTGTGCGTGTGCACAGAAGGGAAAGACGACTTTGGGCATCTTCTTCTTGTTCATTTTTGGTCACTTAAGTGCACTCATGGTTGGGGGCGTAGGCACCCTGTAGACATGTGGGTCCCCAGCTAGTTCTTTGGTTACTCACTTGCCTCACTCTATGGGCTCCAGAACCCATATAGGTGTGATTAGGCGTGAGACTATAACTTGGCGTAGCTACATGGTGTTTTGTTGAGTTGACTCCACTACCTCTTCAGTTAGCAGTTGAGAGGCGTAGGTGCGGCAGTTGGATTCATTTTGACTGCGAGACTATGCTTCTTGGTAATCAACGTTACTCTTGGTCTGTGTGTAGCACTAGGTTGTTTCCCTTTTATCATTTTTGCCTATGTGGCACTTGTATGACGATTTGTGCATATCCGCAATAGAGGCCAAGCATGGCTGCTTTGGTATTTGACTTGTTTGGTTAGTTAAGTGATGTGCTAGTTTCTGATACCTTCTTGGCTACTGTGTGTAGCAGTGTTGCATGTGGGGTAATTGGTACCATCACTGCTACTTCTTGTATCTATGTTTCTAGTTGTTTTACTAGTCTTGTCGTTGTTCTTTACTACAATTTTGCCTGTTGTTGTTTGGCCGAGCGTGGGATCGGGGGATCCCTACTGAGTCTATGATTTCATGAGGCTCATCCCCTACTTTTTTCAGGTGCAAATTGGTGGAGGTAGCGTTGACATTGGCCCTATTGTCTGGTGCTTTGGAGTCTGTGTACCAATAATAGTCCTTTGTTTTTTTGTAATACCTCGGGTTATGCCCCTTAAGGTGATGTACTTTATCTTTTTGGTACTCATATAGTAAATTAGGACATTGTTCATTATTAATGAAATCCTTATTTCCTATTATTGTTACTTGTACTACTTATATATATATCTTATTAGACCAAGTGAGAATCTCTTTTGAGACTTCGAACTCGTGGGAGCTAGTACTAGGTTCGGGTCCTTTATGGGATACAGATCCTAGGAGTGCCACAGTTGGTATTAGAGTGGGTCTATAGAGATCTATAAATAGTTAAAGTGATTATAATTGTCTCAATGAATAGCATGGGTATGCTATTGGTATGAGATCAAGGTCTGTTGTATGTGTCCTGCCTCTTGTTAGTGTTTTGAATTGTGTTTAATTTGTTTCTAGACGAGGTTGGGAGTCTAGAAGAGTGTTATGAGGGGATTTTATCCCTTAAGTGGAGTAACAATATTTGCTTGGTATCAAATTTTGAATATGAGATTTTGAGTTTCTATGGTGATAGCTGTGAGATCTGTGCTGTTGAGAGAGATCTTCCCCATTTTGAGTTAATTGACTTACGGTAATTACAAAGATTATGTGTTAGTAAGTTAGATTTGACATAGGTGAGCTTTGAATTTATGAGGGTGTCGTGAGCTTTGTACCCTTAGAAAGGATAGTATTATTGGTCTCGCGTCCTTTGGAGGGTGTGGTGTGGCTAGTTTGTGTTAGTTGAGTAGATGTTTGAATGATGTTATTATAGAGCATGGTTTTTCTTTGGAAATATAGTGTGACAGACTTTGTTGTATGATTGTCTGGATGTTACTTTGGTTCCTTCTTATCTCATGTGTATAGCATGATGATTGCGAAACTTGAGTTTTTATAGGTTGCTTTTGCTCCTCTCGAAGGAGCTTGGATTGGTTGTGAAGCTAATCTAGTCTAGTTATTGTTTGTGCTCTACACTGTCAGGTGATGGGGATAGCTGGTAAGACTCTTATTTCTTTTAAGTGTGTTAGTAGTAAGGTTATGTTTGCCAGTGCGTACTTATGATAGGCTGACATTATATTTGAGGTAGGGGCATTTGTTGTTGAACCGTTCTCATATGTTGATCATGGTGTTTTAGTGATAACTAAAATTTATAAATATAATTAATAATATTTTTTCTCTCATAATTATCATGAATGTATTTATTGTTATTTTTTCAAAATAAAGAGTCGCACTTCCATTGGTGAAGGTTTCTTGTAACACCCCAAATTAATATTTGTTAGTTTGGTCAAGAATTATTTAAATTTGGTATACATGCATAAGGGAATCTATACATCAAAACCCAAAGAAGTATGTAGTAAACACTGCCATATATAAATCCAAATATCAACAACAATTGAAGGACATATACAGTGATCGGTGCACAAATCAATCAGAACAAGAAATAAGCTTTCATTCACTAATTGATTCGTTTATAAACCAATCAGAACAAGAAATAAGCTTTTGTTCACTAATCGGTACGTTTACTGAACTTTTGTTCAGTAATCGAAACAAGAGTTCAGTAATCAGAACACAGATTTAGTAATCGGAACATAAGTTCAATAATCAGAACATATGTTTAGTAATTGGATCATATGTTTAGTAATCGGAATACTTAGTCAGTAATCAATAGAAAGTTTTTGTTCTTCAATCGGAAGAACACTTAACCACCAATCGATGAGACCTTCTGTTCTCTAATTGAAAGAACCTTCCGTTCTTTAATTGGGAGGACCTTTTGTTCTCCAATCGGAAGAACACTTCTGTTCTCCAATCAATAGAAGACTTCTTCATTAATCGGTATAACCTCATTCCGATTAGTGAATAATTCACACCTGATTAAGTGAACTTCTTCACTAATCGGTAGAAACCTTATATATATTTATGGTGGCATCCCAGTCTCTAATTGATACATATTAAATCACTTTTTGAAAATGTTATTAAATATATTTATGATATTTAGGAACCAAGACTTGAAAATATTATTGAATATATTGACGAACAAGGTTTTGTTTCTTAATTAGATTTTCTGTCGCTTCTTAATAAATTGTGATTCATTGGAATTGATCTTTATAAATTGTGATGATCTTTTTCCAAATAATTATGTATGATGCTTGGGAATGAATATTTACATATCTACTTAACGTATAATTCTTAAGGGTTAAGAAAAGTTGCATGTAGGGATTTCATCTTTATCTACTAGAATACATGGCTTCTAAAGGAGAGTTGGGGATGGTGTGAACAATTGTCTTATCACTTACACCTGACGTGGCTGTATGCATGAGACTGCAGACCCCTATAAATAGTGTTCTCCAACTGCCTTCGACTCATGACCATCTGTAGATATCGCCATCACTCTCTCTCATTTTCTTCTTTTCCCCCACACTAGATCACGCTTTCACCTCCTCTTCTCCTTCTTCTCACACCACCACCATAGTATCCTCAAGAAGAAAGAAAGAAGGAGACGAACGAAAGAAGAATATAAGGAAGGACTGTCATACTGCATAGGAACTCATCTTGACCCAAGAATTGTAACCAAGCATAAGGTAGGTCTCTCCATCCCTACAAACCCTCATTCTCTGCTTGCTTCCATGCTCCGTGGGTGCCCCTTACAATCTCCCACTGTTTATTTTTTTCCAGACTTCGTAGGTTTCTCCCTACAAATTCCTCACTGTTTACTTGTTTCTATATTTCATAGGTTCTTCAAAAACAGAACAAAATAGACCTTTTCGTAGTTCAATTTATCTCCTGGCATCTTGAGAAATAGAATTCTCGATTGCTATTCTGAGAATTCTTTGAATACATTTGTAACTTGAAATTATTCTTCTGGCCTCTTTTATTCTTTAGTTGGGACTGTTCTTGAATTAATCCTTGAAGCTTGTTCCTTGCATCAACTTGACTACTTCCACTAATTCTGGATCTTCTTTCACTGAGTAGGCCCCTCCCTATAATTCCTTATTGTTTGATTGTTCCTATACTTCGTAGGTTCTAGGTAGGATTCTTCTTCACCCTCTACTTCTTGTTCTTCTTCTAGTTCTTGCTTTTGTCATGAATGACTATTGAATAATTGAGCTTGTTTTTTTGTCTCATCAACTACTTAATACCTTCTAGGTAGTAGACTCGAGACACAAAACTACTCTAGAATAAAAAATCAACAAGTTGTATTCCTTAAAAATAGTAGAAAAACTCTTTGGGAACTTTGAAGTCGCCAGAATCAATCGACTAACTTCTCCTTTTCAGTCGACCGACATTTTCTTTTCTATCGATAGACATCTTCTTTTCGAACGACTGACATATTCTTTTCAAATGACGGATTTATTCTTTTCGGATGACTGATCCTGCTTGTTTGACTATTCTCAAGTCTTCTGCAATCTGTACCATATACAGTCATGCACATTTATCTTATGCTTGAAACTCTTCATTGCTGCACACATAGATGACTGAAAACAAAACTGTGTGGGCTATCTACAACCATTCGGGTCTTTGGACTCTTTTGGACCAATGTCAGTGCAAGTGGTGCATATTCAATCCTTGGAGGAGCACCCGAATTCGTTTAATCTGTACAGAGCGATAATAGATCTACATGGTGTTTGGCATGACACCATTACAAGTCAGATCAGTGGATATTCCATTATATGTTATTGTTTACTTATGCTTGTTACAATTTGTTCTACATCTGCCATGAACAGCGAGTACAGTTTGGAAAGTTACTATATGTTTGACACTTGACAGATAGTCATTACATGCTTGATACCTATTATCATGGCTTAGTTCTTTGGCATATTGATTTGTTCTTGTCATTGTTACTTTATCATGGCTTAGTTCTTCTGCATATTGATTTGTATCTACCACTGCTACTTTGTACCTAATATACTTGCTGTTTTCCACTCATTAATTTCCTTTGATTCATATTTCTATAATTCTTTGACATTGGAGGACAAATCCTTCTGGGCAAGACTGCTCATACCTACTCTTTTCCCCAGGTGATTTATAGTGCTAGAAGACGGGACATAGAGAATGAAGTGCTGAGTGATCAACCCCTGCTACATCTACCCTTTGAATTTTAGTTTGAAAATCATGTAAATACCTCAGTTTATAGGAATAATAGTTAATTATCTTTGTTTAAGTTAGAGACCCAGGAAATTTCTATATGGTAAATTTATAAATTCTCTCTTTATTTCTTATAATCTCACGTTGCGCCATTTATGGATATTTTAAATGTCGGGACGTGACATTTCTGGTCACAAGTCGAAGTTAGACTTCGACTGGTGAATGTTTGCATTGATAGTCTTATCGATTGAAGACCAAATGTTATATCGATTGATGTGTTAGTGAGACTCCGATTGGTGGTCTCTTCACTGCTTATTCCAATTGGTATTATATTTTATCGATCGGTCTTCATTGGCATCGATTGATGACCAAAATGTGATCTGATTGATCAAGCTATTTAAATAGGGATTGATGAAATGACTTAACGATTGGTGAGTAAGGTTCCAATTAGTGACATGTCTGCTTGAATAATTCCGATTGGTGTTCCTTGGATTCCAATTGCCTTATGTGATAAGGGTAACATCTATTTATGAACAAAGTGCTTTATATTTGTATTGATTGGTCAATAATATGAGGTTCATTTCTTGCGACATGTTTTCTTGTTTGAATCTCCCGCTCATTTGTTTATAAGATTTTGGAGAATAATCTTTTTGTACCTTGACTTAGTTTTATTTACATCAGAACCTGCTTTTTCCCATGATTGGTTGGTGCTTCATAAAGATCTTTCCCTTTGAGAAAGTTTTGTCAGTCACAATGCATGTTTTCTAGAAACAGAGAAAAATGCTACTAACATGTTACATCATCCTTGTGTCTCTGTATCCTAGAATTTAATGTTGCAGGTGCCTGGTACTCTAAAAGGCATATCATAAGACATGTTACATTACCTAGGAACCATGCGCAAACCTACTGTAGTCTAAACGGACATCTCAACGACTATCTTTTAAGAGCAAGATAAGAAGGAGCTAGAGTTCGTGAGCAGACACAATGAATTGACAAGAGAAGAAAATGCCAACATTTTGAAGAACGAAAAAATTTGAAAGAGAAGAGCACCTCCACTCCAATCTGTGCAAGCCTTTTTCAAAAAGCGTTCAAGCTTTTCTCTCAAGCCGTTCTATTTTAGATCCTTTTTGAGAAAAAAAAGAGCTTAGTGTTTGAGAATATTTTTTCTTGTCAAATGTATCTCTCAGATCCTTCCTAAATCAAGCATTTCTTTGTGAGCTTGTTCTAGGGCTTCGGGTTCAAGCTTCTATTTAGAAGTATTCCTCTTCGGGAAGGGAGGACCAGCTTGGGAGCTGTGGGTTGTGCTTCTTATTGAAGGGAAAACCAGCTTGTGTTGGGTGTTGAGAACCTGCCGGGGTGTGTACCAGTGTGTAGCTTCTGAGCTTGCAAAAGAAGCATCTGACTGAGGTGAAATAGTGGCTACCTTCTTGCCCGGAAAGAGAAGAAGACCAGTTGGGGTGCTGGGTGCTTTCCCCTTGTGTAGAAGGGAGGACCAATAGGGAGTTGGGCGTTGTATGTCCTTAAGGGGACCTTTCCCTTAGTTAGTGAATGTAATACCCCAGAAAATTCATTAATTAGAAAATATAGATAAATTGAAAATTTGTCAATTAATAAATTCAAACTAGTTAAAAAAGGTACGCATCATTATTGCATGCGTATAAACCCATATAAATTTTTTTTTGTAAAAATAGTAGTTACACTTTAAATAATATTCTCTAATGACACATCAAGAAATTTGGGCATAGAAAAATCATTTGGACTAAGATTAAAAATTATTGTGACTTAGTATCGTAATTAAAGGATAAGTCGAAGAACTATTATCATATACGCCAAAGTGGATTATAAATCAAAATAAACGTATGGGTAGACTTTAAATAATGTGTGTTGATAGCCCATTATGAGAATTGGACCAATGGACAATTTTGGCCCATGAATAAATTCACTAATATAAAAGGGGGTAATTAAAACCCATTAAGTAAATTAAGTAAATAGGTGTACAAGTGATCCATCCATGGGATATTGGGACAAAATCAAGAGTCCAAATGATAGATGAGAGATAAATAGAATTAAATTCGTAGCTAAATTAATGGTAAATTAAAAAGGGTCAGAAAATCTCCTTACAACTCATGTAATTATCTTAAAAAGAGTCCTAACCTTAGTCTAACTCAATAGAGCTCTATCCTAATCTAAAAAGAGGATTTAGATAAGGGGAAATAGGAGACTCATATTAAATAGGGAAAGTCGTAACTATATTATCTCCTAATTAAAAAGGGGCAATTAAAGCATTAATATGACTCATATATATCTTAAAAGGAGTCCTAGACTTATCCTAATCTCTTAGCCACGAAATTGGAGTTCTCCCCATGCTAAATAGATGGATAAGGGCTAGAAAAAAGAGAGATAAATATGGGAAATTCATAGCTAGAAGAGAGGGTCCTTAAAAGAAGTGGAGATGTCTTCGCCTGGTCAGAAGAAGACCTTCCGGGGATTGACCCGGAAGTTATTCAGCATCACTTGAACGTGGATCCCGAGGTCCGTCCAGTGCGACAGAAGAAGCGACCCTTGTCGGCTGACTGACAGGAGGCGGTAGATAGCAACTTGGCAAAGTACCTGCGCACTGGAACAGTCCAAGATGCCTTCTACCCCGAATGGGTGGCGAACGTCATCCTCGTACGAAAGACGAACGGGAAATGGTGCATGTGCATGGACTTCACTGACCTGAACAGAGCATGCCCAAAGGATAGCTTCCCCCTCTCGCGCATCGATCAACTCGTCGACTCTACTGCCGGCCATGAGCTCATGAGCTTCCTCGACGCCTACTCCGGATACCACTAGATCAGGATGGCCCCAGAAGATGAGGAGAAGACATCATTCACTATGGAGGAAGGTATGTATTGTTTTACTAGAATGCCTTTTGGACTAAAGAATGCAGGGGTGATGTACCAAAGGCTCGTCAACATGATGTTTGAGCAGCAGATCGGGAAGATAATGGAGATATATATAGACGACATGCTGGTAAAGAGCTGACAAGCCGAGGACCACGTTCGGGATCTGACTGAGACGTTTGATGTGCTACGGCGATATGGGATGAAGCTGAACCCCGAGAAGTGTGTCTTCATCGTTCGAGCTGGAAAATTCCTCGGCTATCTCATTTCCAGACGAGGTATCGACGTCAACCCCGATAAAGTGCAGGCAATCGTTGACATGACAGCTCCGAGGACTGTTAAGGAGGTGCAAAGGCTCAATGGCAGGATAACCGCTCTTAGTAGGTTTATGTCGAGGTTGGCAGAGCGTTGCAGACCATTCTTCGAGGTACTACGGAAGGGACGGTTCGAGTGGACCGAAGAATGCCAGATGGATTTCGACGAGCTGAAGGCATACTTGGCTCATGTACCAACTCTTAGTAAGCCAACGGCCGGGGAAAAACTGATGTTGTACCTATCTACAACCGCCTACTCCATCAGCTCGGTGCTCGTGCAAGAGGAGGACCGGAATCACCTACCGGTATATTACACAAGTAAAGCCTTGCGAGGAGCCGAGCAGCGCTACTCTGACCTAGAAAAGGTAGGATATGCGCTGGTGATGGCCGCGCGGCGACTACGACCATATTTCCAAGCACACAAAATCGTCGTCCTCACCGATGTTCCAATCAGACAAGTGCTATGCCTTCCCGAGGCTTCAGGAAGGTTGGCAAAGTGGGCCATCGAGCTCGGGGAGTTCGACATTGCATACAAGCCTCGGGTCGCCATCAAAGCTCAGGCCCTTGCTGACTTCATCTCGGACGGAACGGCGAGGACACATAAGTTGGAAGAAATTGGCGGAGGATGGAAAGTCTTTGTGGATGGAGCAACCAACTCGCAAGGCAGCGGGGCAGGGGTCGTCCTTCATTCTCCGGAAGGCCTCGTCTTAAGGTACGCCATTCGATTCGGCTTCAATGCTTCTAACAATGTTTCCGAGTACGACGCGGTGATCTCAGGACTCAAGATGGCTAGATCGCTTGGGGCAACGTGGATCCTCGTCTACAGCGACTCTCAGTTGGTTGTGAGCCAGGTATCTGAGGAGTTTGAAGCAAGAGAGGATAAACTCGCGTCATACATGGCCGAGGTCCAAAGGCTAATGAAAAAGTTTGAATCAGCCGAGCTGCAGAAGATCCCGAGGGTCGAGAATTCCCAGGCAGATGCTCTATCCAAATATGCGTCATCCTCGGAGGGCTCGGAGTCCTCGGTGTTGGTGGAAGAGCTTCGTGAGCCCTCTATAGGATCCACAAAAATTCTGTCTACCAATGCCGAACCGACGTGGATGACCCCGCTTGTGGAGTTCATCAGAAGTGGTTTGTTGCCTGAAGACCGAGAAGCAGCTGCGAAGACGAAGAGTCAAGCCACGAGATTTTAATCGGTGACCACTTGTACCGAAGAGGGTTCATCTATCTGCACCTCAGGTGCGTAAGCAACAGCCGAGCAGAGGAGATCATCAGGGAGGTACGCGAAGGGACATGCGGAAGTCATGCAGGACCTTGGTCCCTTGTTCAAAGAATAACCCGACAGGGTTATTGGTGGCCGACAATGTTGAGAGATGCCGAGGGGTACGTAAAGAGTTGTCTCCAATGTCAGCTCTTCAGCAAGATTGACGATAGACACCCTCAGAGCTTACGCCAATAACTGCCCCGTGGCCATTCGCCCAGTGGGGAATGAACATTCTCAGGCCGTTCCCTCCAGCGTCTGGACAACGGAAGTTCATCATCGTTAGAGTCGACTAGTTCACGAAGTGGGTCGAGGCTGAGCCGTTAGTAAAAATCATAGATGCTAATGCCTGGGGTTTCATTTGGAAAAATGTTATATGCAGGTTCGGCCTACCCTGAGCAATCATCACCGACAACGGCAAGCAATTTGACAACGTCAGGTTCCGCTGCAATTGTGAAATGCTCGGAGTGGATCACTGGTTCTCCTCGGTCTCTCATCCTCAGTCGAATGGGAAAGCCGAGGTGACTAATTGGACCATCTTAGACGGATTGAAGAAAAGGTTGCACGATCACAAGGGCCGATGAGCCAACGAGCTCCCCCATGTATTGTGGGCCTATCGGACGACGCCCCGAGAGGCCACCCGAGAGTCTCCATTCGCACTCGCCATTAAGGTAGAGGCTGTGACCCCTGTGGAGATGCTCGTGCCAACCGGAAGAGTCCTCGGCTTCGAGCATGAAAATAATGACCGTTCGCTGCGCGCCGAGCTGGACCTAATTGAGGAGCGACGAAGCAATGCGATGGCGAGGATGGAAAATTACCAGCGCAGGGTGAAAAGGAGTTTTGACGAGAACATCAAGCCTCGGCGTTTTGGCACGGGAAGCCTTGCCTTGCGAAAGCTCGCTATGTCCGATCCAAAGTCAATAGGGGGAAAACTCTCGGCCAATTGGGAAGTACCTTATCACGTCGTCGAGGAACTCGGTCATGGAGGTTATCGGCTTGCTGACCTAAATGGGTCGGCCCTACCGAGAACCTGGAATGCCGAGCATCTCCGAGGTTATTATCCTTGAAACGAGGTCGCTTCGGCACTCTACTTGCATTATGTTGTAAACGAGGTCGCTTCGGCACTCTACTTGCATTATGTTGTAAATGAGGTCGCTTCGGCACTCTACTTACATTTTGCAAACGAGCTCGTTTTGGCACTCTACTTGCATTTTGTAAACGAGGTCGCTTCGACGCTCTACTTGCATTATGTTATAAACGAGGTCGCTTCGGCACTCTTGTAAACGAGGTTGTTTCGACGTGTCACTCGCGAGGTCGCTTCGGCACTCTGCTTGCATTATGTTATAAACGAGGTCCTTCCGACGTGTCACTCGCGAGGTCACTTCAGCACTCTATTCGCTATCGATTACGAGGTTGTTCTGATGCGTCCCCCGCAAGGTCGCTTCGGCGCTCTGTTCACTCTTGGGGGTACGAGGTCGATTCGATGTGTCACTCATGAGCACCAAACCAAAGTTACGAGCTAGGAAATGCATAAAGCATTGATAAGAGAGAATAACAGATCCGAGAAGTGCAAACGAGCGATAGGCTCGAAAGTGTCTCCTTGACTATGCCGACCTACTCAATCCGAGGAGGAACCAATTAGTCCTCGGCCACAACAGTGTCGGCAGCCTCTGCAATGGTCTTGTCGGCAGCAATAGAGAGCGCCTCGTCCACAACCGTGGCTACTTCGTCGTCAACTCCGCCGCTTGCATCACCTTGGGCTTAAAGAGCAGCCTCAGACAGATCGAGATAGGGGTGCAACTCCCGTACGCGGTCAAGGTAGGAATTGTACCCCTCCCGAAAAGGCCAACAACTTCATCTTGAAGCTCGTTGGACACGCGATACTCTTCTATCGCCTTCTCGCGCTCATCGGCGATGAGCTGCGTGGTCTGTTCCTTAGTCTTCTTGTGGGCCCGGATTTCTTCGATGAGCGCTTCCTTCTCTGCCTGGAGCGCATCCTTCTCGGCTAGAAGGGCGGCGCGAAGTTTGTCCTCGGTTTTCTTCGCAAGCTCTGCTTCCTTCGCTCGGAGAGCTTTCTCGGCCGCCAATGCTTTGTCGGCCTCGGTCAGTGGCTTCTCGTTCATCAGCCTCTTCCCCTCTGCTCGGTGAAGAAGAGCCTCGAACGAGGACATTTGGCACAACACCGACGAATAGAAATCATCGATCAGTTGGCGCGACTTCTTGCTCAGCCTGTTATTCTTCACCTCGGACAGTAGAGATTGGCGGCCCCAATCGGTTGGGCTCAAGACCGGCGCCGAGGGCTGGGTAGACTCCGAGGAAGTGACTGTCAGAAGCGTCGGCTGGTGTCGAGGGCGCTTGGCGGGCCTTTCTTCCCGCTGATCGGTAGTTGCTGGGGGAGCCGTCTCGTGCTTGGGGACTTCTCCTGGGACTTCAACATGCTGATCATCCCTCCGATCGCGAGCTCGTTGCTCAGGGCGAGAAGCGACCTTCTTACTCCTCGGCAGCACTTTCCCACGAGCCAGCTCGCGAAGAGAAGGCCCCTTCCGCGCCTTCGGGGCCAACGAGGTGTCCTTGTCGGCCATAGCTGTCAAAGAAAAGGGTGGTGTTAGGACCGCTAGATTTGTAAACAAGCCAAGAAATCTATTGAGGGGGCAATGACCTTGAGTGCCCTCGGCAATCAGCTTGAACAGCTTCTCGGATGGTTCGAACAAGGTCGGCCGGATCCACCGCCTGTAGAAATGTAAAATCCGAGAGCTCGGATGCACCAAGCTCCGGCGATCCAAACGCCTTGTCCCGAATGTTAATTGCCGACCATGTGGTCGGGAAAGGCCATCCCGAAGCACAATGAATGAAAACAAAGTTCCTCTTCCAGTGGTGGACATAGGATGGCTGTCGGCCAAGAACTTGCCGACCAGATCTGGCCGAGAAATATAGCCAGTCCCCGAATGCCTTGACAGAAAAACAATAGAAGAAGAGGCGCAAGGTCGGAGGGACCCCGGCCATGACACATACAGCTAAGAAGCCAACAATGGACCTTCAGGAGTTGGGGGGTCAACTGCGAAGGAGCGATTCCTACTCCAGAAGTAAGAAGATAGTGAAAGGGTGAAAAGGGAATCGCAAGCCAGCTCGGACTGCCTCAGAATAGATGCAGACACCCCTCTCCATGACATAATGGCTCGGAGCTGTCGGTTGGAATAGATGATGGCATCAACGGGGAGAACTAGTCCTGGGTGGGTCTCTAGCCAGCGAAAGGTGTCAGGAGTGGTCTCACACCTGGCCTCGGCCACATTGTCGGCCTGACGACGCGAACCAGAGGTATGAGCTGAAGGCATCCGAGGAACATATCTGCCTGGACTGACCTCCAAAACGAAGGATTCCTCGGTGGGGCCCGACACCAGGGAATCAGGGTTGATTTTCTTGCTGGTGGTCCTATCACTATCGGCAGACGAGGTAGAGGACAAAGAAGAGCCCTCAGAAGAACGAGAAGGTGAGTGACTCATTGCTTACCTTAGAAGGAAGAAGCAGGAGAGCCGACGAGGTTCTCGGGTCGACGAATTGAAGGACGTCGTATCATCGGCAAATCATCGGATGGTTGCTCGGAGGTCGCTCGCGCGAGTAGGGTAGGCTGCCTTTTGAGCAGCAATCCCCGCTATTTATAAGCCATGGGGGGCCAGTTTGATCGAACGGTCGAAAGGGTGTCGAGCTCGCCAGAGATCAAGATCTCGCCACGTGTCGGAAGACGATCAGTCAGGAGGAGATCGCCTGGATCCATAAACGTCTGCGGCTGTCGAGGAGCGCCATCATTAGCGAGGGAGTCGAGGCGGCGACGCGACGTCTGATGTCACCACACGACAGTTATGGTAGGCAAGTACGACACTCGATAAGGCGGCGCTGGCGCCATTAAACCGCACCCGTCAGGGCGGCACTGTCATCGTGGAGATACGGTCAGATTCGGTAGGCGCCATTAAAAGCAGTGCCAAGTTACCAGGGCTACCTGTGTAACCATGGGCAACCAACTGGCGAAGCGACGACGTAGCTGTAGAGCGGCTTCACCTCGAGTCAAGCGTTTGACCCGAGGAAAACCCGGGGGGCCAGTGATACGGGTCGTCTCCGGCCGACCTCCGGTTGAACGACCTGATGGTCGGGTCGACCTGGGGAGGTCGGCCGGTTCCCAAACTTGTGCTCGGTTAATCCGACCTGTGGGACCATGTCAGCCCCTTAATATGGGTCGGTCCTCGGCAGATCAGCCAGGTAGTACGGCGTCCGCCGACCCGACCCTGATCTGTCAACCTAGATGAGAGTTGAGGAGCCAAGCGTTCGGCCTAGGAGTGGTCCCTTCGTTGCCCTCGGTGGGGACACGACAACCTGGACTTCCTCTGTGGATCCGCACGATCGCGGGGGAAGGTCCAATAGTGGAATGGTCCGAAGATCTTGAGCCACACAGGTTAACTGTCTGCGCACGACCATAATGGGAAGGTCCAAAACGGCAGAGTCCGAGGATCGCGACTACAGGCCGCGCCACGATCCCTAGCCCGAAGCATCTGGGATCTATCCAGCCTCACCTGCCGCCCATTATCCCGGCCTGCGGGAATCAATGGCAAGTTCGTGGGCACGTCCTTGAGTCACTTTCGGAAAACTAGCCCTTGGAGTCCCTATAAAAAGGGAGAGACATCCCTCATGAAAAAGGTATACGATTCTTAGCACCAGAACTCTTTTACTCTGACTACTCGAACTGACTTGGTCGTCAGAGTCTCTACCCACCGAGGAGGCTCGGTGGATTTTGCAGGTTGGAGTTCAGTCGCACTCTCTTCGTCGACTCGCCATCATCTCTTAGGTCACTTGCTCCAGCAGCAACACACATGATTCTGTCAAAGATTTTGACATTTAAAATTTTTTCTACCTCGTTACCAAACGTTGCCTAAACCTAACCAAACTATAAACACCCATTCGATGCTGAGCTCAAAAACCCAAACCCACCCGCGCCACCCACATCACACCAGAACAAGAACCGGCAACCACAACGACGTCGGACGGACACCATGGAGACCCAGTCCTCCACCGCGGCCGCCGCCCTCAACGACGGCGTCGTCGTCGTGGGGGACGACGTAGCCGCCCTTAAGGAGACGCGGCAGCAGTTGGAGGACCGCATCGCTGCTCGCCGTCTCGCCCAGCGCGACCTCATCTCCTCCCTCCAACCACTCGTCCCTGACCTCGTCTCCTCTCTCGACCTCTTCCTCCGCCTCGTCTCCGCCGTCAACCGCCGTCCCTTCGTCCCCACCCCTAGCCCCATTCCCGCCCACCGACCCCCTGCCGACTCCGGCTCCATCACCCCGCGCCGCCGCGCCCTCCCGGAGAACCATGTCCCCTTCCCCAGGACGCGGGCCAGGCTCTCGTCCGCCGAGGACGTCCACGCCCCGCAGCGGCCCGGCGGGGAGAGGCCCGCTGGCGGCGGCGAGGGCGGCGGGGGATGCGACCGGCTGGCGATGGTGCGCACCATGGTGGCGGTCTGCCTTCTCGAGCGGGTCCCTTTCACCGCGATCGACTCGGCCGCGCTGCTGAGGAAGCTGGAGGGCGGCCAGTCCTCCGCCACGCCCGCAGAGAAGGCGGCGTTGAACGAGCTGGGCGGTGAGGATGGCACTATATCGGCCGTCGAGAGGGCGTTGCGGTGCATCGCGGACTCTAATGGAGGGGTGGACCTTGAGGAGTTCGTGGTGAGCGGGAAGGCTAGGCTCATGGTGATGGGAATCGACCGCAGCCGGCTTCTCAAGGAGTTGCCGGAGACGTCTCAGTTGCTTCAACCGCCCCCTGATCCTGGTCCTGTGGAGGCTAACACGTCGAGTCGGTCCGGTGGAATGTCCGGGGTAGATGCTGCCGCGGCGACCGTGATGCCAAGGCCGCCGCCCCCTGAAATGTGGATGGGACATGTTGATCCGCATTTGGCCGGGCTTCCCCCCATTTTCCCCGGAGCAGGCGGACCGGGGCCAATGCTGGGACCAAGGGGCGGCCCTCGTGGAGTCATGGGCCTGATGGGCATCCCTAGGGGGATGGGTGTTCCTCCTCTTCACCGACCCCCTCTGGGGCCGCCTCCCGGGATGGGTGGGCCAAATCCAGCGCCCCCGAAGAGGACGGAGGAGGACGATCTGAAGGATCTTGAGGCACTGCTTAGCAAGAAGTCATTCATGGAACTGCAGAAATCAAAGACCGGAGAGGAGCTGTTGGATTTAATCCACCGTCCCACAGCGAGGGAGACTGCCACAGCAGCTAAGGTCTGAGCTTTGTTTCCCATTCACTGAATTCTGCATGTGGAATAATAGAAAGTCCGACTTGCTACAGACATAAAAAGAATCAAGACCTTCATGCTAGACATTGGTCAATCTACATGTCTGCAATTTTCTGTCACTTCACTCTCCTTGTTGTTCATCTCTTGTTCATTTAGGCTTTCAAAACATGTGATTACGTGGGGAAATGTTGTTTGGTTGTATTCGTCACTGTAGGAGGAGAAGTTTCAACTAATGTAGCTAATTTTGCTGTGTTTACAGTTCAAGACGAAAGGTGGTTCTCAGCTTAAAGAGTATTGTACAAATTTAACAAAGGAAGACTGCCGGCGTCAGTCTGGCTCATATATAGCATGCGAGAAGGTTGGTTTGTGACTGTGTGGTTTACATTATATTGTTACTGTTTATTTCTTGTAACGTAACCTGAAAATCAACTGAAAATAGCAGATTTGCATGTCTTAAGCTTTTTCTCAGCATTACATACTATTCAATGATTGCCATTTGGAGAAATACTTATTGCACTTACCAATTGCACTTGTGAGTGCACTTTTGGCCTTCCCATTGGCCAGTGCATGGGGGGCGCATTGTGCCCACCCAACTAAATGCAAGATGTGTACTCAAAAGTGCAATTGGCAAGTGCCATAAGTATTATATAATTTGTCCTTGATCAGTTATATGCTTCCAAAGAATGTTGAGTTGTTTCTACATAGTTTTCTTTAGGCTGAAATTGTGGAGCCTGATAGAGCAGATAACATTGTTTTCATTTTTAAAAGGTCCACTTCCGTCGGATAATTGCTCCACATACTGATACCAATTTAGGTGACTGCTCATTCCTGGACACTTGTCGTCACATGAAGGTAACTTCCTCATTGAAATGCTCCCATTTATATTATATTTTGTATTGATATTGGTCTTTCCAACAGACATGCAAATATGTTCATTATGAGCTTGACCAAACACCGGATGTGCCTCCAATGATGATGGGAGCTGCAAGTCTGCCTCCTCCAAAACCAATAAAGTCTCAGAGGGCAGAGTACTGCTCAGAAGTGGAACTTGGTGAGCCCCAGTGGATTAACTGTGATATTCGTTCATTTAGAATGGACATCATAGGACAATTTGGAGTCATCATGGCAGATCCACCATGGGACATTCACATGGAGTTGCCATATGGAACTATGTCTGATGACGAAATGAGAAATCTGAATGTCCCTGCATTACAGACTGATGGTCTAATCTTTCTTTGGGTCACTGGACGTGCAATGGAACTGGGACGTGAATGGTATGCTTTCATTTTCAGCCATCCATCTCTAGGTGTACATGGATTTGAGCTGATTCAGTTGTCAGAATTTCAATGATTCGCACAGCTTATAGTACTTTCTTCATTCTTTCTAGATGTTTGTGCAAAATGGCTCATTTGCTTTTGGCAATATGTATATTTATGTGGAACTCCAATTTTTTTTTGATGCTTTTATATTCTCTTGCATCCTAATCAGCTTTCGTGCAGTTATACAACTACTAGTAGAAGCTGCATTGGGTTTGCATAGCTCTTTCCTGCCTTTTCCGCTCTTTATTTTTCATGATTGGTTATTTTGTTTTTTTCCTTTCAGCTTCGGTCAGAGATGTTTCTCATCCTTGCCCAAAGTACATGCTATTGTCAATCCTATTGATGTCCCGATAACATTCTTGATTATGCTTTTCGATTGGGCCATATAGTGGTTGAGATAGTCATTGTGTTAACCTATGTGAACCTGACAATTAGATAAATTTATTTAGTTTGTCCTCAAGATGGGTCATGGTTTGAGGAATATAATATGGAGAATGTCCAAGTCCTCTCTATTGATATCATGTTGGCCAAGCAGGCTTCAATGATTAAAAACCCAGATTTAGGGACTGGACTTGTCCTGGCCAGATCTGGTCTAGATGGGGATCTGGCTGGTTCCATGGCTCCCGTCAGATTTTAGTTGAAAACATGGTAACCTTTTCAGGAAAATATGAAACAAAAAATTAACTATAGCCAAATGTTCTACAATTTCTTTCAGCAATGCAACAAAATGTAATGGTTCCACTAACTATAGTCAAATTGCTACTTACCAAGCTTGCAAATTAAATGATGGTTAAAGACATTAATGTGAAACATCATAAGTCTAGAACTGGCTGAAGCCAGCTGGTTCTGATCATTTCCAACTGGTTCCAATTTTTTATTATTCTTTATTAACCATATTAGAAACTGCCAAGAACCGGACTGGTCTCAGCTAGTTCCAATCTGGCTTCACTGGCTTTTTACCCCACGAAAGCTATAATGTGAAGTCCACTGTTTGCAGACATTTGGGGTTTTAAATGGAAGAGATGATACTTTTTTCAAATTGTATTTTAAAATTCGTTGTTTTTCTTGTTAATGAAGTCCTACTGGCAAAAGTTTGACTTATCTCATATGCAGTTGGAAAAGAATGACATCCCAATTTTATGCTGTGGTTAAAAGGGACTTGGTCTATGTACATGTCTGTGATAAAATTAGAATAACATGGTGTTCATTATAGATAACACATTTGCATTTTTATCCAGTTGCATGTTTCAATTAAGTAGATGCATGTTGCAGTGACCTTAGTTCATCAGCCGCGCTTTGTCAACCCCTTGTAAAAGGTGGAATTAATAAAAATTTCTCACAAATGATGATTATACTTGGAATCTAGGATGATATTTTTCATCACTAAAAGGACAACAGTGGTTAGAAAACAATATATCATCTATATGATATGGGCAATGACACTTACAGTACATGCTTTTACATATCACATGGGAATTATATTCTAGTAAATGCACATTTTTTATATAAAATATTCTGTTTAATTTAACAGAGATATATGTCAAAAAATGCTACAAAATGGACATTCAACCACAAATAGGTTCACAGCAGGCAGCTAAATAAGTTTGAACACAAAGGCAATGTTCGGCTATGTTTCACATATGAGTTGGATGCTTGTGTAACCCTTTCCTAGTTTTCTTAGATGTCACTCACTCACTTGTGAAGCCAAACCTTTAGATGAATTTATTTGTAGTCCTTAACCATACCAGCTAAAACAATAATCAAACTGTTGCCAGTAGTGAATTTGAAAGTTACCCTTATTGTCAGTCTGCATTTTTTAATGCACTTTTTAGAGTTTAGCTTTTGAAGATACAGTTTATGAAAAAAAGATTGCTCTAATCTATTCAGCTCTATTGGAAATTTAGAACCTTAGCTAATTACAAGTAACAATTAGAAGACAATTGAACTCATGTCCAAGAATCTCAGTCTAGTTAATGATCTTTTTGGTCTTCCCTCAACATGATATTATGTGAAAATTCATTTTCAGAGACTGCTACTTTTAATACTTGAAATTGGATTGACCACTTGCTCCATCATTTAATTAACCACTTAACTAGAGCTAAGGCAGTGTTATACCGAATTTAATCTCGTGCTTGATGTAAGGATTGCACAGTCGGTGGCTATGTATATACCCTACAAGTGCAGGTTTCATAGCCATCAAAGTCAAAATAACAGTAAAATTCGCAGTAAAAAAAAGAGGGGAAGAACATACTATGTACTCACCTCCGGTCACCACTGTTGTGAAAAAAAAGAAAAGGGGGAAGGGAAGCTGGATCGGCCGCCGCCCCTGTTGGGGCTCGCGCCTAAGGAGGAGGCGGGGGGGGGGGGGGGGGGGCACCGCCGGCGCAGTCGTGGGCCTCAACCAGCGCCCCCCAATCGCCGATGGCCTCTGCACCGCCCCTGCCGCGCCGCCGGCCTCTCTTGTTCGCCCGTGCCGCTGCTGCCTGGGGACGCCGCGGGTCCCCTGCTCGAGGCCCTGCCGTCGCCGCCCTGCTTGGCCGCCGCCGCCGCCGCTGGCCCTCCAGCGCTGCCGTTGTTTGCCCTACCGCCAGCAGGGGAAGGAAGGAAGAGGGAGGCCGCCCTCCTCCCCTGCTCTGTTCGCACAGAGCAAAATCGGGAAGGGGGCCAATCAAAGACAGAAAGGGGAAATATAAAGAAAAAAAAAATGAGGGACTAAGTTGCAAATGACCAATGGAAATTTGCACAAAACCCCCCAGAAAACTGTACGGAGCTCCGGGGAGAGCGCGAAATCTTCCGGCCGGGCGTCTCTTGTCCAGTCACTATAAAAGGAGGGGGGCACCCTAGGCCAAAAAAGGAGAATTTTGAAGTTTGAAAATCAGAGCAAGGCTCTGGGAAAAGACTACAAGGCGGTCTGGGAAAGGGTCTGCAAGGCAGCCCTAAAGAATATCGTGCAAGGCACGATCCAATTTTCTCAAGTTCAAAGCAAGGTCCATTGGACTTCTTCTTATTGGGCCAATTTTCTTATTGGGCCTAGTACTCCTTATTGGGCCGGACTTGTACTGTCACACAATTAATCAAGATATTTTGTGGTTATTGGGCCAACAATTGACGAATTAACTTGTGTGGTTTATTGGGTCCATTGGGCTATTTTTTAATTATCCAATGATACGTTATATGAGTTATTTCATGTAATGTCACATTTATTTAAAACGTAGCACTACGTAATTTCTTAATCAAAATCAACCAAGTTTTCGACCAACGTTAACGAAATATTTTCCAAACATTATTCTTTAATTTTCAATAACATAAAATCAACAAACAAGTTATGTTTCACATCAATTTTAATCCACCTTAAGTTAAACACCTTTTAAATCAAATAAATAAATGAAAATGTTGAGTTAATTCACATAATCATAATGTAAATAAATAGATAACGAAAATGGATAAATAAATGAAATTAATAATCCTAAAATACCAAAAAATGAGAAAAATACATTTAAAAATCAATAAAAAATGAAATAAATATCAAAAAATTCTAAAAAAATAATAAATTGCATGTCTGTAACTGTGTTTCCCTTCATGCACAATTCATTTCATACAAATGTGAGTTATGTTCTTTTTCTAAGGGTTTGTCTGATGGTTAATCAAGGGTATTCAGCCCTTTGCGCTGATATAATTAACACTAACCGCGGTTAGTGAGGGAGGTCAAATGAACTAAACAAGACCATGTCCATGTAAATAAATAAAACCCAAATAAATCAAATCCAAACTTAAATTTAAAATTTTTAAAATGTTTTAAAAAAATTCTCACAAAGATGGCGACTCCACTGGGGACCTCCCTTCCCTTCATCTCTCCATCAGACAATACCCTAACACTAAGATGTACTCACATTCCAATTTTTATGCAGGTCATAACTCTGCAATGGCGGCTGCAACTCACACTCCAGGTGTGGTCTTTGGCCCACTTGTGGTCCAGGACCACATAAGAAATGGCTACCTCACAGTACCAACCAGATTTGGAGCCTTTCCCCCAGTGGTGGAGTCTCCATATTTCTTGGGCGTAATACCGGCTGTACTACCTGCTACTTCCAAGGCCCATGAAGCAAACAAAGCAAAGGAAGAGTCTCAAGCTCAGGAGGCTAATCTGATAGAAATGTTTACAACCTATGCTATCAACTTCACCAACACTCCAACTGTTGGAAAGAACAGAAGACGCAAGTCTAGCAAGAAGCCCACAACACGTGGCATTTCAAGTTATGGCAAGACTGTCCGAGTTGGCGATCTCCGGATCCGCCTGGACGGCAGTGAAACCCTAATGATACCGGGGCGGCATGTAGCTACCGTACTGGTAAAGAACAATTTCGGCATACTGCCTAAAGTACGGCAGGACAAGCCAAGCTTTAAAGTAAAAGATATGAAGAAACAATGGAGGAAAGCTGAAACCAAGGACCACAAATTTGACGACATTGGCTTCAAGAAATACAAAGCTAATGCTGGAAATGATGAGACATATAGCCCGCCTCGTGTTAAGTAGGTGTGGGTTACCAAAGAAAAAGCTCAAGAACTCAAAAGGACAAGGGCCCTAGAGTCTCTAATAGGGCGAAAGAATGTAAGAACAATCATGAAGCAAGACCCAACAAACTGGCAAACCTTCGGGAGAAGAAAAGTCCAAGAAAGACAAAGGGAGTCTTCCCAAGAGTCTCGAACTAAAGAATGCACCCCTTCTTTACCAGTTGATCTGCAAAGAAGATCTAAAAGGAAAGGGGTATATCAAGAAAGAAGACAAGCAAGCCCGGAGACAGGACAAAATTTCAAGTCAGAAGAACACAAGAGGGATGATGATGTCCCTAGAAAATCAGTCTTCTAGCGCCTGGGTGCCGCTGTACGCCCTAGGCAGAAGAAAAGAAGAACAGTGCAAATCACTGAAGAAGGCATGCGCATATACACATGTTATGCCTCTAACATCAATCTGCCTGTAATAGCTGACCAGGCAGAAACTTCAAATATGGAGCAGCATCCCACAGTGTCTAGTCACAGAAGAGAGCAAGCCCGAGCCTGGCTTGACCGGGTAAATGTGGAAGTGGACTTACCACACCAAAATGAAGGAGACATGGGGGCTGTCGACATTGCCACCACATCAAATCACCCTCTGGATCAGGGTCGACCTGCTGGCATCCTTAATATCAGGGTACCCTCATTGCCAAATTTAGAAATGGTAATGCAAGAAAATCAAAAGCTAAAGGCTATGTTGGAAAGCCTTATGCAACAATTGGAAATGGCAGTGCCACTGCCACCACTACAGCCTCCGCAACAGGCACAACAGAAATTACAACCTCAGCAACTTCAACAAGCAAGTCAACCAGCATTGCCTACAGTGACACCCCAGCCTGGGAATGTGCTACCAAGTACACCCCGTACAGAATTCATGTTTAGGCAACCAATGGAGAATCCAAATTCAAGCCATGAAGAAAATCAAGAGGTGCATGTTACAGAGCAAAGACACGATGCGCCACAATTAAATACTGCATTTGAAAGAACAATGGTCTCCCAGAGGGCCATGATTGAACAAATAATTGAAGCAAAGATGGCTGAGCAGAATGAGGGGCCTGCCACCTATGACCTATATATGGTACCATACCCTGTACACCATCTCTTCAAAAAGCTTCCAACGGAACACCCAAAGGTCCCTAAATTTTCAAAATTCAATGGGGATGGGTCACCTCATGAACATATAGCTCATTACATGAGCAGCATGGCAGAACTGGCAACTGAAGAGTCATACCTTTTGAGGTACTTTTCAACATCACTTACAGGGTCAGCCTTTCAATGGTATGCCCGATTGAAGCCCAACTCAATAATTGGTTGGGAAGATATGCAAAGAAAATTCTTTGAACGCTTCAGAGTGACAGAAAGAAGAGTCACTTTAGCAGAACTCATATCCTTAAAGCAAAATAAAAATGAGATTGCTCTGGACTTCATCAAAAGATGGCGCGACATGAGTATGAAATGTGAACAACCACCGGCACATGAAGACACGGTGAAACTATGCCAAAGAAGTCTGAGGCCAGAAATCAAGGAAAAGCTCTTAGGGGCCAATATCCGGACATTTGAACATCTCAACAGCACAGTGGCAGAGATAGAAATCTTCTTTGCCGAAAACCCCACTGCTTTATATGGAAGGGGTAAATCTCCTAAAGACGAAAACACCAGGTCACGAGAAGTAAATACTGTGGACTTTTCGGCAGCACTGGGGAAAACTGGGGGCAAGGGAGATACCTCTGCCTCTTCAAATTCAAAGAAGAAGAAAGGAGATCTGCCTCCACCCTAAATGAGAGGCTCAACACTCCTTATTCATTTACCGGGGAGCATACCAGAGAGTTGTTGGACATATGTCTCCAAGAAAATCTCATAACACTCCCAGAGCCCAAGCGCCCAGAAGAAGCAGCAATGGTGGACAAGCCCAATTATTGCCCATATCATTGTGTGCTGGGTCACGCTCTAGAAAGTTGCTATCTGTTCAAAAATCGGGCAGAAAAGCTGATTCAAACAGGAATTATTGACATGGCTGAGCACTTGGTAAATCCACCAAAGCCACATCAACAACCAAAAATTACGTTCTCTGCCAACGTGATCCATGTTATGGCCAAGGCTAGGTCCCAATGAAGGCCAAGCACAAATGGCGCAGGCAGGATAGCTAGATGAGCTGTCCAAAGTTGCTGCATATCACTCCTGAGGGAGGTAGTGGAAGGTGCTATTCAGGCAACATTCCACCATAAGCAAGAAGGAGTTAGCTGGACCCTGGTGAATACAAACAAGAGGTCAGCCCCTATGAAGCTCCAAAAAAAAAAAAAAGAAAGAAGATTGAACCAGAAAGTCATACCTCGGTGGTGTGCCCCACCCAAGGAAATAGCAAAAGAAGTAATTCTCCAAGAATCGGCAGTCTTGAAAAAAAAAAAAAATTCAATCAAATCAAATCAAAAGAAGAATGAGAAGAGGAGAATCTGCCGGTGAAATAAATAAGCCAATGTCCACAGTGGAAATAAATGAGAAACCATCTCAAACACCAATTAAGGAGGGGGCAAAATGTTTGGCACCCCTCGGAGCTAAACAACTTCCTCTAGAAAAAGAACGAGAGCTGGAAATGGGCGACAATGCTACCATCCTCCCTCCACCACATACATGCAAGGGTTTAGCAAAAGTGATGGCCCCTTAACAAGGCAAACAAAGGCAAAGAAATAATGGGGGCATCTCCAAAAAGAAAGGAAAAAAATCACCGTCACCAAGAAACATCGACATTAAAGTTCAACATGCAGTTAGAGGAACCTGAGCAAAGGCCATTACAACTGCATAGGCCCATTGTCAAGCTTGGAAACAATGTCATCAGCCAAGTGATAAAAGCTGGCATACCACTGCCATTGAATCGTATACAAATGACAAACCCTCAGGAGGTCTACACATTGGAGCTTCCAAAATTTTTGTTGGCTTACCATGCTGAAGGATAGCCAATAGTGTTTCTATAAAGGGTAGCCGGTACCCAAACAATCTCCAAATGATTTTGGCTAAAAGATGCCATTATTAAATTGAATGAAATGGTCAAAGATCTGAAAGACATGCCAGAGCAAATAGAGGCAATATGACAAAAGCAAAATGTTCAAGTTTAAAGTTGAATGAACGCCAAGCTACATCAAGCAATGTGGTACCCCTACCAATGTCAGGGGGCAACCGCCATTCCCCCACAACGACACAAGAGGTCCCGGAGGGGATGATGAATGTCAGAAAGTCCTTGACAAAATCAATATTTGCTCAATCCTCCTATGCTGGGGGCACCTATTAAGGGCAAGCCTTTAATTGCGGCCATGTGTGCATCACTGGGGGTATTACCAGCTTAAAAAAAAAAAGTGAGAAGAAAGAAAAGAAAAAAAAAAGGGGGGCAACGCATGGCGGAGTGCTTAACAACCCATCCAGTGCCAGAAGACTCCCCTCTGAATACAGAATTGATTGATGAGGAGGTGCTCCCTGCTCAAGAAACTTATGAAGCACAAGAAATTCAAGTTGAATATTGACAATTATATTTTGGTGGGGGTGCACGAGCTTCTCTGAAGGCTAAGGGCACATCAACAAATATGGCAGGGGTAGGAATTGTCTTCGTGACCCCAGAAAAAGGGATATTGCACTATTCATGTGCTCTTACAGAATCCCTGACAAATAATGAAGCAGAATATGAAGCCCTCATAGTTGGCTTGGAAATCGCCTGGAAATGGGCATAAGGTGCATTGAAATGTTTGGCGATTCATTGCTGGTCGTCAGACAAATGTTGGACATTCTTGAAGTCCGAAAAGAAGAATTGAAAGCCTGCTTTGAGGCAGCCACAAGACTCAGTGACAGGTTCTACCACTTCAAAATAGAACATGTCATAAGAAGTCAAAACTCGCAGGCTGATGCATTGGCCAAGCGCGCATCTGCCCTTAAACTTCCCCCCGAAGGTGAATTGGGAATTACCATAAAAAATAGAAGATTGCTTCCAAGCACCATGAATCGCCATGATGGTTTGACAACCTTTGAAGCAAATGCACTGGAAGAAAATGAAAGGCAAGAAAAAGGTGATTGGTGTATTCCTATCATCAAAATAAAAAATGATTGGCTACCAGACGAAAGAGGAGAGTGAGTGCAATTGCTGCGAAGAGCTGCTTCCTATAAATTGATAAATGACACATTATATAAGTTCACACCTGAAAAGGACAAGTCGGTACTGCTGAGATGCCTCTCTCCGAAAGAAGCCAAAATGGTCATGCGGGAGGTACATGCAGAACTGTGTGGAGCCCACCAATCTGGCTCAAAAAGAAATGAAAATCAACATAAAAGCAAAGGCTTTTATTGGCCAACCATGTTTACAAATTGCGAGCGGTTTGCCCGAACCTGCCTCCAATGCCAGGCCTATGGGCCCGTGCCAAGAAAGCCTTCAACAAAACTTTATGCAAGCTCATGGTCAAGTTGGTAAATGGCCAAAAGCGCGATTGGGACGAAAAGATGCATGAAGCTCTATGGGCCTATCGCAACATCTACAAAACTCCTACAGGATGCTCGCCTTTTTCCCTAGTCTATGGGACCGAAGTAGTCATCCCTGTTGAAATCAAGCTCTCATCTTATAGGGTAGCTCTCCACTACGGGCTCCTTACGGACGAGGAGAGTGAAATTGAAAGGCGGCTTGAAGAGCTGTCAAATTTGGAAGAAAAGTGTTTGGTTTCATACCAACGACTTCAAAATTATCAAGCACGGATGTCCCGCGCTTTTGACAAAGCAGTGAAAGAAAGAGCTTTAAAAAAAAAAGGGAGAGCTTGTCATGGTCAAGCAAAAAGATGTCATGGCCTCCCAACCCAAAAGCAAATTCATAGCCAATTGGCTCGGCCCATTTGTGGTCGACAAAGTGTTTGAAGGTGGCGCCTACACGGTAGTCGACCAAAGAGGAAATGTGATGTTTTCGCCTCTAAATGGCAGACACATGAAACTGTACCACACTCCTGAGTGTGAGTACATCTACCCAATGCAACAGGTGGATCCGACTTCGGTACATACTGAAGATATAGAAGTGTTCTCGTTGCAAGATCTTCCAAATGAATAAAAGAAAAAAAAGAAAAGAAAAGAAAGAGGCTTAAAAACGAGGTGCCTCGGCAGACTTGATCTATTACTCTTTTAAAGTGGATCAAGGGCAAAAAGGCCTAAAACCCAGTTGAGGTGAAAACCCGAAAGGGCGCCTCAGGCAAAAATGGGAAATCTTGCTGCATGAAAACCTGAAAGGGCGTGCAGGCAAAAGAAAGAAGGGGCTAATTGTGGTGAAAACCCAAAAGGGCATCACAATTGGTATATCAAAAAAAAAATAAAAAAATAAAATGATGATGAGGGTACTCTCTCGACCTTTCTTAAAACGAGATTGAGTTATCCCGCATTCCTTATAAAAGGAAAGACGCAAGAGTTGTCAATGACGAAACAACCCCTAAGTTCATTCAAATGAATAATCAAATCCAGGGGCTACAACCGAGACAACGATGATTGTGTCTTTCTGCCCTTATAAGAAATGTGGGAAGTTCAAACTCTGCTCGAAGAAAGAGAGAGAGGGAGAACCCAACCAAAAAAAGAAGATACTCATTCCAAAAAAAAAGAGAGAAAGTCAAATCCCGAGCTTCTTTTGGCTAACAAGCCGTCAAGACCAGTCAAAGAGTTCAAAATCCAGATCTTTTGGCTAACAAGCCGTCAAGGCAAGTCAAAAGTCAAATCCCAAGCTTCTTTGGCTAACAAGCCGCCATGGCCAGTCAAAAAGCTCAAAATCCAGACCTCTTGGCTAACAAGCCGTCAAGGCCAGTCAAAGGTCGAAACCCATGTCTTTTGGCTAACAAGCCGTCAAGGCCAGTCAAAAGTCAAATCCCAAGCTTCTTTGGCTAACAAGCCGTCATGGCCAGTCAAAAAGCTCAAAATCCAGACCTCTTGGCTAACAAGCCGTCAAGGCCAGTCAAAGGTCGAAACCCATGTCTTTTGGCTAACAAGCCGTCAAGGCTAGTCAAAAGTCAAGTCAAAAGCTTCTTTGGCTAACAAGCCGTCATGGCCGGTCAAAAAGCTTAAAATCCAGACCTCTTGGCTAATAAGCCGTCAAGGCCAGTCAAAGGTCGAAATCCATGTCTTTTGGCTAACAAGCCGTCAAGGCCAGTCAAAAGTCAAGTTACGAGCCCTAGAGGAGCCTCAATCCTCTAAACATATTCACGGCTCTTAGGGAAGCCTCTAATTCCCTACTATACATAAATTCAAACTCTCAATCCAGGGCTCTCAGGGAAGCCTCTAATTCCCTACCATATATAAATTCAGATTCTAACGGCTCTTAGGGAAGCCTTTAATTCCCTACCGACTATAAACCCAAGCTTTTGGCCAACACACTGTCAGGGTCGGCCAACCCAATTAAAACCCAAGAAACAAATTCAAATTCCATGGCTCTCAGGGAAGCCCTAATTCCCTACCATACATGAATCCAAATTCTTAATCCATGGTTCTTAGGGAAGCCTCTAATTCCCTACCATACACAAATCCAAACTCTCAGTCCATGGCTCTCAGGAAGCCTCTAATTCCCTACCGACTATAAACCCAAGCTTCTGGCTAATACACCATCAAGGTTGGCCAACCCAGTTAAAATCCAAATTCAAATCCTACGGCTTTCAGCGAAGCCTTTAATTCCCTACCGCACATAAAACTCAAACCCTTGGCCAACACACCATCAAGGTCAGCCAAGTCAGTCAAAATCCAAATCCAAATTCTCACGGCTTTCAGGGAAGCCTTTAATTCCTTGTAAAAAAAAAAGAAAAGAAAAGAAAATAAGTAGAATAAATAGGGGCTTAAAAAGGAGGTGCCCCGACAGACTTGGTCTACCACTTCATCGTGATGGATCAAGGGTAAAAAAGTCTAAAGCCTGGCTGAGGTGAAAACCCGAAAGGGCGCCTCAGGCAAAAATGGGTAAACCCCTCAACGCGAAAACCTGCAAAGGCGTGTTGGAAAAAGCTAGAGGGGGCCAATCTTGGCGAAAACCCGAAAGGGCGCTGAGGTTGGTAATGTGAAAAAAAAAAGGGAAAAAGAAAAGAAAAGAAAGAGCAAAATCTGTCAGCCGTATTATTATGGACATTCCCTATCCATGATGGCCGGCCAAGTCAAAATTTACATCTTTTGGCTAACAAGTCGTCAGGACCAGTCAAAAATCAAAGTCACGTGCCCGAGGGAGCCTCAATCCTCTCAAACCAAAATCACGTGCCCGAGGGAGCCTCAATCTCCTCACCCAAATCACGTGCCCGAGGGAGCCTCAATCCTCTCACCCAAATACGTGCCCGAGGGAGCCTCAATCCTCTCAACCAAATACGTGCCCGAGGGAGCCTCAATCCTCTCAAACCAAAATCACGTGCCCGAGGGAGCCTCAATCCTCTCACCCAAACCACGTGCCCGAGGGAGCCTCAATCCTCTCACCCAAATACGTGCCCGAGGGAGCCTCAATCCTCTCATTCAAATACGTGCCCGAGGGAGCCTCAATCCTCTCACCAAAACCACGTGCCCGAGGGAGCCTCAATCCTCTCACCCAAATACGTGCCCGAGGGAGCCTCAATCCTCTCATTCAAATACGTGCCCGAGAGAGCCTCAATCTTCTCACCCAAAGTACGTGCCCGAGAGAGCCTCAATCCTCTCACCCAAGTACGTGCCCGAGGGAGCCTCAATCCTCTCACCAAAACCACGTGCCCGAGGGAGCCTCAATCCTCTCACCCAAATACGTGCCCGAGGGAGCCTCAATCCTCTCATTCAAATATGTGCCCGAGAGAGTCTCAATCCTCTCACCCAAAATCATGTGCCCGAGAGAGCCACAATCCTCTCACCCAAGATCACGTGCATGAGGGAGCCTCAATCCTCTCACCCAAAATCTTGTGCTCGAGGGAGTCTCAATCCTCTCATCAAAATTATGGCCCTAGAGAAGCCTTAATTCTCTAACTCAAGCATGTCATGGCCCCAGAGGAGCTCTAATCCTCTAAGTGAAACAGCTCACGGCTTTTGGGGAAGCCATAAAACCCCTATTATCAATAAAGATCACATGTTGATGGTGAAATTCAGAAGCACAATGTATATAGCAAATAAAGGTCTTGGTCCCAAGACAGGCCCTTGGGATAGCCCAATAAGGAGAAATTAAAATGAATGGATATCATGTACTGATGCTAAAAACAACAATATCTCAAGCAAGTTTATGCTCTGGTGTCGCCTGCCCTCAAGAGGTCAACCCGTGCAAAAGAATGGCACGAACAGCTGTGTCATGCATAAGCGAGGTCCTCATCGTACGCCAATTCATGGTTTGCATAATAGCCGACTGGGTCTTCATGATTCTCGGCTCCAAGTAATCTCCTTCAATGTCATGTGCTTGATTCAACTCTGCAAAGTCAAAAACAACTGAAGATCAGATTTTGCTGAAGAAGAGCAAGAAAAGGAAAGGATAAAGCAGCTCATCAGAAGATATATTACAACAAAGTCACAATTCTCAAAGCGAATTTTGGCATTGTTGTCATGAGAGGGTGGTCATTGGTACTGCAAGTCCAAAAGAAATGGAAAGCTTACTGCGAGTATGTCGCAAGCTCTGACATATCAAATTCACAAATGTAGCATCTTCAACATGGATCTCAACAAAGTCAAAATGGCTGAAATGCATTGGCAGAATGAAGGAAATGGACCCTCTGAAGGGCAACATGTGCTAAAATACAACTGAAAAGATTCACACGAGACAGTCGCCCTATGTTTCACTCTCGGACGCCAGTCTCGTGGGGGGCATTTGTTATACCGAATTTAATCTCGTGCTTGATGTAAGGATTGCACAGTCGGTGGCTATGTATATACCCTACAAGTGCAGGTTTCATAGCCATCAAAGTCAAAATAACAGTAAAATTCGCAGTAAAAAAAAAGGGGAAGAACATACTATGTACTCACCTCCGGTCACCACTGTTGTGAAAAAAAAGAAAAGGGGGAAGCGAAGCTGGATCGGCCGCCGCCCCTGTTGGAGCTCGCGCCTAAGGAGGAGGCGGCGGGGGGGGGGGGGGGGGGCACCGTCGGCGCAGTCGTGGGCCTCAACCAGCGCCCCCCAATCGCCGATGGCCTCTGCACCGCCCCTGCCGCGCCGCCGGCCTCTCTTGTTCGCCCGTGCCGCTGCTGCCTGGGGACGCCGCGGGTCCCCCTGCTCGAGGCCCTGCCGCCGCCGCCCTGCTTGGCCGCCGCCGCCGCCGCTGGCCCCTCCAGCGCTGCCGTTGTTTGCCCTACCGCCAGCAGGGGAAGGAAGGAAGAGGGAGGCCGCCCTCCTCCCCTGCTCTGTTCGCACAGAGCAAAATCGGGAAGGGGGCCAATCAAAGACAGAAAGGGGAAATATAAAGAAAAAAAGAAAATGAGGGACTAAGTTGCAAATGACCAATGGGAAATTTGCACAAAACCCCCCAGAAAATTGTACAGAGCTCCGGGGAGAGCGTGAAACCTTCCGGCCGGGCGTCTCTTGCCCAGTCACTATAAAAGGAGGGGGGCGCCCCAGGCCAAAAAAGGAGGAATTTTGAAGTTTGAAAATCAGAGCAAGGCTCTGGGAAAAGACTACAAGGCGGTCTGGGAAAGGGTCTGCAAGGCAGCCCTAAAGAATATCGTGCAAGGCACGATCCAATTTTCTCAAGTTCAAGGCAAGGTCCATTGGACTTCTTCTTATTGGGCCAATTTTCTTATTGGGCCTAGTACTCCTTATTGGGCCGGACTTGTACTGTCACACAATTAATCAAGATATTTTGTGGTTATTGGGCCAACAATTGACGAATTAACTTGTGTGGTTTATTGGGCCCATTGGGCTATTTTTTAATTATCCAATGATACGTTATATGAGTTATTTCATGTAATGTCACATTTATTTAAAACGTAGCACTACGTAATTTCTTAATCAAAATCAACCAAGTTTTCGACCAACGTTAACGAAATATTTTCCAAACATTATTCTTTAATTTTCAATAACATAAAATCAACAAACAAGTTATGTTTCACATCAATTTTAATCCACCTTAAGTTAAACACCTTTTAAATCAAATAAATAAATGAAAATGTTGAGTTAATTCACATAATCATAATGTAAATAAATAGATAACGAAAATGGATAAATAAATGAAATTAATAATCTAAAATACCAAAAAATGAGAAAAATACATTTAAAAATCAATAAAAATGAAATAAATATCAAAAAATTCTAAAAAAAATAATAAATTGCATGTCTGTAACTGTGTTTCCCTTCATGCACAATTCATTTCATACAAATGTGAGTTATGTTCTTTTTCTAAGGGTTTGTCTGATGGTTAATCAAGGGTATTCAGCCCTTTGCGCTGATATAATTAACACTAACCGCGGTTAGTGAGGGAGGTCAAATGAACTAAACAAGACCATGTCCATGTAAATAAATAAAACCCAAATAAATCAAATCCAAACTTAAATTTAAAATTTTTAAAATGTTTTAAAAAAATTCTCACAGGCAGTAAGTGATCAACAATTTTCTTTTCATGGTGGGGCTAAAGGGCGACTTATCTATCTTTCATGTGTATGCCATTTCTGGTTTCGGTCACTATGGACTATAAATCTCTTTATGAAACACTTGATTTTCAGAGAACAATGGACATCTCATACATCTTCCTATATGTCTGATCAGAGTGTGATATCTTCTCTGCTCCTTATATATGGACTCTGGAGTTTTGATGAGTTAAAGAATTTTTACGTTTAGGTGCTGGGCTCCTCTCTCAGATTTCCTTTTGTTCTAATGACTTAAACAATTCAAATTTGTCCTTTTCAAATGAGAGTGATAGATATCTTGCTAGGAAATAAATCTAGTGCAAGTATCTGTAGTTGGTAATGATCATGGTTTGCCGTGGCGAATCGGATCAGCCCGATTTGGGCGAATCGAAGCGAATCATGGAAAACCCGATTCTCGATTCCATCGATTCTGTCCGATTCGCCCCATATATATGATAATATTATATCATATTTGTAATATATATTATACATTATAAATATGATTATATATATAATATTATACCCATGTAAATCGATCTGATTCGGATCGATTCGGGGGATCGATTCGGGGGGAATCGGAGCGAATCAGGAGAAACCTGACTCGCCTCCCGATTCCGATCCGGCAAACCATGGTAATGATGGTTAAATTGCCCTTTAGCCTCCGAAGGTTGATTTATAGCCTCTGTAATTGGTTAACCCCAATATTAACTTTCTTTGGATCATGTGGATTTTTCTACCATTCTTCCTGTGCTTTTCTGTAAGACCTTCATCTGCTAGTTTTCTTTTGGAAGGATGAAAATAGATGCATGTTAATTAGTAATATTTCTTCTTCCCAGTTGACTGATATAAGCAAGTTATTTATGTCATGTCATCTCTCTCCAGACAGCTTCTGGTTTTTCCTTTTAAATAAGCACTTCCTGATCTCACCATGCCTTATAGTGCAATTATGGATTTATGAAAGTAGCATGAAGCTTTCCTATTTGCAATGTAGCTTGGGTACCAATTCCTTCAGCTTCTCATAGCTCAGACTCCCAAGTCTGTCTTGTCTTGCAGCATGGCTCATAATGTGCAATGGTCCATCGTCTCTCTCTAGGTCTTTCTGGACTCTAGAGTGAGAAAGTCTGGGGATGGGGTGGCCATCGGGTGAACAGTGTGCCTCTAGGAGGTGATGCCTAGCGCCGGCAATGTTACACTGTTAGGTCCGGCAGGTCCCCCCACCTGCTCCTGGTGTGGTAGATGAGGCCATCTCAGCAGAGATTGCCTGGCTCATCCACTGCTGCAGTCCACCGGGGTTAGGAAAGGGTGGAGTCAATCCTTTGCAGATGTTGTTCGGGGTGGCTTGGCGAAGAAACCCACTGTGGTGGGATCTAAGAGATGTGTGGATGCTGGTGTTTACCCTGGGGAAAGGCTGTGTTCCAAGAGTGAATGGCTCCGGTGAACCATATGTGCCTCCATAGTAGAAGGCTATGTCCAGGCGGAGGAGGTGTGTAGGAAGCTCATGGCTGTATCTGGAGTGAGGTGGGAGGTTTCCGAGGTCTGTTCCTCTTCTTTCTTGGTGGTCGGGTTTGAAGAAAGGGCAGTTTTGTAGATGGTGGAGCTCGTTTAGCGGTGGAGGGAACTCCCGTCAGGTTGCTCAAATTTTTAAAGAATAGAGGAACATTCCCCAACCCGGAGCAGTTTCATTGCCGGATCATCTTGGAGTGAGTGCCTCTGTTGCTGCGTGAAGAAGGGGTGGATTTCATTCTTCGGAGTTTCGGTGGCAGGGTGGAGGGTTCACTGGGTTTTATCCCTTTCAGCTCCTAGACGTGTGTCGAGGTGGACATCAAGGTGGCCTCGTTGGCGTCCATACCCCCCATTGTCTCCCTCACCGTCGGTGGAGAACAGGTGGTCGTCCAGCTGTGGGTGAAGTGGGGGGAGGCATATTGTGCTGCCGGAGTTAGGGCACCCATATGTTGGACGAGAGGTTGAAGATGTACAGCAGGATCATATGGTGGGCGCTTAAAGTTTGAACGCCTGGTTGGGCAGTGAACTTTGTAGTCAGAGGCACGAGGCGAGTGAGGCGACCCCTCAGCCTCAAAGTCCTAGGCAATGGCCTGGGCACTTGAGGCAATTTATTATTAAAATAATATATATTTAAAAACTTGAACTGTCAATCTCTTGTAGATTAGTGTTGGACAACTTGCCAACTTCCTTTTCATCTTCAGAATCCTGAAGACAGTGGCCAGGAGATTGGGAGCTATTTAGGCTAGGTTCTTTTGGCATGGTTGTGTGGATAATGGAAGGGGCTGGCATGACATTTCTTGGGGCAGAGTGTGTAGAAGCTAGGAGGCAGGGGATGTGGGCATAAGAAACGTTAGAGATTTTCACTTGGCGCTCCTATGCAAATGGATTTGGCACCTAGGGCAGAAGATGATGGGCTTTGGATTCAGTTGATTCCTCATAAATATTACTCTTCGGCTAGGGAGTGGGACCTATATCGGCCTCGTTTGCACATTATATCCCCTATCTGGAGAGAGATTTTTTAGTGTGTTGATGTCATTAGAGTGAGTGTGCGGTGTATTCTGGGGAATGGTCTGAGATGCTCCTTTTGGCATGATAGGTGGACGGGATATTTTTCACTTGCTGAGGAGTTTCCTGGGCTATATGATATCGCTGGGGTGTCGGGGTCCAATGTATTGATGCGCAACTGTCAGAGCCTCGGAGGGCATTTGGGCCTCTATCTTTAGGAGATACCTCACTCTTGTAGAGATGGACCAGCTTCAATCTCTTCTTAGTTCTCTACTACAGGTCAGGTTGGATGCCTCTGCAGTAGATAGTTGGAGATGGAGATGGGACTCTTCCAGTTGTTTTTTGGTCAGGTTGGCCTATTCCTTTATTTCAGCTGGACGTCTCTGTCACTCTACTGCTCCCTGTATGGAATACCAATAGCCCTCTCAAGGTCAAGGTGCTGATTTGGAGGATCTCTCATGGCTAGTTGGCGACATGTGATAGACTAGCTTTTTCCCTTCTGGTCTTTCCCACATGATGTTGCCTATGCGGAGAAGAGGAGGATCTGGACCGCATGTTTACTCTTTTGCCCTTATGCCCAGAATATGTGGGCAAGAGTTGGCCGAACATTCCAACAGACAATGGGTTTGTTTCAGGGCTTCAGCTCCTCCTAAAGTGGAGCAGGAAATGGGTGCTTAAGGGTGACTTCTTTCTGTGGTGGCTAGTCCTTCATGCCACTCTTTGGACTATTTGGAACGAAAGAAATAGAAGGATCTTCAAAAGGGAGTCCAGGTTGGAGGACATGAATTTTTCTTTCATTTGTGAGGGGGTAGTGTTCTGGGCAAGGCATCTTTGTAAAGTGGGGGAGCAAAATTCCTCCATTCTCCTTTCTTTGGGCAGTTAGAATTTTGTTCTCATTTCCGTTCTTTTTGTTTGTGAGGAATCAGACAGGCATTTTTGTATGGGGGGGGGATCATTCTTGGTGTGTGCTTGCTTGTACAGTGGTATCGGGGGGCTGTTCTTTTTGGGGCTAGTTTCTTGGACCCTTGTACTTGTACATTCTTCTTTTCTTTTAATACAATCGTGGTACTACCCACTTTGAAAAAAAAAGGGTCATAATGTGCAAATTTAGCTATCTCTGTTGTAAGAAAAAATTGAATGATCTGTTTACTGATAGCCATTTAATATTGCATGACCTTCTTGGAATGGAATAGGTTCCTCCAAATTTTGTGACTAATTCATATCAATGAAAGCTGAACATGTAATGTGCTGCTCAGTCATAGCTAATGTGTGTATAAGTTAGAGTTTGGTTTGTGAAGAATATTGGCTAACTTTTGCATGTGAAATTTAGTTTGTTGAAGGCATGATTCACATCTTTTTTGTATGTATTAATAGTCTGGAGCTATGGGGATACAAGCGTGTTGAGGAGATCATCTGGGTGAAGACTAATCAACTGCAACGAATTATTAGAACCGGTCGAACGGGTCATTGGCTCAACCACAGTAAGGAGCATTGCCTTGTAGGGATCAAGGGTAACCCAGAGGTGAATAGGAACATTGATACAGATGTTATTGTTGCTGAAGTTCGGGAGACAAGCCGTAAGCCAGATGAGGTAATCATGATGTGTTAAAACTTGGAACTTATTGGAAGGGGGAAACAAGCAATTACCCTTCAAGTTAGGCTCTCAGTTTTCTTTATGATTGGAGCAAATATCTTCACTAACCTTAGATGATTGGGAAATGGAGATTCCTGGTATTTATTTCTTTAAATACTTCGATGCAATTTTGTATTGTTAGTGGAAGAGAAACCTCTCTTCTTTTACTTTTGATGCTTTATTTATTGCATAAGTGGAACCTCGCCTCTTTCATTTGTATCACCTGTTTTTATATGTTAATAAAATTTGTCATACAATCCATTTTTATATTTAAAAGAAACTTAGGCTATTCTCCCATAATCCTTTTCGTGCAGTAGTCATTTTTGTCTGCAGATGCTATTAGGCTAATAGGCTATGGGTTGGATCATATTTAAGATTTGGGACTGGGTGCATAAGATTGATAGTAATGGAGTCACTAATGAGGCCTTTCTGATGGGCACTGTAGTTAGAGATGATTGAAAAAGAAAACAAGGAAATAGTCATGTATGTCAATCATGTGAACACCCAGCCATCCCTTTTTTTCCAGGAGAGCATATGAAGCTCTTAGATATGAAAGTAAGGTTATGTATGTACAAGCGTATGGTGATACCACCATACAGCATGTTTCTGAAATGACATTCCAGATGAACGTGAGAAATACCGTATCCAGGTCACTTCTTGACATACATTATGTATGGTAATCAATCATGTGCACAATGGACATCCCATAGTCTGTGTACCATGATAACAAATACAATTTCCAAGCTGTTTTCTTGATTCACTGGTCTTCATCATAACCTATTCCAACACCAACCCTTGTATTGCGGCATGCAGAATTGCGGACACTAAAGAGAACTAGCATGCTGTCTGTCTGAACAATTGACCTCTTTTAAGCTTATCCTATCTATTTTTCTTTTTTAGTTCACGCATAGTAGGGTTGGGGGATGGAGGCTCTGGAGGAGGAAATAAACGATCTTAAATCTTGATACCTTGTGGTTTTATAATGAATGATACTCCAAGTAATTTGAAGCCAGAACATTAAAACAATTGATTAGCATCCATGTAAAATGCCAGTGAAGAAACTTGGATAAAAGTGCTTTCAAGACATGTACTTGCAAACATGTAAAAGGTATCATGAGACAAGGAGGATTAAGTAAATCTCGATAGTAAGTGTGAGCACAGTTTAAAGAAGCTCTTGACAATAGTGTGTTTGGTTCTTTATACAAGATTATGGGAGAGTAACATGGAAATGTACACCTTAAAAAAAAACATGGAAATGTTCAACCTGAAATTCTAGTGCTTTGATGCTGCTCATAATTTTGCTCAGCAGCTTTTGTTCTTGTTTGCTGTTTCTCACTTCCATTGTATGTTGGATAAGTTTAGCTTATAATTTAAGAACCCCCCTCTCTTTCTCACCTCTACTGTTCTTCACGCAATTATTTTGTCTTTTGCATGATTTTTTACTTGGGCTGACTATTAGTCTTCAGGAACTCAGGATCCACCATAGGGCAGTCTACTGCACCTACTAAATTGAATTCCAAAACTCTGTAGCTTTTAGGTCTTTTAAGTCTTATCCAAATGGAGCAAATCACATTAATGTGATAAGAGCCATAATAAGAAGAAAAATAAAATATCTGATTAATCCATTGTTGTAACCAGTTTCATCTTTTATAATCAGTCTTCTGACTCTCCTTTTTGATGAGTGGCTCACTCTTTAACCTAAAGTGATAGATATAACGCTCCACGACATTTATCCAATCACCTCCTGGCTAGATACCTTATGATGCGGCACAGCGGGCTTGGGGGAAGAAGAAAACCAGAAACAGGGAGGGGGTGAGGCGTGGAGGAGGAAGAAAGAGCACGGGTTGGGCTTCCACCCTGGGGATTCCACCCCGCTGAAGGAGAAGACAAGAAGGCTGCGCACAAGGCTGTCTTCAAATCTTCATTAAATCCTAAAAACAGGTTATTACACATTATTTATAGTGAGGGAACCCTAATGGTCCTCACTAATACACCCAAAGACTGAAATACCCTCAAGTCTAAAAAAAATAGGTCCAAATTCGGACCCAAAAAATACACAGAAAATAAAAAGGGCTCTAATGGGCCTCATTACATCAACTAAATGCTCAAACTCATAAAAGAAACATGCTAGTGGCCCGACGGCAAGTCGCCAAGCCAAATGGATGCCGTCGTCGCTGCTCGTCGCCTTCGCCTGCGGTAAACTTGGACCCTGTCGGCCCGGTCCAGTGCTCGGGTGTCCCCACCAATACCCCCCGCCTGAGAAGAACTCGACCCCGTCGAGTAAGGGTCGGACAACTCTGGTGACGCTCCAAAAGGTCAGGATCAATCTGCTGTAGCTCCGTGCGGGTGATCCACGCATCATCAGTGGAAGGTCGACCCTTCCAACGAACCAGGTAGCGCTGACAGTCTCCGCTCTGGGTGGTGACCACCTGCTCATCGAGTATTTGATCAATTTGCTCACGCCGTGTAGGAGTCATGGCTGGAGGTGGACACTCAGGGGTGGGGTCACTCACAAGGGGTGGTGATGGCTCGAATGGATCACTGGGAATTACCGCGGGATCTCTATAAGCTACCAGATCTGAAACATTAACTACCATAATCTGGTGGTAGATCAATGACATATGCGTTGGATCCAATATGTTTTAGAACTTTGAAGGGTCCCGCTCCCCGAGATTGTAGTTTCTTAACGGTTCCTGAGGGAAACTGTTCAGGTCTGACCCTGATCATAACGTAATCACCCTCATGGAAATCATGGAGACGACGGTGTAAATTGGTTGCTGCCTGATAAATTTCGTTGCTGATCTCGATGTGGTGACAAATACTATCATGCAGACCTCTAATGTGTTCAGCTAATGACTGTGCAGACTCGGAGACTCGGGACTGATGAGACATGGGGGCAAGATCTACAGGACTCCTAGGCCTATACCCCGTGACTATCTCAAAAGGACTCATGCCAGTGGACCTGTTGATCGAGTTGTTGTAGGCAAATTCAGCTTGAGGTAAGACCAGATCCCAATTCCGAGCATTCTCACCAACCAGACAGCGCAACAAATCCCCTAGACTCCTGTTAACCACTTCAGTTTGGCCATCCGTTTGGGGATGGTAGGCGGTAGAGAACTTGAGCTTTGTGCCCAAAAGATGCCACAGGGTCTTCCAAAAATAGCTAACAAACCGCACATCCCTGTCCGACACGATAGATTTTGGAAGCCCGCGGAGACGCACGATCTCAGAGAGGAAGATACGGGCCACCCAAGAAGCATCAGAGGTCTTGGCACAAGGAATGAAATGGGCCATTTTGGAAAACCTGTCCACCACCACCATGATGGAGTCATGTCGGCGGACCGTGCGTGGCAATCCCAAGATAAAATCCATACTCACGTCCTGCCACAGACGGTCGGGCACTAGTAGGGGAGTATACAGAACGGTGTTTTGCTTCCGTTGCTTGGCCAAAGCACATGTGCGACATTGGGCCACAATTCGGGCCACATCACATTTTAAACTAGGCCAATAGAACCGGTACTCCACCAAGTCAATGGTCTTATTGTGACCGAAGTGTCCAGCCAAACCTCCCGCATGCACTTCCCATACAAGAAAATCACGCACAGAGGTACGTGGGATGCAAAGCTTATGCTCTCGAAAAAGATACCCGTCCTGAAGGACGAAGTCATTATATATCTGGGAGGGGCTAGATTGTAGGGCCAAGAGGATGGGACCTAAATCTGGGCAGCTAGGGTAGTCATCTCGCAACTTCTCAAATCCCGTGACTTCCGAAGAGACGACTGCCAGCAAGGAAGAGCGTCGACTCAGCGCGTCAGCCACTCGATTCTCCACCCCAGCCGTATGTTTGAGGACAAATGTGTAGGCTTGGAGATACCCACCCAACGACTATGTTGTGGGTTAAGTTTCTTTTGGGCGTGGAGAAATTGAAGAGCTTCGTGGTCCGAGAATAGCACGAACTCGTGACGGAGAAGGTAGTGTCTCCAGTACCTCAGGGCCTGGACTACTGCGTAGAACTCTTTGTCATAGGTGGAATACTTTAATTTGGCATCACTTAGCTTCTCACTGAAGAAAGCAACGGAGTGAAACTCAGTACTCCACCTATGCCCACACCAGAGGCATCATAAGCTACCTCAAACACCTTAGAGAAGTCCGGCAATCTAAGCACAGGTGCTTGGGTCATAAGCTCCTTAAGATCGCGAAAGGCTGAAGCAGCTGCCTTAGTCTAGACAAAGGTTCCCTTTCGCATGCAGTCATAATGGGAGCCGTTACGGTGCTGAACCCTCTAATGAATCAGCGGTAGAAAGTGGCCAGACCGTGAAAACTACGAACCTCATGAAGGTTTTGCGGTTCCGGCCACTCCACAATCGCTTTAACCTTATATGGATCAGCCGAAACACCCATACCAGAGACAATAAACCCTAAGAAAGTAACTTGAGAGGTCACGAAGGTGCACTTCTTGAGGTTACTAAAGAGGTTTTCACGTCGCAAGGTGATGCAGACTTGCCTCAGGTGTTCCAAATGGTCTACCCTCGTACGACTATAAATAAGAATGTCATCAAAATACACTACGAGGAACACCCCGATAAATGGGCGCAACACTTGATTCATGAGTCGCATAAAGGTGCTCGGGGTATTTGAAAGACCAAATGGCATAACCAACCACTTGTAGAGTCCGTCCTTCGTTTTGAAGGCGGTTTTCCATTCGTCTCTAGGTCGAATCCTCACCTGGTGGTAGCCACTTCTCAGATCGATCTTGGAAAACAGAGTAGCTCCCCCATCATATCCAGCATGTCATTCAGGCGGGGAATGGGAAACCGATACCTCACCGTAATGCGATTGATCGCACGACTATCTACGCACATTCTCCAAGTCCCATCTTTCTTAGAAGCCAACAGTGCGGGAACGGCACAAGGAGTCATACTTTCTCTCACATGACCTTGCCTTAAATACTCCTCAACCTGTCTTTGTAATTCAGCATGTTCAGTGGGATTCATGCGATAATGGGGCAGGTTGGGCAAAGAAGAGCCCGGGATTAGATCGATGGCGTGCTGGATGTCACGCATCGGAGGTAAACCTTCAGGAAGATCGCTAGGGAAGACGTCCGAAAATTCATGGAGGAGATAGGCGACGTCCTCAGGCTGCTCACTCAGTGTCTCTTCGACACCTTCGTCTTCAACTTCCCTAACCATCAGAGCATATATGACGTCATAATCAAAGAGCTCACGCTTGAACTCTCGGGCGGTGATCAACTGTAACGTCATAGATGTCGGAGCGCTTGTCTTAGGGGCACGAGCAAAAGGGGGCTTCCCGGCAAGGGGCACCGTAGCACTAGTAGTAGTGCTCGGCTGAGAAGAGCTCGGGTCGCCAGGGGCAACCACCTGAGGGGCGGCTGCAATAGAAGGGGAGGTGGGAGCAGGGGTCTCCAGAGAGGGGACAGTACGAGGTCGAGAGGGATGGATAGTGATGCGGTGACCGCCATACTTGAAGACACAAGTGTTGGACCGACCATAAAGAGCCGCATCTGTATCATAGATCCATGGCCGGCTAAGGATAACGCTCCCGACTTCCATAGGCAAGACATCACACCAGATCTGAGCCTCATACGATTGAAGATGAATGGGCACGAGGCATCTCAGACGTACAGGAATAGAAGTGGTGTCCACCCAAGAGACTTGATAGGGGCGAGGATGAGCCTTTGTCGCAAGGCCCAAATGGGCGACTGTGTTGGTGGAAATAGCGTTGATGCAACTTCCACTATCAATGATGACACGACAGACCCTCCCACCCAAGCGGCAGTAGGTCTGTAAAATGGTTGTACGACGCCAATCATCAGTTTCTTTGGGATGGGCGAGGATACATCAGACCACTCCTAGCCTATTTTCTTTGGGCGCAACCACCAAGTCGGCGGGTTCGCCGATGTCCGTAAACTCGCCCTCATACTCATCGGCCAGGTCATCACCCTCATGATTAACATCCACGAGGGGCTGCTCCTGCTTAGAAGACTCGCCATTACTAATAGCTTGGGCCCTCTGGGGGCAATCAATCGCATGGTGCCCTAGTCCCTAACAATGATAACAACGATCGCGGGACTTATCACCCGGACGCGGGGCCTCCCTCATTGGCGCCTTCCCTCTATCATCGCGCCTGGTAGGCGGTAAGGCAGGAGGGATCTCCCTTGCCCGGTTAGTTGGGACCCTCGGGGTGGAACCCGGGACGGTTCTCGGGTCCGGAGGACGCTGATATGTGGACCTAACACGAGAGGACTCCCACTCTTGCACAAATTGCTCCATTTCACGCACAACCTGGTAGCTTGATCAAGAGTGGTCACATGCTCACGGAAAAGCTCTTGCTGATAAGCTCGACGCAAGCCTCTCCGGAAACGAGAAAGGGTCAAGGCACCCTCCTCACGGGCTCCACACCTCAATAATAGATCATCAAATTCATCAATGTATTCCGACACTTTCCTAGAGCCTTGTGAGATGCTCTACCATCTATCAATCAATCGGTGACGGTACGTCGCAGGGACGTACTTCTCACGAAGTCTGGCCTTCATCTCATCCCACGTGTCAATCGGCTCCTCAAACCTCTGAGCAAGGCGCTCCTCAAGATTGGTCCAATAGGTTAACGCACGACCCCTTAACGTGGTCTTGACGAAGAAAGCTCGCCGAGGGCCTGACATTCCCAACCAATCAAAATAGCGATTCATCCTAGCCTCCCAGTCCAAGTAATCTTGAGGTTCTAAAGAATCGTCAAAACTGGGAGCCTCGATGCGGGCATTCCGGATGTCATGGTCCCGATCCCGATATGCCCATCGCTCATCCTCATCAAACTCCCGGTCAGGCCTCCTACCATACCTCCCATATCTACGAGCAACAGGACCCTGGGGGTTTCATCAACCTCCTCTTCAAAATTACCCTGGTCGTAGTCATTGTACCGACCACGCCGATCATCAGCTAGGGCTGTCCTAGCGGTGGGTGCCGAGGGGCAGTAGGGGAAAGGGGGCGCAGAGGCTGGGGTCTCTCAACGGCTTGATCTCTCCTCGGCTCACGATTAACCCCTTCCAAGGCCACAATACGACCCACCATCCCTTGCACGGTACGGTCTGACTCAGTGAACCTCTCCTCTACACCAGTAAAACCCTCTCTCATACGTTGGTCCATTCTACGGATGTCCTCCTTAAGTTGCAGTACAACCTCGGTCAAGGTCAGGTCTCCAGGAGGGTTGGCATGAGCACCTTGAGGGGGAAGGCGGTTTCCCGACATGGCTTTTTGAGATCCAGACATCGGCACTGAAGTGTGGTACTCAGCGCCGCTACGTGTGGGCATAAGACACAACTAACATGCAACAACTATTAACGACACAACAATTTTTTTTTTGAATATTAGAAATTGTTAAACAAACGACTCGTAAACTCTATAACCTATGACGACAACTACGACACGACGACATACCACTAGTGAGATCAACAGAGTGAACTAATCAAGTTGCAACAAATTTGTGTCGTGCACATGTCCAGGAAGGTGAGTGCGTTTAAACAGATGCTACAAAATTCAGAGTTTGGTCAACTTCGCAGTTCGAAATATTTTTTTTTTTCAAGCAATCAAAGATTTTCCACAATTATTAATGATATTCCACAATTAATGTAACAAAGTGATGCTCAAGAGAGGGTCATAGCTAACTCACAAAATCCGCAGCAATAAATTTAAACTGGCTAGATGTTTCTAACACACATTCACGGCGGCAACTTTAATCAAGTACATGACGAGCAAGAGATGAGAGCGAGCCGTAAGCGCTAACCGACTCGCTGAAGAGCGAGGTCCACCGAGAAGCGCGTACACACGCACGTCACGTTCACGAAGCTGAAGTCGAACGCCCGCTGCTGTGGGGCAGTGGCTTGCTGTCCCGGTCCGGTTCATTCTTCAAGGCAGCAAGCAAGCGCTGTATGGACTCCACGTCTTGTCCCGTCGACGGAGAGGCGACATGTCTGTTGGGATGTTGGCGTGGAGGTGTACGAGGTCGACGGAGCTGAAATATCTCGTGTGGCAGAACCGGGAAGTAGACGAGCACCGGTGGTTCCTCGTTGATGTTTGGCGCTCCGTGCTGGTTCATCGACACCAGTTGGCCGGGTCACCGTCGGGCGCTGCAAGGCAGTTCGCTCAAGCGACGCGGGGAGAAGGCCACAGTGGTGCGACGGGGTTGCTTGCGTTCCAGCGGATGGCGCGGACGAGGGCGCGAGAGAGAAAGGCGGCTGGGAGAGCCCGAGCGCGACCCCCCACTCGACCGGCGGTGTGCAGCGGCAGCGACGGCTGCGACTGCGGCTGTGTAGGACTGGCGCGTGGGCGCGGGGTCGCAGGCGACGATGCGGGGCCTTGCTCAGGGGAGCGGCGGTCGCAGACGACGTCAGCAGGGCGCGGGGAGGTGTCCGCGGGGTCTCCGCGGCGACGGGAGGCGTGGTGCCTCTTTGCTGCCCGCGCCGGTGCAGTGCAGAAAGACAGGTTTCGCGTGGAGGCTGGGGAGAAGAGACGAAGACCGGACGGACTCCTAAAAAGAAGTCGACCGGCTCTGATACCAAATTGATGCGGCACAACGGGCTTGAGGGGAGAAGAAAACCAGAAACAGGGAGGGGGTGAGGCGTGGAGGAGGAAGAAAAAGCACGGGTTGGGTTCCACCCTAGGGATTCCTCCCCACGCCCTGCTGACGTCGCCCACAACCGCCGCGCCCCTTCGCAGGGCCCTGCGTCGTCGCCCGCGACCTCGCGTCGTCGCCCGCGTCCCCGCTCCCCAGCGCCAACGCTGCACCGGCCACTTCCTCTCCGCGTGAAGCACAACCCACTTCCTCTCCGGCGTGAAGTGCAGCCGGCCTTCGCACACCCCAGCGACGGCGCTGCACCGGCCGCGTCCAGCGCCCTCTTCGCAGTAGACCCACGCGAGCCAGGTTCTTCCTCCTCTCCTTTGCACGACCGGAGGGGTGCTCCACCCTCGCACAGGACGACCTCGGCCACGCCACCCGCAACCCGCGTCCACGCCTGGTGGCCTGCGGTCGCCGCGTCCCAGCGACCCCCCCTCCCACGCGCCAGTCCTACGCAGTCGCAGCCGTCGCTGTCGCTGCACACCGCCGGTCGAGTGGGGGGTCGTGCTCGGGCTCTCCCAGCCGCCTCTCTCTCTCGCGCCCTCGTCCGCGCCATCCGCTGGAATGCAAGCAACCCCGCCGCGCCACTGTGGCCTTCTCCCCGCGTCACTTGAGCGGACTGCCTTGTTGCATCCGGCGGTGACCCGGCCAGCTGGTGTCGATGAAGTAGCACGGAGCGCCGGACATCAACGAGGAACCATCGGTGCTCGTCTACTTCCCGGTTCTGTCACACGAGATATTTCAGCCCCGTCGTCCTCGTACACCTCCACGCCAGCATCCCAACATACCTGTCGCCTCTCCGTCGACGGGACAAGACGTGGAGTCCATACAACACTTGCTTGCTGCGTTGAAGATTGAACCGATCGGAACAGCAAGCCACTTCCCCACGACAGCGGGCGTTCGACTTCAGCTTCGTGAACGCGACGTGCGTGTGTACGCGCTTCTCGGTGGACCTCGCTCTTCAGCGAGTCGGTTAGCGCTTACGGCTCTCTCATCTCTTGCTCGTCATGTACTTGATTAAAATTGCCGTCGTGAATGTGTGTTAGGAACATCTAGCCAGTTTAAATTTATTGCTGCAGATTTTGTGAGTTAGCTATGGCCATCTCTTGAGCATCACTTTGTTACATTAATTGTGGAATATCATTAATAATTATGGAAAATCTTTGATTGCTTGGAAAAAAAAAAACGTTTCGAACTGCGAAGTTGACCAAACTCTGAATTTTGTAGCATCTATTTAAACGCACTCACCTTCCTGGACATGTGCACGACACAAATTTGCTGCAAGTTGATTAGTTCACTCTGCTGATCTCACTCGTGGTATGTCGTCGTGTCGTAGTTGTCGTCATAGGTTATAGAGTTTACGAGTCGTTTGTTTAACAATTTCTAATATTCAAAAAAAAAATTGTTGTGTCGTTAATAGTTGTTGCATGTTAGTTGTGTCTTATGCCCACACGTAGCGGCGCTGAGTACCACACTTCAGTGCCGATGTCTGGATCTCAACAAGCCATGTCGGGAAACCGCCTTCCCCCTCAAGGTGCTCATGCCAACCCTCCTGGAGACCTGACCTTGACCGAGGTTGTACTGCAACTTAAGGAGGACATCCGTAGAATGGACCAACGTATGAGAGAGGGTTTTACTGGTGTAGAGGAGAGGTTCACTGAGTCAGACCGTACCGTGCAAGGGATGGTGGGTCGTATTGTGGCCTTGGAAGGGGTTAATCGTGAGCCGAGGAGAGATCAAGCTGTTGAGAGACCCCAGCCTCTGCGCCCCCTTTCCCCTGCTGCCCCTCGGCACCCACCGCTTAGGACAGCCCTAGCTGATGATCGGCGTGGTCGGTACAATGACTACGACCAGGGTAATTTTGAAGAGGAGGTTGATGAAACCCCCAGGGTCCCTGTTGCTCGTAGATATGGGAGGTATGGTAGGAGGCCTGACCGGGAGTTTGATGAGGATGAGCGATGGGCATATCGGGATCGGGACCATGACATCCGGAATGCCCGCATCGAGGCTCCCAGTTTTGACGATTCTTTAGAACCTTAAGATTACTTGAACTGGGAGGCTAGGATGAATCGCTATTTTGATTGGTTGGGAATGTCAGGCCCTCGGCGAGCTTTCTTCGCCAAGACCATGTTAAGGGGTCGTGCGTTAACCTATTGGACCAATCTTGAGGAGTGCCTTGCTCAGAGGTTTGAGGAGCCGATTGACACGTGGGATGAGATGAAGGCCAGACTTTGTGAGAAGTACGTCCCTGCGACGTACCGTCACCGATTGATTGATAGATGGTAGAGCATCTCACAAGGCTCTAGGAAAGTGTCGGAATACATTGATGAATTTGATTATCTATTATTGAGGTGTGGAGCCCGTGAGGAGGGTGCCTTGACCCTTTCTCGTTGCCGGAGAGGCTTGCGTCGAGCTTATCAACAAGAGCTTTTCCGTGAGCATGTGACCACTCTTGATCAAGCCTACCAGGTTGTGCGTGAAATGGAGCAATTTGAGCAAGAGTGGGGGTCCTCTCGTGTTAGGTCCACATATCAGCGTCCTCTGGACCCGAGAACCGTCCCGGGTTCCACCCCGAGGGTCCCAACTAACCGGGTTCCGGAAGGATAGCGCCCAAGGGAGATCCCTCCTGCCTTACCGCCTACCAGGCGCGATGATAGAGGGAAGGCGCCAATGAGGGAGGCCCCGCGTCCGGGTGATAAGTCCCGCGATCGTTGTTATCATTGTCAGGGACTAGGGCACCATGCGATTGATTGCCCCCAGAGGGCCCAAGCTATTGGTAATGGCGAGTCTTCTAAGCAGGAGCAGCCCCTCGTGGATGTTAATCATGAGGGTGATGACCTGACCGATGAGTATGAGGGCGAGTTTACGGACATCGGCGAACCCGCCGACTTGGTGGTTGCGCCCGAAGAAACTAGGCTAGGAGTGGTCCGATGTATCCTCGCTCATCCCAAAGAAACTGATGATTGGCGTCGTACAACCATTTTACAGACCTACTGCCGCTTGGGTGGGAGGGTCTGTCGTGTCATCATTGATAGTGGAAGTTGCATCAACGCTATTTCCACCAGCACAGTCGCCCATTTGGGCCTTGCGACGGAGGCTCATCCTCGCCCCTATCAAGTCTCTTGGGTGGACACCACTTCTATTCCTGTACGTCTGAGATGCCTCGTGCCCATTCATCTTCAATCGTATGAGGCTCAGATCTGGTGTGATGTCTTGCCTATGGAAGTCGGGAGCGTTATCCTTAGCCGGCCATGGATCTATGATACGGATGCGGCTCTTTATGGTCGGTCAAACACTTGTGTCTTCGAGCATGGCGGTCACCGCATCACTATCTATCCGTCTCGACCTCGTACTGTCCCCTCTCTGGAGACCCCTGCTCCCACCTCCCCTTCTATTGCAGCCGCCCCTCAGGTGGTTGCCCCTGGCGACCCGAGCTCTTCTCAGCCGAGCACTACTGCTAGTGCTACAGTGCCCCTTGCCGGGAAGCCCCCTTTTGCTCGTGCCCCTAAGACGAGCGCTCCGACATCTATTATGACGTTACAATTGATCACCGCCCGAGAGTTCGAGCTTGAGCTCTTTGATTATGACATCATATATGCTCTGATGGTTAGGGAAGTTGAAGATGAAGGTGTCGAAGAGACACCGAGTGAGCAGCTTGAGGACGTCGCCTATCTCCTCCATGAATTTTCGGACGTCTTCCCTAGCGATCTTCCTGAAGGTTTACCTCCGATGCGTGACATCCAGCACGCCATCGATCTGATCCTGGGCTCTTCTTTGCCCAACCTGCCCCATTATCGCATGAATCTCACTGAACATGCCAAATTACAATGGCAGGTGTAGGAGTATTTAAGGCAGGGTCGTGTGAGAGAAAGTATGAGTCCTTGTGCCATTCCCGCACTGTTGGCTCCTAAGAAAGATGGGACTTGGAGAATGTGCGTAGATAGCCGTGCGATCAATCGCATTACGGTGAGGTATCGGTTTCCCATTCCCCGCCTGGATGACATGCTGGATATGATGGCGGGAGCTACTCTGTTTTCCAAGATCGATCTGAGGAGTGGCTACCACCAGGTGAGGATTCGACCGGGTGACGAATGGAAGACCGCCTTCAAAACGAAGGACGGACTCTACGAGTGGTTGGTTATGCCATTTGGTCTTTCAAACACCCCGAGCACCTTTATGCGACTCATGAATCAGGTGTTGCGCCCATTTATCGGGGTGTTCCTCGTAGTGTATTTTGATGACATTCTTATTTATAGTCGTACGAGGGTAGACCATTTGGAACACCTGAGGCAAGTCTGCACTACCTTGCGACGTGAAAGCCTCTTTGGTAACCACAAGAAGTGCGCCTTCGTGACCTCTCAAGTTACTTTCTTGGGGTTTAATTTCTTTGGTATGGGTGTTTCGGCTGATCCGGATAAGGTCAAAGCGATTGTGGAGTGGCCGGAACTGCAAAACCTTCATGAGGTTCGTAGTTTTCACGGTCTGGCCACTTTCTACCGCCGATTCATTAGAGGGTTCAGCACCGTAACGGCTCCCATTACTGACTGCATGCGAAAGGGAACCTTTGTCTGGACTATGACAGTTGCTTCAGCCTTTCGCGATCTTAAGGAGCTTATGACCCGAGCACCTGTGCTTAGATTGCCGGACTTCTCTAAGGTGTTTGAGGTAGCTTGTGATGCCTCTGGTGTGGGTATAGGAGTACTGAGTCAGGAGAGTCACCCCGTTGCTTTCTTCATTGAGAAGTTAAGCGATGCCAAATTAAAGTATTCCACTATGATAAAGAGTTCTACGCGGTAGTCCAGGCCCTGAGGTACTAGAGACCCTACCTTCTCCCTCACGAGTTCGTGCTATTCTCAGACCACGAAGCTCTTCGATTTCTCCACGCCCAAAAGAAACTTAACCCGTGACATAGTCGTTGGGTGGAGTATCTCCAAGCCTACACATTTGTCTTCAAACATAGGCTGGGGTGGAGAATCGAGTGGCTGACGCGCTGAGTCGACGCGCTTCCTTGCTGGTAGTCGTCTCTTCGGAAGTCACGGGATTTGAGAAGTTGCGAGATGACTACCCTAGCTGCCCAGATTTTGGTCCCATCCTCTTGGCCCTATAATCTGGTCCCTCCCAGATATATAATGACTTCGTCCTTCAGGACGAGTATCTTTTTCGAGAGCATAAGCTTTGCAGCCCACGTACACCTGTGCGTGATTTTCTTGTATGGGAAGTGCATGCGGGAGGTTTGGCTGGACACTTCGGTCGCAATAAGACCATTGACTTGGTGGAGTACCGGTTCTATTGGCCTAGTTTAAAACGTGATGTGGCCCGAATTGTGGCCCAATGTCGCACCTATGCTTTGGCCAAGCAACGGAAGCAGAACACCGGTCTGTATACTCCCCTACCAGTGCCCGACCGTCCGTGGCAGGACGTGAGTATGGATTTTATCTTGGGATTGCCATGCACGGTCCGCCGACATGACTCCTTCATGGTGGTGGTGGACAAGTTTTCCAAAATGGCCCATTTCATTCCTTGTGCCAAGACCTCTGATGCTTCTAGGGTGGCCCGTATCTTCCTCTCTGAGATCGTGCGTCTCCGCGGGCTTTCCAAATCTATCGTGTCAGACAGGGATGTGCGGTTTGTTAGCTATTTTTGGAAGACCCTGTACCTTTTTGGCACAAAGCTCAAGTTCTCTACTGCTTACCATCCCCAAACGGATGGCCAAACTGAAGTGGTTAACAGGAGTCTAGGGGATTTGTTGCGCTGTCTGGTTGGTGAGAATGCTCAGAATTGGGATCTGGTCTTACCTCAAGCTGAATTTGCCTACAACAACTCGGTCAACAGGTCCACTGGCATGAGTCCTTTGAGATAGTCACGGGGTATAGGCCTAGGAGTCCTGTAGATCTTGTCCCCATGTCTCATCAGTCCCGAGTCTCCGAGTCTGCACAGTCATTAGCTGAACACATTAGAGGTCTGCATGATAGTATTCGTCACCACATCGAGATCAACAACAAATTTATCGGGTAGCAGCCAATTTACACCGTCGTCTCCATGATTTCCATGAGGGTGATTACGTTATGATCAGGGTCAGACCTGAACGGTTTTCCTCAGGAACCGTTAAGAAACTACAATCTCGGGGAGCGGGACCCTTCAAAGTTCTAAAACGTATTGGATCCAACGCATATGTCATTGATCTACCACCAGATTATGGTATGAGTTCCACCTTTAATGTTTCAGATTTGGTAGCTTATAGAGATCCCGCAGTAATTCCCAGTGATCCATTCGAGCCATCACCACCCCTTGTGAGCGACCTCACCCCTGAGTGTCCACCTCCAGCCATGACTCCTACACGGCGTGAGCAAATTGATCAAATACTCGATGAGCAAGTGGTCACCACCCAGAGCGGAGACTGTCAGCGCTACCTAGTTCGTTGGAAAGGTCGACCTTCCACTGTTGATGCGTGGATCACCCGCATGGAGCTACAGCAGATTGATCCTGACCTTTTGGAGCGTCATCAGAGCTGTCCGGACCCTTACTCGCCGGGTCGAGTTCTTCTCAAACGGGGGGGGGGGGGGTATTGGTGGGGACACCCGAGCACTGGACCGGGCCGACATGGTCCAAGTTTACTGCAGGCGGAGGCGACGAGCAGCGACGATGGCATCCATTTGGCTTGGCGACTTGCCATCGGGCCACTAGCATGTTTCTTTTATGAGTTTGAGCATTTAGTTGATGTAATAAGGCCCATTAGAGCCCTTTTTATTTTTTGTGTATTTTTTGGGTCCGAATTTGGACCTATTTTTTTTTAGGCTTGAGGATATTTCAGTCTTTGGGTGTATTGGTGAGGACCATTAGGGTTCCCTCACTATAAATAATGTGTAATAACCTGTTTTTAGGATTTAATGAAGATTTGAAGACAGTCTTGTGCGCAGCCTTCTTGTCTTCTCCTTCTGAGGGGTGGAATCCCCAGGGTGGAAGCCCAACCCGTGCTCTTTCTTTCTCCACGCCTCACCCCCTCCCTGTTTCTGGTTTTCTTCTCCCCCCAAGCCTACTGTGCCGCATTTGGGGAGCGGGGACGCGGGCGACGACGCGAGGCGCGGGGTCACAGGCGACGACGTAGGGCCCTGCGCAGGGACGCGGCGGTCGCGGAAGACGTCAACAGAGCGCGGGGAGGTGTCCGCGGGGTCTCCGCGGCGACGGGAGGCGTGGTGCCTCTTCGCTTTCCGCGCCAGTGCAGCGCAAAAAGATAGGTTTCGCGTGGAGGCTGGGAAGAAGAGACGAAGACCGGACGGACTCCTAAAAAGAAGTCGACCGGCTCTGATACCAAATTGATGCGGCACAACAGGCTTGGGGGGAGAAGAAAACTAGAAACAGGGAGGGGGTGAGGCGTGGAGGAGGAAGAAAGAGCACGGGTTGGGCTTCCACCCTGGGGATTCCACCCCGCTGAAGGGGAAGACAAGAAGGCTGCGCACAAGGCTGTCTTCAAATCTTCATTAAATTCTAAAAACAGGTTATTACACATTATTTATAGTGAGGGAATCTTTATGGTCCTCACTAATACACCCAAAGACTGAAATACCTTCAAGCCTTAAAAAAATAGGTCCAAATTCGGACCCAAAAAATACACAGAAAATAAAAAGGGCTCTAATGGGCCTCATATGGGCCTTATTACATCAACTAAATGTTCAAACTCATAAAAGAAACATGCTAGTGGCCCGACGGCAAGTCGCCAAGCCAAATGGATGCCATCGTCGCTGCTCGTCGCCTCCGCCTGCGGTAAACTTGGACCCTGTCGGCCCCGTCCAGTGCTCGGGTGTCCCCACCACCTTAGCTACTGCCTCCTCGTCCCAAGGAGCCTCCGAATGCTTCAAAGGGTGAGGTACGTTGTCAAGCTAACTTAGCACACTCTCAAACTATGTGGTATTAGTTCGTCATGTTTGGAGTCTAGATTCTAGGCCCTTTCTGGAAAGCGAAGCTCTATCTATTGACTGTGGCAAAAACTGTAAAGAACTCACCTTAATGTTCCTTATCCCTGAGGAGGAGCACATAATGGGCCCTTGCCCAACCAAGGAAAGTGATGCCACTTCACATTATTCTTAAGAACCCGAATCTCAATAGAAATCTTCAACTATATTCATAGTCTTCAGTTAGATATAAGCATCAAGGCCTTATTTCGTTTGCTGATTCATTGGGTTCCTCAATTATCCTTCCTTTTTTGTTATATAGTCTTGACCTGCTAGCATAATATAATCATTAATGATAAGTCATGGGCCATTAGTTTCCTATGTCTTAGTTCAGTTTCAGGTTTATTAGTGCAACTATATCTACTTTCCAGCTCATACATACGATGTTTTCTTTTTATCATCTCTGCATAGCATCATTTCTTTTACACTGATAAGTTTTCATTGAGTTCCTTTTAAACAAGAAACCATTAAGATTTATGCTAGATGTTCAAGATTTCATGCAGGTTCTTCATGTTCTGGAAACATAATTGCAAGTCTAAACATGATTTCATGGCTGATAGGCAAAAGCATAAACATAAGTTAAAAGCCACATAGAAACCATGAATATATGCACGTATGTCTACCTAGTTAACAAGCTTTTATTGTGGGTTGAGTCTTTCTTTATGCAGGACCCTTTATCATCGTTTAAATTCAAACAGAAAAGATCGTGATCAGTGATTCATTAACTAAAGAAAAGGGCTGTGTTATCAGATGTGCCTGAGGCACTCACCTAGACCATGAGGCTGGGCTAGGTAATGACTTGCGTAGGCTGCTGAGGTGCGCCTCAGCCCACCTCAGGTACCTTGGGCTTCCTCACACATGGGCCCACTTAAGGCCACCGTGAGGCCATCAACCTTGTTGCCTATATAAAGGCAAACCACTCCTCTCCAAGAGGTTCAAATTTTATATAGATTTACCAAAATATACAATAAGCCTTCACATCTGAACAAACGAAATTGGGAATTTTAGGGGTTTTATATGTACATTTGTTGGATCCAATAAACCTCTCGGGTGCATCTGCTTAGATTTGTTCCCTGGGTTCGCTGTCTGATCAGATTGGTGGCTGGTTAAAATATATCTATATAGAAAGAGCAGGGCAACATAGCAGCATGTGGAAATGAGATGGCAGGGCACTGCTGATTGGCAGCTGGTTGATCTGCCACCCCCCTTGTTGTGCATGCCTGCAGGCACTGCAGTTGTGTGTGCCAAGTGACTGCAGTGCCTACTGCCTGCAGGCTCACCCAGCTGTCCAATTGCAATGGATGGCTGGGGATTTCCCTGCTCCTTTAACTCCCCGCACACTCAAATGTTATTTGTTTTTGTAGTTCTGAATCCACCATCCGGATGGGTGGCAGACCCATGGGTGTGTATAATATCCTTTCAAGTGCCTAGGAAATGGTAAGGTAATCCATTAGTTGCTTCTTGCCTCTGACTACGTAGGGTAAGTGCTTCACATGCTTGATTTTGGGGCTTATTCAATGCATCCTTATTGGTTTCACTAGCATGGGTCTATACTAAGTTATAGGAATTACTCAATATCATGATTCCAAGGTAAACATCAGTTATATAGGTGTTTAAACCATAAAAGAAGTCCTCACAAAACACTACTCTCATACATCTAATCCATGGAACAAGTCTGATGGAGTCTTCTGTTCAGTTTATCTTAATATCCCAAAACCTTTCTCAAAACCAAAAGAAGGAAGGACTAAGGTTAGCATCACCCTACCTTTTGAAGAAATCCTATCTCCTGTTTTCGGTTTATTTTAATATCTCAAAAACCATCTCAAAGCCAAAAGAAAAGAGGACTAGGGTTAGAGTCACGCTACCTTTTGAAGCAACCCTAAATTGTCTGGATGAGATGGGAAGTCCCTTGGAGAAGATCCCTTGTGTTGCTGCAGGGTGGCGGCAAGTTCTTCGTGCTCCTTTTTCTCCTGTTCGACTCTTCCTTCTTCAGCTGGCTCTCCTTCTTACTCTCTCCCTCTCTCTCTCTCTCTCACACACACACACACACCCCTCTCCCTTTTATCCTCTCTCTCCCCTCTCCTCAATCCAACAAGTGGTGGGTCTGAGGAGATTGCCAGCCAGCCAACTGTTTTTATAGAGTTGCACAGTAGCTGTAAGGAGAGGAGGTGGAGACGTTTGGGGGCCCTCTGTTTGGTCTCCAGCTGGCCCTTTTAAGATTACATTATGGGTTCACTAACTGTGGCCTGATAGGGAGCCTTAAGGGTGGCTTTGATAACAAGATCTTCCTGGTGCCTATCCTTCTTAGAAGCGTGAATAGGAGCCAGCTTTATCCTGGATAAGACTAGGTAACACCTGATGAACCTATCCTACCCTAACCCAATGGATAGCTTATCCAGCTGGATATCAGGGGCAGTGGGTGAGCGGGGGAGGGGCAATATGCTATCCTGGTTCAAGCTATTACCAAAAGTGGGATAGTAGTTACAAGACCTGTCCCGGATAAGCTTCAAATTGCTACCAAAAAGGGATAGGGGAAAAGGTGGTTTAGCCTATCTACGATAGGCTCTCTCTTACAAAAGCCGCAAGTTTGTTTTTGTTTTTTTTTAAAACCCTTTTAACTTGACTCTATGATCCTTGGCCCATTATGTGGAATTAACTGACGGGAAATTTCAAACAATGCCCTATCTTTCTTCTTTTAAGATTTAGTCTAAACTTCCTAAAATTGCAAGATAATGCCCAAATTTTTTACTCCTTGCAAAAATTAAGGCAATCCAATCTGAATAATTGGCTGATTATGCAGTCCAAGATTGTGTATTTCTAGAAGATATAGGGCTATGGTAATGGAACATGCATTCTAGTGGACCTTCCATGATCCACACCCCATTCTAGATTCCTTTTTGTTCAGTGAAAGATAAAAGGCTCTTTAGTTGGACTTTGGAGTTGCCCTCCACTCTGATGCTGACACTAGAAACTTCTTAAGGGTAACATTCCATTTATGGGAGATCATGCCTTGGAGGACCAGTAGACAAGGGATATGGAATAAAATTGGGTCCTGTGGTCAGGTGGGCGCATCCAATCTCATCTGCATCAGGATAGGATGAGGACCAAAGATTGACTCATTCCAATGGAATTAAGTTGACCATTTTTCTTAATTAAAAAAAAGGATTGGTTTTCCCCCTTGAAATTGGATTTCCAATTGGTTGATCCTAGCGAATATTGGGATTGACTGATTCCCTGATACAATACCAGTATTTAGCAACCGCAATAGAGTAACTCTGCTATCCCATTGATGCACAGAGGCTTCTGCAACTCTACTTTCTTAGTTCCTTTCATTTGTAGCCACCTCCTTAATCTAGCATCATCATGGAAGGCAGGATCGAAATCGGATCGGGATCGGCCAGGCTCGATCCGATCCTAGGATCGGATCGGAGGATCTGACGGATCCAAGGGAAGTCTGGCTGATCCTGGATTGGCCAGTCTATAAAATGTTTTTTTTGTGGAAAAAATGCAGGAAAATTAAGGAAAAAACAGAAAAAAATGAGAAAAAAATCTGATAAATGAAAGAATTAATATTTGCATCAAAAATCAATTATACATGCATTCATAGTACATGAAACATGAAATTTAAGACATTGTGAATCAATACTACTATAATAATACAAGAAAAACAAAAAAATTAAATGTAACTTACATTTAATAGAAGACTAATAATCTTTCCATCCACTTCCAGACATAGATGAGTCACCATCATTTGGGTTTTGATAGCCATAACCAAAGAGAGAATTTGCTAAATCATGCATACCCATTTGAATCCCTCTTGGTGTAAATTGTTGACTTGAGCTTTCTCCAGATTGTGATGGAGTTGGACACCATATGCCAAGTGGTTTGTATGTGCTTGTTGCTTCACTATGCTCTTGTTCTTGTGAAGGCCAAGGTCCCCATCCTCCTTGTAGTCCAAGAGGTGAGCTGCTAATATCTGAGTACGGTAAAATGAGAGGCTGAAATGCAGGTATATGAGTAGACCCTGAACTATAGCTTGACTCCCAAGGTGGCCACTCATAGGCTGCATGATGTTGTTGTCCTTCATATCCCCCTTATCCATGCCCTTGTCCTTCTTCTCCGCCTCCCTGATGTTCTGTTTCTGGTACATAACTTGTAGTAAGCCCTAGACCCAGTGAAAATCCAGGCCCAGTATATCCTACATCTCCCTGGCAAGCTCCTGTGGCCCCATCATCATCATTTGTATCTTGTGTGGTGTCATCACTACGAATTGGTTGCTGCACTTTTCTCTTTTTTTGCCTGGTATATGTTCTTTTTTCTAGCTCTACGGCTTTTGAACTTCTCTCTTTTTGTGTTGCAGCTCTTCTTAATGCAGGTTGAGTGAGAGGCACTCTAGATGTCTCTGGCAAGATAGCTGAGTGTCGTGGCTGAGACAAGAGAGGACCGAGAGGTGGGTCCTCACTTACCCTAAGCTCTGGATCCCGAGCCTCTGCTCCATCCAATTCTCCTTCCGCCCATGAGCAATCGCGAGGGTCAAATTCTGGAACATCCCTTTCTTGTCGTGTTTCTACCCATGCATTTAGTGGGTGCTCCTCATCAAGCAACTCATCAACATCAATGGGAGGTGATGTTGCTTCCCTCTCTGCAAAACGTTGCTCCCAATGATTACCTGCAAAAGTCATTAGCCTTGTCTCGCTCTTCTTTTATCTTTGTCTAATGCACTTGACTTTCAACCGCATATTGTAGTGGCAATAGACCAGCTTCTCTAGCCTAGTTGCACTCAACCTGTTCCTCACTTTTGTGTGAATAAGTGAGAAAGTGCTCCAATTTCTCTCACACTGGCTAGATGAAGTGGTGTGACTGAGTACTCTAATGGCAATCCTTGCAAGTGGATTTCTTTGACCAGTCTTGTAGTCTAACATAACCCACCACTCACCTACAAAAAAAATACAATGAATTAGCACATAATGGTTGTGAATTGTCACTTTGTCATGAAGTAAAGATGAGCTTAAGCTTCAAGGTTCTCACCAGGACTCATTCTGTTCACTGTTTCTCTAAGATCATAATCTCTATAAATGTCCAACTTCAGTTTAAATCTGTCCATCTAAAGTATAATACAGTTGGTAAGTGTAATTTGTAAAGTATATTGAATACATGAAAATGGATTAAAATCTTTAAGTTGGTTGTACCTCCATCATAGCATCTATTCTTTCTTCAGTGCTCCTAGATAATCTTGAGATGACATTGATTGTCCCCTGGAGCACCTCACCATCGTTGTGAGGGGAATCACTATATTGATGCTTGGGGTTAAAGAAATACCCTATATGTACAAAACATGTCCAATAAGTTAGAAATTCAATATGCACAATAAGATATATGTTGAAAGTTAATATATTTACTTGCTGCATGTAATCATGGTGGAGGGTGGACTCCCATCTTGCATCAATAATTCTCTACCATTTTTGAAATGCCGTCGGATGCTTCTCTCTCAACCTTTCTTTGGCTTTATCCATAGCCTCATATAGGTAACCCATGTCATTCTTCTCCTCTCCATCAACCATCCTCAAGACTTGTACAAGAGGCTCTATTAGCTTCAAGTAATATGAGATTTTATCCCAAAAATGATGGTCGCTGATCAAGCAAGAAAGCTCATGTGCGATATCTCGGGATTCCTCTCTCAATGTAGCACATGTGCCAAGTACTCAGAATTGTGTATAAGAGTGCCTAACTCATGTCTAAACTTATGCAAACTCTCCAATGCAATAATTGGGAGGCAATCTAGTTGGGCCAGGACGAATGATGTCATGTCCATTTGTGCACTCTCTTATCATATGCAGGATTTTGTTGTGTCCATAAATAAAACTAGTAATTATTTGCGCCTTGGACACCAAGTCATGCACATGTTTATCTTTGCCAATGTCCTCCATCATCAAGTCTAAGGAGTGTGCTGCACAAGGGGATGATGTCGTTTTGCCATCAACTTTCTTCCAGCTGCGTTGTAACTAGCTTCATTATCAGTGAGAACTTGGACTACGTTTTCCTCGCCAATTTTTTCAACCATCTCATCCATGAGCCTGAACAGATACTCTGCATTCTTTATTTGTCCACTTGCATCTACAGATTTTATGAACACTGTACCCTCACTGCAATATACAAGAAAGTTAATCATAGACCTTCTTGTTGTTCCTGTCCACCCATCACACATAAGAGTACAACCCCTTGCCATCCATATACCTTTGAAAGATGCTACCCACTCCTTTGTCTCAGCCAATTCCTCTTCAAGATGTTTGCCATAAATCTCCTTTGGTGTTGGAGCTTTCAAATCTGGGCCTGCCTCACCAGTGAAATCTATCATTGTCTGGAAGTATGGACTAGATGCTGTATGGGCTGGGACCCCTGCATACAAAAACCATTTTACAATATTTTTTACCGCATGTTTGGCTGAAGCAGCTGTGGCTTTCACCCCTTTCAATGCATGTTTTATGCTAGGCTGTTTTGATGATGGTTTTCTATGCATGAATGTGTCAATGACACCAGTTGGTCCTGTTCCCCTCATTGAACCACCTCTCTTGACTGCGGGAGGTGGCCTTGTTACACTAGCCCCTGATGATGATCCTTCTCTTGTACTATGGTACCTCTTCATCTCACTTTCCAACATAGCAGCACGCCGACTCTGCCTTATTCCTTCTCGCCATTCTCTCTCATTAGGTGAGAGATCTTCATAATCCGTATCGTCCGACTCATCAATAGCAATTGCTCTTTCTTTCATTACACTCTTACTTTCCCCCCTCCCAGAAAGCTCTTCATGCAATTCTTGTTGTTGTTGAATACATATGCCTTTTTGTTGTTGTCTTCCAGCCATGTACTATTTCATCTCATTCACCAACTCTCGTGGACATTGCTTGCATTTTACTACATTCCCACCAATACCTGCAATATGTTGTTTTAGGCGGTATACGTCTCCATTCATTTCCTTCCCACAGTGGTTACATCGCACTCTTTTAGAAGCAACATCAATAAGAACACCATGTTTCCATCCAATGTCTAATTGTGGGCCTGGTGACTGCTCTTCCCCTTCGCCCCCTTCCTCGTGGCCCTCATCAGCCATAATTGTTAATTCTATAACAATACAAATACATTCATGTGTAAATATAAAATTATAAACATAATTACATCTAATAATAACAAATTTATAACTAATTTTCTGAAATTAATCACTAACATTATCATACAAAGACATAATTAAGTCAATTAAGTGATTGGAACACTTAATTGATCTCCAATTGTGCTAATAGAACAAAAGTCCCAATTTTCAAATCTTAATTAGGGTGAAATTTAGAGATTTTTTCTAATTTTCCGAAATTAATCACTAACATTATCATTCAAAGGCATAATTAGGTCAATTAAGTGATTGGAACACTTAATTGATCTCCAATTGTGTTAATAGAACAAAAGCCCCAATTTTCAAACCCTAATTAGGGTGAAATTTAGGGATTTTCTCTAATTTTTCGAAATTAATCACTAACATTATCATACAAAGGCATAATTAGGTCAATTAAGCGATTGGAACACTTAATTGATCTCCAATTGTGCTAATAGAACAAAAGCCCCAATTTTCAAACCCTAATTATGGTGAAATTTGGGGATTTTTTCTAATTTCCCGAAATTAATCACTAACATTATCATACAAAGGCATAATTAGGTCAATTTAGTGATTGGAACACTTAATTGATCTCCAATTGTGCTAATAAATAAAGCCCCAATTTTCAAACCCTAATTAGGGTGAAATTAGGGGGTTTTCTCTAATTGACAAACTCTAAGGGAAGAAGAAGAAGATATAACAAGATCAAACATGTATGCATGTCTTTTCATTTTTTTCAAAATTTTAACTAAATTAGGAAATAAAAAAAAATACCTTAAGAAGAAAAACTTCTCCCTTGCTTGAATAAGATCTCTTGAGATCTACGCAAGAGGATCTCTCTTGGGCTTTGCCTTTGGCTACTCCTCTCTAACCTCTTTCAAAGAGAACAAAGGGGAAGAAGAAGAAGAAGAAGAAGAAGAGGAAGAAGAAGAGGAGGAGGAGGCCGGTGGGGGAAGAGGCCAGCGGCGGCGGCGGAGTAGGCCGGTGGCGCTGGCAGTGGGGGCGGCGGACCTGGGGGGAAGGGTTCTCCCCCTTGCGTGCTTCCTAGAAGACAGAAAATAGGGAAAAGGGGGGGGGGGTGGGTTCGCAGGGATCGGCTGTCTAAAGGGGGATCGGCCAGGGATCCCCCTGAATCGAGCCGGATCGACCCTTATCGGGTCAGATCGCACAAGGATCGACCGACTAAGCCCGATAAGGGGTCGATCCGGCGGGCAAACTCAAAATTTGAAGTTTAACCCGCCGGATCGACAGAATCGCTCAGGGATCGATCGATCCATGGGCGACTCATGCGATCCAACTCGGATCCAGTGAGTTGGGCCGATCCACCCTCAAAACAGGGATTTTGGGGGACTTCCGGCCAGAGTCGGATCCTTACCTGTCGATCCGATCCAGGATCGAGCGATCCTTGGGCGATCCCTGTGATTCTGCCTTCCATGAGCATCATGGCATCCTTATAGTTACTAACACATGCAGGTGGTAGTATGTCAGTGTAGTATTTCTTGTCCCTTGCAGCCATGCTTCAGCTACTTGAAGCAGTTCATGTGTTTTTAGTTATCTCTTTCCTAGCCAAATGCCCTGAATGCCCTATCCTCAGTATAGACATTAACTAAATTGGGAAAGTTGGGAAGGAAAGGGGGTCGAGCAAACTGAGGGGAAGTGGGGTTCAAAATTTGAAAAAAAATTCCTCACGAAACAAACATTATAAGACCTTGCCTAATATGAACGGTTAGATGGCCCTGAACCATATGAGGTTTGGGCTCAGATTGCATGATCCTGCCATCCCTGCTTGGATTTGCGCTATCGTAGCCCGATCCCTGGTTTGAATCTCGGTCTCGGTAGTTATTCGAGAAACGAGACCTTCGAAACGGGACAAAAAAGGCGCAGGCGAGTTCTTTCGGCATGAAAGGTGAGGGGGTCACAGGCGGTTCGAGGGGGTCACGGGCGGGCGCGGTTCACAGGCCGCACCCCGTTCACGGTTTGAGGGGGTCACGATTTGTCCCATCGTGTCCCCTGTTAAAATATTCTTTTAATATTTTTTTAAAAGGTATAAACCCCACCCTTCGTCCCTCTCTCCCTTCGTCTTGATCTCACCTCTTCTCCCTCCCGGGTCCTCTTGCTGCCCTCACAGCCGGAAGCCGTAGCAGCTCCACCGTGGTCCCCCCCCCCTCCACGGTCGTTCCCCCCCCTCCACCGTCGTCTCCCTTCCCTCCCCCACCCTCACACCACCCCGTCTCTCTCTCACACCACGCACGAACTATGCTACTCCGCCCCACAATGCCATCACCGAACGGCGCACCGTCGGCCGCAGATCCCCTATGCCTTTCTTGAGGAGGACGACTGCGCGGCAGGCGACATCTCATGGCATCACTGACGCGGCAGAGCGTGGAGCCATCTTTCTCTCCCGAAAGTCGAACTCTTTCCGTCAGAAAGGTGAGTGCCCCTCCACTGTGGTATCCCCCACCCTCAGTCCCTCACAGGCACACCTCCATTGTGGTTCCCCCTCCACTGTTGTCTCCCCTTCTCCCCCCCTCACCCTCACACCACCACCGTCCCCCCCTCTATGGTGGTCTCCCCCCCCCCCCCCCCCCCCCCCCCCACACACACACACACACACCTCCACCGTTGTCTCCCACTCCCAGCATACCTCCATTATGGTCACCCCCCCCCCCCCCACACACACACACATCTCCACCATGGTCCCGTCCCCCCACCCCTCCCCCCTCCTCCGACCTCCACCGTCGTTCCCCCCTCCCCCACACAGGTCCCGTCCCCCCACCCCCCCCCGACCTCCACTGTCGTCCCCCCCCCCCACACACACACACACACACACACACACACACACACCCCTCCACCAGTCCACCGTGGTCTCCTCCCCCCCTCGCACCTCCACCCCACACTCACACATGACACATCCACGGTCTCCTACCCCCACAGTCACAGCTCCATTGTGGCCAGTGGTCACCCACTCAGACACTCGATCTCTCTCATTCTCTCTAATCGATCATTTGAGAAGTTTGATAATTGATGGATAATATTGTTTATTTGTTTTTTTAAAATGTTTTTGTCTCATTTTTTCTCTATAATTTGTTGTCTTTTTTATTTATTCTTTGAGCTGAAAAAAGAATTTGTATTTGTGTACATTTTGTTCCATTTTTATGGGAGTTTGTAGAAGTACGTCTTCTTCTGATATTGGTTGACAATATGGAACACTTGAGGGCAAAGGGTCAAAATGTAAGTTTTGTGGAAAAGTGATGAAAGCTGGCGGTGTTACAAGGTTGAAAAATCATTTAATTGGGGAAAGTGGACAAGATGTGAGTAACTACCTACTTTGCCCACCAGAAGTGAGGAAACAATTGAAAGAAATGAAACAACAAAAGACTTTAGAAGCCATGAAGGCAAAAGCAACAAAAGAAAAGGTCATAGATGAGTTGCGTGATATGGGAGACAGTTCTGATGATGAGTATGAGGAAGGGGAAGAAGCTTATCAACATTGCCGCAGTGCAGTGTCTTTTGCTGTAAATCGATGGAATATTGATAAAATGAAACGTGATAGAATTCAAGTTGAAGCAACAGAAGTTAGTGGAGGTGATTCTGGGAAGAAGTCGAAGCAAACTATAACAGATTTTATGAGGCGTAGCTCTAGTGTAAAGATATCTTGATCAGCAACCGAGACAAGGTTGTACAAGTCTGATGATGCAAGACAACTAAGAATTTCATCTATGTTGACTAAGGGACCACTAAGAGAATCTCTAGGTAAAATGGTGTTGAAATTCTTCATTTTCAACCATATTCCTACAAATGTTGCTGGAGATCATCATTTTAAGAATATGATAGTTGAGACACAAAATCTTGGTCGTACAGTCCTCCCACCAACTCCTAAAGAAATTCTTGGTAAATATTTAAATGAGTTGGTGGCTGAGATAGAAGGTGATGTGAAAAAATTAGAGCCTCATTGGGATGCACATGGTTGTTCTATTTTATGTGATGGATGGATTGGACCTACTAGAATGTCCATTATTAATTTCATGGTTTATAGTGTAGGAAATGTTATATTTTTAGACTCTATTGATGCAACAGGTAAAGAGAAGAACCATGAGTATATCCTGCAATTGATGGAAGAGAAGATCAAAGAGATTGGGAGAAAGAGAGTAGTCCAGATTGTCACAGATAATGCAAGTAGTTACATACGAAAAAGTACGATCTTTTTTTGGACTCTTTGTACTGCTCATTGTATAGATTTGATGTTTTAACATGTGGCTAGACATAGAATGGTCAGGAAAATTGTGGACATGGGTCGAATTGTCACTAGATTTATATATAATCATGATTGGGTTATTGATCGAGTTCGAAAATCTTATGGACGAGATCTCCTTCGACCTGAAGCAACTCGATTTGCAACGAATTATTTAGCTCTCCAAAGTTTGTTTGCGTTAAAGAGATGACTTGCGAAACTTTTTCCTTAGTTCCGAATGGTCAAATTCCAATTTTAGGAACACTCCAATAGGAAAGAATGTGGAGCAAATCATATGCACTCCTATATTTTGGGATTATGCACGAGATTCTGTGAAGATTATGGATCCTATGTATCATATGTTGAGAGTTATGGATATAGATAAATATCCTAGCATGAGTTCTGTTTATCATGCTATGACTATTATGAAAGAGGGAATTAAGGTATCATCTCCAAGAAATTATATTTGGGTGTATAAGATAATTGATGAAAGGTGGTTGAAATCAATGCATGCACCTATCTACAAGGCTGGTGAGTTTTTTTTTATTATATTATCAAGTAAAATTTTTAATTGGTAGGCTATTGACTCTTAATTTTATTTGTTATTTTAGCTTATTTTTTGAATTCTAAGTATCAGTGCAAACAACGACTGGAGATAATAAAACACTCATTAAAGCTGTACATGAAGTCTTTGATAAATTGTTTCCAAAATCAAAAGAGAGATCTCAATTTGGAAATGAGGTAAAGTAACTAAACTTGAAATTGTACATGTTTAAATGTTTTTATTTATGACAATTATTTAAAATAAATTTATTTTATATATTATTAAGTTTAGAGATGGATTGGCCATTTTCAGAACAAAGAATGTTATAGCAAGTAGAGAGACTATGTGGCCAGGTTAGTACTTTACAATTATGAATTGCTGTACTTATGTATATAAGAATTCTATTTCTCACAACTATTAATTGTGGCTCTTTTAAGGAGAATGTTGGAAAATGTATGGAAATGATGCACCAGTGTTGAGACAACTTGCAGTTCGAGTTTTGTTACAAACATCATCAACTTCACCTTGTGAAAGAAATTGGGTACATTTGCATTAATACACACAAAGTCAAGAAACAGATATATCTTATTTGAAGTTAAAGAAGCTTGTATATTGTCATTACAATATGAAGCTGAAGGTCAAGAGAATAGAGGCTGAGCATGGACGCGGGGGGGGGGTTGAACCTGAGGATGATCCACTTGATTATTTTACATTATTGGGTGAAAATGATATGGATGATCGAGAGAATCCATATGCTGAATGGATTGCAACTAACACTGTAGATGAAGAAGATGGTTGACCATCACAAGAGATTTCTAATGCAGCACGAGCGGTAGGCATTGATATGGATGCAATTACATATCAAAATTTTGAATCATCTTCTGAGTCTACCCATCGTCATGATGATGGCCCTGCTTTTAATGTGGATTTATCTGAAGATTTTGAGCATGACATTGATAATGAATCATCTCATGGAACTCATGGAAGTGATGGTGACAATGATGATCATGGAGGGAGTGGAGGGGAAGGTGATGGGGAGAGTGTTGAGGGTAGGCATGGAAATAATGAAGGATATGTTCATGATGGAGGACATACTCATGTGATGAGAGATGATCAATCTTCTCACCTTACTACTGCCCCAAGTAGGGCTGTTCATTATTCGGGTTAACCTGAGAAACCGAACCAGCCGGTTCGGTTCGGGTTGAGAGAAAGGTTAGTTCAGTTCGGTTGTTTTTTTGAAACTGAATTGAACCGAACATATAATAAAAATAAATAAATAAATATATTTTGACAATTGAAACCCTGGTGCAGTGGGTTAGTGTCTCTCATTTACATGGGCAAGTGCCGGGTTCGAAACCCAGAACTGCCTCAACTTGTTTTTTTTTTTTTTTCTTTTCGGTTCAAACCGAATCGAACCGGTTCAGTTCAGTTTGAACTCCTGTTCGGTTTGGTTCAGCGCAAAAATTGGGCTGAACCGGATCGTGAACAGCCCTAGCCCCAAGAGCATATGAACACCGAAAAAAGAATCATCAAGATCGAAGATTGCAACATGATGATGAAGCAGAACTTTCTCACATTTAGTTCGATGGACGTTTCTGGTGGGAGTCATGAGATATATGGAGGAATTCAAGATGCATGATCTTCATCATATGATTATGGATCTTATGGTTATGGATATATTCCACAATAGGAGTCCTCTAGCTCATCTTATGGTTATGGATATGGATCATATAACATGCCATATGCATATCCACATCCTTTACCAATGGCAGTGCCAACTGTGTCATATTCTTATCATTTATACCCCTGCATCGGGATCATGATTAATGTTTTTGCTGATGCACGACTGTCTTCCTGATATCACTTTAGGTGTAATAAGTAATAAATAGGTTCTTCATAACCCCTTAAAGATTATCAGCTTAAAGACAATTATCTAATTCTAAGGTTTGTAATGCCAGACATATCGGATCTCAGCTTCGTCTCGGAAGGGTCAAAGAGAAGAGATATAGGAAAGATCTCGGTAAAATCTCGGGAGATCAGATCTCGGAATCCCGAGAAAATTTATATATGATGACAATTATAAAATTGATTCACAACAATATATAACACAATTTCACACCACTATCAGTCCATATAAATAAAAAGATCAATGGTGCACAACTGCACATAAAATAACATATGTCCATCTCACAACAAAAGTACATAAAAGAAAGTCAATACAGATCCATGATACAAAATTACAAATAGTGGCCAACTGGTCAACACTTCATCCACTTGACTTTAATATTGTTTACAATAATAATTTTGAATATAAGCATAATATTGCTCCCATGTCATTCTTTGTTGATACATATGTATGTAGTCTCTCACATATGTATCATACTCATTAGCAGAAACATTAATCAAGATCCCAGTGCGGGGGTATAAATGATAAGAATATGACACAGTTGGCACTGCCATTGGTAAAGGATGTGGATATGCATATGACATGTTATATGATCCATATCCATAACCATAAGATGAGCTAGAGGACTCTTGTTGTGGAATATATCCATAAGCATAAGATCCATAACCATATGATGAAGATGATGCATCTTGAATTCCTCTATATGTCTCATGACTCCCACTGGAAACGTCCATCGAACTAAATGTGTGAGAAAGTTCTGCTTCATCATCATGTTGCAATCTTCGATCTTGATGATTCTTTCTTCGGCGTTCATATGCTCTTAGGGCAATAGTAAGGTGAGAAGATTGATCATCTATCATCACATGAGTATGTCCTCCATCATAAACATATCCTTCATTATTTCCATGTCTTCCCTCAACACTCTCCCCATCACCTTCTTCTCCACTCCCTCCATGATCATCATTGTCACCATTACTTCCATGAGATGATTCATTATCAATGTTATGCTCAGAATCTTCAGATAAATCCACATCAGAAGCAGGGTCATCATCATGACAATGGGTAGACTCAGAAGATGATTAAAAAATTTGATGTGTAATTGCATCCACATCAATGCCCGCCTCTCGTGCTGCATTAGAAATCTCTTGTGATGGTCGACCATTTTCTTCATCTATAGTGTTAGTTGGAATCCATTCAGCATATGGATTCCCTCTATCATCCATGTCATTTTCACCCAATAATGTAAAATAATCAAGTGGATCATCCTCAGGTTCAACCCCCTCCCCCTCCCCTGTCCATACTCAGCCTCCATTCTCGTGACCTTCAGCTTCATATTGTAATGACAATATACAAGCTTCTTTAACTTCAAATAAGATAATCAGTTTCTTGACTTTGTGTGTATTAATGCAAATATTCTCCAATTTCTTTCACAAGGTGAAGTTGATGCTTTGTGACAAAACTCGAACTGCAAGTTGTCTCAACATTGGTGCATCATTTCCATACATTTTTCACCATTCTCCTTAAAAAAACCACAATTAATAGTTGTGAGAAATAGAATTCCTATATACATAAGTATGACAATTCATAATTGTAAAGTATTAACTCGGCCACATAGTCTCTCTACTTACTATAGCATTCTTCGTTCCGAACATGGCCAATCTATCTTTAAACTTGATAATCTATAGAATAAAATTTATCTTAAATAATTGTCATAAATAAAAACATTTAAACATGTACAATTTCAAGTTTAGTTACTTTACCTCATTTCCAAATTGAGATCTCCCTTTTGATTTTGGAAACAATTTATCAAAGACTTCATGTACAACTTTAATGAGTGTTTTATTATCTCCCAGTCGTTGTTTGTATTGATACTTGGGATTTAAAAAATAAGCTAAAATAATAAACAAAATTAAGAGTCAATAGCTTACCAATTAAAAAATTTACTTGATAATATAATATAAAAAAACTCACCAGCCTTGTAGATAGGTGCACGCATTGATTTCAACCACCTTTCATCAATTATCTTATGCACCCAAATATAATTTCTTGGAGATGATATCTTAATTCCCTCTTTCATAATGGTCATAGCATGATAAACAGAACCTATGCTAGGATATTTATTTGTATCCATAACTCTCAACATATGATACATGGGATCCATAATCTTTACAGAATCTCGTGCATAATCCCAAAATATGGGAGTGCATATGATTTGCTTCACATTCTTTCCTATTGGAGTGTTCCTAAAATTGGAATTTGACCATTCGGAACTAAGGAAAAAGTTTCGCAAGTCATCTCTTTAACGCAACAAACTTTGGAGAGCTAAATAATTCGTTGCAAATCGAGTTGCTCCAGGTCGAAGGAGATCTCGTCCATAAGATTTTCGAACTCGATCAATAACCCAATCATGATTATATATAAATCTAGAGACAATTCGACCCATGTCCACAGTTTTCCTGACCATTCTATGTCTAGCCACATGTTAAAACATCAAATCTATACAATGAGCAGTACAAGCAGTCCAAAAAAAGATCGTGTTTTTTTTATAACAAAGTACCTGCCTTTTTGTAACTACTTGCATTATCTGTGACAATCTGCACTACTCTCTTTCTCCCAATTTTTTTGATCTTCTCTTCCATGAATTGCATGATTACTCATGGTTCTTCTCTTTACCTGTTGCATCAATAGAGTCTAAAAATATAACATTTTCCTGCACTATAAACCATGAAATTAATAATGGACATTCTAGTAGGTCTAGTCCATCCATCACTTAAAATAGAACAACCATGTGCATCCCAATGTGGCTCTAATTTTTCACATCACCTTCTATCTCAACCACCAACTCATTTAAATATTTACCAAGAATTTCTTTAGGAGTTGGTGGGAGGATTGCACGACCAAGATTTTGTGCCTCAACTATCATATTCTTAAAATGATGATCTCCAGCAACATTTGTAGGAATATGGTTGAAAATGAAGAATTTCGACACCATTTTACCTAGGGATTCTCTTAGTGGTCCCTTAGTCAACATAGATGAAATTCTTGGTTGTCTTGCATCATCAGACTTGTACAATCTTGCCTCAGTTGCTGATCCAAATATCTTTACACTAGAGCTACGCCTCAAAATCTGTTATAGTTTGCTTCGACTTCTTTCCAGAACCACCTCCTCTAACTTCTGTTGCTTCAACTTGAATTCTATCACGTTTCATTTCATCAATATTCCATCTTTTTACAGCAGAAGACACTACACTGCGGCGATGTTGATAAGCTTCTTCCCCTTATACTCATCATCAGAATTGTCTACCATATCACGCAACTCATCCATGACCCTTTCTTTTGTTGCTTTTGCCTTCATGGCTTCTAAAGTCTTTTGTTGTTTCATTTCTTTCAATTGTTTCCTCACTTCTGGTGGGCAAAGTAGACACTTACTCACATCTTGTCCACTTTCCCCAATTAAATGAATTTTTAGACTTGTAACACTACCAGCTTTCATCACTTTTCCACAAAACTTACATTTTGACCATATAACATGTTTTTATACCTAATCGGATAGTTGAATATATTCGAATCCGGATAGTATTCGGCTATCCAATTACACTTAATAGTCGGATATATCTGAATCCAGATGGTATCCATTGAATTTGAATTTGGATAGTGGCAAAAATGCACTATAATAGAATGTGTAGGATTTGGATATCCGACCGATTATAATCGGATATGAATTTGGATATCATATTATCTACTCCGTATCCGCTCTGTTTACAGGTCTAGTGCAATGGTTCATTGATGATTTTGAACATGCAGGAAGATCGACTCTTTCTGGCAAATTGCAATTGTGTTCCATGTTGATGGTTTTAATTCTTAGCTGTTTCTGACTCTAAGGCAATATCACTAAGAGTTGTCTTGGATAGAGAAGTGAGGTACATACCATGATAATTACTAATAAGTGAGCATGAAGTATAAAATTTTCTTCATGTAGCTACTGTAATTCTAGTTTGTCTGGGAGCCTTTGAACTCCCAAAATTAGGGAAATGAGTGGGTGTGGTTATAATCAGGGATTGTATACATTAACAGATCAGTTACAACTGATATTCACTATAATTTGTGTTACATTGTCATCATTAGTATGCGACCTATGCATTTTGGGGCTTTGTTCTTTAGATATATCCTTGTTTTATCTAAACTTTATAGCAACCCATGTTTCAGTTTTGATATTTATCTACTCAGATTGCAATCGACAGTGCATAAATCATGGCCCAGGACTTACCACATTGGCATATGCTTTCTTGCAGATGTACCCTATGCTGGAGAGGATAAGCCCAGGAACCAGGAAGTTGGAATTATTTGCTCGAATGCACAACACACATGCAGGGTAAGTAGAATGGAGTCATGTGGTTCTTTTTGTAGATTCAGCTTGATATAAAAACATACAAATCATCTTTCTCATTATGGATTAGGCATTGTTTTTAAGGCGTTGCCAAGGCAACAAGGTGCTGGGCAACCACCAAGGCAAGGTTGCCTAGGCGAGCAGCCTTATAAGACTATACAACTGCATGATTCATAAACTGCAGCAGTCCTTCATCCCTGTTGTGCTTTTTATTGTTGGATGCCTTACCTATACATATAGTTTAGTCATTCTTTATCTCTCTCTTAATTTATTATGTCTATCAATATTTCAGGGTAAAAAAAAACTGACTTGTTGATACTTGACAGATATATGCTCAGATTCCGATTGATTGCTTTATTCTTAATAATCATTTTGTTAACATTTGTTATTTCTTCTATTATATGACCTTACACACATATGTGCTAAATATTTGTGGGTAGCACTTTTATTTTAGTAAATAGAGAATGTACATGGTATAAAATATAGATTTCTGGGTACTTTGTTACATAAACTAGGCTTCGTCTAGGCGCCTCACTTTGGTGCATAAGCAGTAAGGCGGTGGGCTACTGCCTTAATCGCCTTGGCCGCCTTAACAACCATGGAATGAGGTAGGTGTACAAAGATTTCGTACATAGTGTCCAAATTTCTTGTTAGGTTTTGTGCTATTCGACAAGTGCAGTTGATATGATGTAATTATGTGTCTGTTCCTGATTCTCATGATATATTGCTTTTTGCTTGCTATATATGCTCATTTTGGCTATTCTATCATTTTTTGTCATCGGAGAAGTTCTCATCTAGGAATCTTTTGATCAGCCATCACTTACTGAGGCATGTCTGAGTGGGAAGGGTACATCTTATTAATGCTTTGTCCAAACTGTAGGTTTTGGTAGAAATACTTGAGCTGCTGTTTTTCACTTATGCTTTTTAACTGCTTGTTTGTCAATCAAATTTGTAGTCCAGTCCCATCCACGAGGCGTATCTCTACCCAAATTCACCCTGAAAGTGCATGAAAGAGGAAATATTGTCTTCATTTGTTTATGTAGACCATTTATTAATTTCTTCTCTGCAATGAGAAGTTTCTTATGTTAATGCGAGCTACAGTGTACAGGATGTTGTCAAACTCTATGAAGTAAATAAGATTCTGGTTTTTGCAGCTGAATATCAATAAGCTTATTTGTTTGCCAATAATGATATGTTCTGATGGTCTATGTTATCAAAGGCGATTGAGGAGATCGCCTAGGCCATGAGGCTAGGTGAGGCGACCTCAGATCGCCTTGCCCCGGCCTATTTTGCCTCGGCGATTTCAAACCACCAATTCCACCCTCTTTGCCCTTGTCCAGCCCATATATTGGCCCATAAAGAGGCCCACTTGGCCTATTTATTTACTTGCAATTTAGTTTCTTAAATTTTAGTTACTTTACACAAGGTTTGGCGCATCCCCGATTCGGACCAGATCGGGTTTTTCCTGATCCGATCTGATTCGGGCGGATCGAACCGATTCGGTTCAATCCGCTTGGAATCGGCCATAACCCTTATTTATGACCCATTTTATGGCCGATTCCCTTGAATCTGGCCTTTTTTTGAATGATTGTGTGGTTTAGGCCTCTTGTACATATGTTTCATCATATTCCATGAGATTTATATCATGTAATTGGTATAAAAACATTTATTTTCAATGAAATAAAGCATTAGAAGAGTGAAAACAAATTGAAACTCATTAATTGAAAGATATTTACATTGCACAAAGTCAATACAACTATCAAACTCTAAATTCCAATAAAAATACAATGACTTACTCTAATATCCCCAATGCCCTTGTTGATATGGATCATATGCATTCCATTGGGATTGGCTAGGCATGGATTCAGACTCATCTGACTCTGAGGGGAGCTCCCCAATAAGATGATGACCTTTCGTTCTTGACACAAAACCACGAAACTCATCCCATGTCATCATGGTATGGTATCTCTGCCGAAACTGACTGAGATAATGGTCCCACATTTGACAGCCGGGACGGACTACCCCCAGTTGTGCCATCTGTACATCCTCCTCAGCCTCAAAAACTTGGACTGGAATAGGAATAGAATATGCAGGAGGAGGATACATATATGGAGATGGACCAAAGTAGCCTGCTGTGGCAGTGTATCCACTGTACGGTCCGTACCCACTAGAGTAGTCTGTGCTAGTGGAGTCGGGCTGGTAGCTATGACCGCCATAGGATCCAGCAGACTCATGTGTACTCATCCTCTCAAAGTCTGATAACATAGTGTCATAACTATGGGAATCCACTGGTTCACCTCTTCCTTGACTGCCAGGTGGAAACCTTTGCCTTCTATTGTACCGAAGTGGGGCACCATGACTGCTATCTTGTGTTGCACCCCGAAAAAATTGCTCCTCTGTGAATGCCATGCCACCTCCTCCTCCCTCACCACCCTCACCTCCTCCTCCCTCACCACCCTCACCTCCTCCTTGGCCCTGACCACCGTTACCACCTCCACCTCCACCGTTACCACCACCGTCACCACCAGCATCTGAAGAACCACCTGCAAAGGCAATATCATTTGAACATTAGTTAGAACAAATACAAAATTACAAATACATTTTGAGGTAATTTTTAATACAAAATGATGGCCTACCAGTAGTCATCGAATCATGGGAGGCGCTATTGGACAATCGGGGTGAATCCAACGGAGACGGTGTCTCATCTTCTGCATTTGGATCCAAAGTCTCTGCATCGGCAATGTCAAGTGGATCTTCAACAACGGTAGCACCTTTCTTGCCTTTCTTGGATCCCCAACCAGAAAACCAACCCTTCTTTTTTTGTGCTAGGGCGGGAGGTGGCTCTCGTATAACAACTCCTTTACTTGGCCGGGACTCTGTTGCACCAGTTTTTTTTCGGCGGGATTATGTTGCTTCCCTTTTGCCAATTGAGATGATGTGGGAACCCTTGTAGATTGTGAGGGAGGCGCATCCTGGGTAGATAAGCCTCTCCTTCTAGATTGTGTACGGGGGAGGCCTTCCATCAACCTATCAAAATCATCATCATCATTACCTCCTCCTCTACCTGCAATAACCCCCAACATTATACATTAGGAAGTTAGCATAAATGCAACTGATAAAATATGTAAGATGAAAGAAAGAAATGACTCTCCCACCTGCAGTACGCGTCACATGCTCTACTTGTATGTCCGCAAGAAGATCCACCTCAGCCTCTGGATCTATCTCATAACGAGGGGAATATGGCTGTCCCACATTCCCACGATCTCCCTCCTCCTCTGCTGTTGCTTCTGCTACTGCCCTTGCCAGGAAAGTGTTAGGGCGAGGTGGATCTTCAGGGTCGTCTGCCTCCTCATCTAACTCATACTCCCATCGCTCTGTTGTTGCTCGTGCAACCCATGCAACCATTGGGTCTTCTTCATCTCGTAGAAATCCAACATCAATTGGATCATACTCTACGTCCCCACGCTTCTTTGGATCTTCTGTAAGATGTTTGACCCTCAGCCTCATATTATAGTGGACGTACACCAATTGGTCCAAACGCCTATATGAGAGACGATTCCGCACTTTGGTGTGTATCAATGCAAATGTACTCCAGTTCCTCTCACATCCACTAGATGAGGAAGTCTGCGATAAGACCTTCACTGCAATTTTCCTCAATGTTGGCGCGGAATGCCCAAAGTTGAACCACCAATCAGCTGCATCCAAATTCAATTATCTCAATCAGATGTCAACCATCAAGTTGCAATGATAAAAAATGTAAATGGGAAGCATATTACCGCCGTCTACACGCTCCCGACCAGCAATGGCAGATGGCTCAGCAAAGGTCCCAGTGGCTTCCCGAAAACGCTTCATCTGCATTTAATAAATTATCAATCATCAAGTATTTGATTGGACTTTGGATGGAAGTTGATAATCCTATACTTGCCTCATCAATGGTATCTGCCGCTAGCACCGGACTTGTTGACAATCTCTCAACCACCTTTGCAAAGGTAGCCGTCAATTCATCATCATATGCTAGCTCGTGTGCGTAATGGTATGCAGGGTGGAGATAGTATGCTGCAATTGAATAAAATACTATCATCAATACAATAAAGAGTAGTTTATTACAGAAATATGATTTATTTCCTTACCCGCCATATGGAGATCTCTACTCATCTGCCGGTCCCATCTATCGTCAACAACATCCAAAACCAAGTGTGCATGCCGAGGTGAGACTTCACAAATCTTTTTCCTCGCGGCTTCAAGCTTTGCATATACCAATCCTATAGATGGTCTCCTATCCCCATCCACCACCCTCAACACCTCATATAGAGGTTCAATGATCTGTACCAGCTTGAAGACCCGATCCCAAAAATTGGAGCTGTTGACGATGCCTTCCACCTCCTTTCCATCAGATGTACTAGCAAAATTACTCTGCAACCATTTATCACCCCTGAACATGCGTTTCAATCCATCCTTGTGCTTCAGTAGACTCTGTAGTGCCACAAAATTTGTTGCAAAGCGGGTGACACCGGGCCTCAACAACTCTCCACCAGTGGACTCTCATCCACGCCAACACCAGATGATGATTGTAGATGAAACGTGTTATCTTCTGTCCTGCATCCACCACCATTTTCACAGGTTGCAGTGTCCCAATTTCTTTAAGCATTAAATCAACACAGTGGGCAGCACATGGGGTCCAGTATAGATGAGGATAGATATTCATCAACTCCTCCCCTGCTTTCTTGTACGCAGCTCCATTATCCGTGACCACCTGCACAATATATTGCTCCCCAATCTCCCCAACCACCTCTCGCATCAAACCCAAAATGTATTCATAGTTGTGTACATGCTCGGATGCGTCAACTGATTTGTGATAGAAGACTTGTCTATCACAATACACTAGGAAGTTGATGAGGCTGCTCCTGGTGATGCCCGACCAACCATCACACATGATGGTGACACCATACTTCTCCCATTTCTTCTTAAATCCGTCTATGTAAGACTTTATCTCATCAACTTCCTCCTGCAGATATTTCCCTGCCAAGTCCCTAGCTGTAGGAGGCTGCACATGTAGGCCTCCACGTTGAACCTCCTGTATTGCAGTTTTATAATAGGGACTGTTCGCTGCATTAAATGGTAACCCTGTATGGTGCCACCACTTTGCAATTGCTCTCCCCACCTTGTATTTCGGCCCCTGCTGGTTGTATGAATCATCAATCCTAGTCTGCTTGCCATGCTCCCTAGGATACACATAAGGGTCCACATCCTCAATTTGCACACCTGTGGGTCTCTTGCTATGCCTGCCTTCTTCTGGTACTTGTGTGGGAGGGGGTCGAGTGAAATAATCTCCCACATTTGAAAATCGACGGGAGCCACTGCCACCTACCGCTGAGCCACTGCCACTGCCACTGCCAACCTCATGCTGAGCTCCATGAAAACTCATTCTGTGCCCTGCCCTTTGATCAGCTTCCCATGCCTCAGCCCTGCTATGTGCTCTGGCTAGCCTTTCCTGCACATCAGGATCAGGAACATATTCTGCATACATTTGAACTTCATCATCATCATCTTCATCTCTTTGCCTTCCTGATATAATCCTCTCTGCTATCTCCTTATCTGCCTTCTTTCTTGCTGTCTCAGTTCGAACTTGCTTAATGTGTTCAATCATAGCCTTCTTGACTTCTTTTGGCACCGATTTACACCCCTGCACGTCATGGTACCCTGCTAGTCGACCACCAGCAAGGTGCTTCTTCAAACGGGAGACCCCACCTCCTTGTCCCACAAAACCACAATAATTGCACTTAAAGTTGTGCCTATTCTCCAACATGATGCCATGCTGCCACCCAATATCATCAGAACCTCTTTTCGGTGCCATCTACAATGACAAAAAATAAATAATAAATTAACAGTAAATTAAATTAAATTTCAGAATTTGAACACTAAAAGAAAGTATTCTTACTTCTTAATTGTTATATGATATTTTTTTAATATACATGAACACATGATCACAGAAATCCATTCACACATGCATATATATTTTCTGTAATTTCACATTTTATTTTAAAATACTTCTTATTAATGTAAGAATATAAATTAATTATTGCTCAACTTCTTATGTAATCAACTTCTAATCATGATGTACAAGTTATACAACACATTTCTATCAATTTTTGGTTGTTTACACTTTTTAAGATTTTAAAATTATTATTCAAATTTTAATATAATTATTAATTATTTATGAACATTAATTAATTATACCTAAACTTCTTATAGAATCAAGTTCTAACCATGATATAGAACTTATAGAACACCTTCCTATCATTTTTTGATTGTTCAAATTTTTTTAAGATTTTTAAATTATTTTTCAGAAAATCATATTTTAGGGAAAATCATCAAATCTACATGAAAACCTTGTAGATCTTGATGAGAAATGGTTGCAAGTGAACACCAATCCCTTGCAACATCATTTCCTAACAAGATCTAACCCATACACCAAGAAAAGAACAGAAAAATGAAGAAATAAGGTTGCTTACCTTGAAAGCCCTGTAGAACCTTCAAAAAACTTGAAGAACAAGGCTTCAAAGCTTCCAAATCCACCTCCAAATGGACACAAATTCACTTAGGAAGCCTCCTCCTGTGGATTTGCACCTAAATCTAGGATTTTCTCTTCAAAAAACCTGCAAACGGGGGGGACAAAGGGGCCTGCGGTTTCCTGCGCTGCGAATGGGACTGTTGAGTCCCGATGCGCAGCGCATCGCCGACACCCTTTAAGGGTGTCGGGCGGATCGCGCCCGATGCGACAGTGCCGGGCCGGATCGCATCGCATCGGGCTCGATCCGCCTGCTAAGAAGGGATCCGGGCGCATCGGGCGAGCCGCGCATCGGATCCTCCCTGATCCGATGCGATTCGAGGGGATCGGCCCGGCTCGATCCGGCGCGCCAAACCATGACTTTACATATAGAAATGAGTCATACAATAATTTGACATATATGAATGATTAATTTTATGAAATATACTAGTTTCATGCACATATTTAGGTGATATTCATAGATATATTTATATTTTTTAACTATATATATTATTTTATAATATATCACCTCAATTGCCTAGGCCATCGCCTAGGCCTTTGAGGCTGAGGCGACCCCCTTGATCACTTCAGTCGCCTCTCGCCTCTGACTATATAGTTGATGGTTTGGTAAATGACACCTATGCCCGTTCTCTACATTGGCGAATCAAATGACCTCTTGGAAGTAGGAAAAACAGCATCCCTCATCTAGGATAGGAACTCCAGACTGGCTATGTATCTGGATAACTATTTATCTAATTATTTGCACAAATTCATCCCTAGCTTTTTGGAATAGGTGGGAAGTATGCGAATGCTGTGGTCTGTACAAAGATGGCTAGGTTTTGCACAGTTGAAGAAGGTTACAGAAAATGTCTTGACCTGTCATGTGGAAATGATTCTTTCAAGATCTTAGACTACTCCTCGTTGCTTTAATTGGTTGGAATATTCCCATCTCTTTTATTTGGCATGTAATTCTTATTTTTACATGGTTGATCTATTCCATCAGGTGGTTGTCACTTGGTAACCAGCTGAGTGGAGTCCGGTTAGTGGATGAAGGGCTAAGGGCACGGTTCAAGGCAGCATATCCGGATGTGGAGGTACAGCCAGCTTCTCCTCCGAGAGCTTCCTCGGCTGCAGATGTGGATTCAGGTGCCACACAAGCGAGGAGCCCCTTTGCCGGTATGGACTCAAAGCCGTCCTCTAGGCAGCAATTCATGGATCCAGCACAACCTGAGGCCTACACTTCTGAAGTGAAGCCGGCGTCAGACATTTGCGTTGGCTAGATAAGTACAAACACCCCCCTCGCTGCTCCTTGTACTAGTATACATAGGAAAGTCGTCACTATATGATTTATCTAGGTCCATTGTAATATTTTGGTGATCCTCTTCGACATTCCTTGACCAGAGTTTCCGTGTAGGGTTTGCATATATGTAATTTTATCAATACATATTTTCTCTGTCGAAGGGTGAATGGGATCGGGAGCAGAGTTACTACCTGTGATTCACTGGCAATGCGAATCTTAGACGTAGTCACCAACCAAAAAGACTCGACAGTGGACCAACCGCACTCTCTCTGGATCAGACAGGGTGCAAGCCCGACAAAGTGGCCGACTTTAATTTTTTAAACAGTTTGAGGTCCATCGTCTCCATGGGACATATTTGTACCTATTAAAGATGAGAATTATTTGTTGCACTTTCAGAAGTGCACTTAGTGGGTTCTCATTAGATGCGTGCGCACAATATGCTGCCAACATATTGACTAATAGAAACTCTTCGGAAGTGTAATAAATAAAATGAAAGTGCAAAAGTGTTTTTCATTAAAGATTGCATGTTCTTTACAAATTTTTAATTTTTATCTGAACGTAAACATTATGTCGAATGCGCTTTAACATCACAATAGTGAAACAATGGAGATGTTACTTTACCGCACTGTGGGTGCAGTGTAGCGGCTGGAAGCGCCGAGCAGCGTCTGTAACTTGGGGTGGAGGAAGCTTGCTTGGGCTGGCGTATGGGAGAATTAGGGTTGAATATGGTTCGATTCGATTTCGGAGTTATTTTCAATTCGAACCAAACTGATTCAAGTTTGGAACTGAATTAAATTAACTCAAGGCTCATATAAACCACGATTCGAAGCGAATCAATTCGGTTTGATTCGATTTGGCACATAGTTTGGATCTTTGGATTTTTTTTTGAGATTGTTGTTTTTTTTTGAATTTTGAGGTTGCTTATTATTTGGGCATAAAATTTTAAACTTGTCTTTTGATAAGTTGACATTTATGAATTAATCAAATCAAATTTAGAGATTATAAATCTTAAATAAAAAATTTAAAAATAAAGATTGAGCAATGAGCACAACTATTGGTAATTAATTGAATACATGTCTATGGATAAGAAAATAACACATCTACAAATAGTGAAAAATATAAGTATAAAAATTATTGAAAAATCTTGAGAAAAGCAGTGAAAATAAAAACTAGAAAAATCAGTAAGAAAAAATCATTAAAAACTGATCCAATTTATTTAATTCACACATTCCGACCGTTTAAAACTATTCCGATTTAGTTTGAGTTATTGACATGAATTCTAATATTTTGAACCTTCGATTCGGTTCGTTCGTGGAAGAGAACTGACAATGTTTTGTGCACAATTTAAACAAAAATTAAAGGGCGTACACGTGCAGAAGAAATTATGAAATATTATAATAAAATCTAGTCATTCCATTCGCATAGATAAATGATGCAATCACGACGTTTTGTTCTCCCAAGTAGAGCGGTCTTGACATGCATGTCAGAGCTTGGATAGAGTTGACTCGACGTGTTTGTGGAAGAAAATGTAGGGAAAACGTTCGGGGAGGTAGCTTAATTTGGAAATTAAATAGTTATATCCTTTTGGCCGTCTTCTAGGGCCGCTGCTGGCCGTGCTTGCGTTGGTAAGATTCAAAGAGAAGGAACGGGTAAAACTGTAAAATTGTATATTATTCGGGTGTCCCACCACCAATTGGTGGGTATTCAGATAATATTTTTATCTATTTTCACGGGTAATAAATAAGTGCGACTCTTAAAAATATATTTAATATTTGAATAGATTAAGAATAGAATGAAGATGTTTTAAAATTTTAAGAATATTTTCACTATGATCTATCCAAATACCAAACATGTCTTTAAGAGAATAATAATTGTTGAGTGCAAAAAAGTTAGTCCTACTTTTTCATTTATCATTGACTTTTTAATAGGAAGGAAATGGTTAAAAAAAGCAGTTATTATCAAACAAAGACTAGCATGGGTAGCTAGCTTTAATCACATGGAAGCATCACATCTCTGTTGATTAGTTGGAGTTTTATTTAATGTTGCCTCACTTGAATTATATATGTTCTTTAAGAATGTGGACCCATATACGTGAGATCGCTTCACCATTAAAACAACAATATAGATCACACAGACGCACACACACATCTGACTGCTCATTTTCAAAAAAGGGGGAAAAATTGGAAAAGCCGATCTGCCCATCTGAACATGTTTAATACCTTTTGCTCTACTGTCTTGATGTTCCGCAGAGCATCCGCGATGCTCTAAAGAATTTATAAAAGACTCCCAAACACATTTAGGTAGGCAACTTTTTTGTGGGCGTATGTGCATCTCTCCTGTGTTCATGCGTGTATGACATAGACAACTTTACGTGTATGACATAGTCTCTCTCTCTCTCTCTCTCTCTCCTATTACATACTTTCTTGATTCTTTTTTTGCCACGGAAATGTGACTTAAGCGTCAAAAATTTTATTCTGAAAATTCTTTCTTGAGTTGACTTATTCAGATCGCGCTACATCAGCTCTACCATAGAATCCCGGCAGCTTCATCTCATCAACAAATTCGAGGGTCCAATCTCAGATCCTCGGAGTTAGTTTTTTATGATTTTTTTTGAACAAGACACAACCACTAATATCTAATCATCAAAATCACATACAGAATTACAATACCAGAGTGTACATGATATACTGTGAAAGCTCAAATTTGAAAGTACATGATATTCATCGTCAAAAGATGCTCCTGGTGCTTGAAATTTCTCCTGAAAGTATTCTAATTTCAATTATTTCAAGACAGCTAAACTTAAAGATTAACACCGAAAATTTTAGTACCCAAATTTTTTTTGGGTTCATCCTAATTAATTTATGGAGATATTAAATCTTTTCTAATCCAAATCAAGTTCAATTTATTGATATTTTTTCTCAATAAATATGTGGAATTCATATAACCAAATCCACTACAAAATGACAATTGACATTAGAAATCTGTGGTGCGGAATGTGCCAGATGATTTACATTAAACACAACATATTTATTGCCATGGAATTGTTTTCTCACATTTTCTTTTCTTTTAGCATAACAGTGAGATGATGCACAAAACACATGAGATGGATAGAAGAAATTCTAACATTCATTTGAGAAAATTTCTTTTTAGGTTGTGCATGAGATGTGATAGGAACATTGGTTGCATGAATAAAAGAGTTTTTGTTTTAGACTCAAATGACTTTTTTTTCTTGAGTATATAGCCGAGATCGTGCCTATGAAAATTGACTTTGACACTTAGAATGTCATCCAAGCTATGTTTGTCCTTCATGAGTCCAGATACTAGAGCTTTTGATTCCTCAATTATGCCAAACAATTTTCTCATTGAGCCTTTAGAATTTATTATATTTTCCTCAACCATATGCACTTTGAATTTTATTTCTAGATTTTTATATTTCAAAGATCCATTCTCTTTTTCTAGCATCTGTAATTTTTCAGAATTATTATCTTCATCTAAAGCATCAAAGAATTCTTAGTCATGAGGTATGCTATCTATTTGAATTCTTCCTTTTAATACATCAATTTCATATCTCAAGGATGCATTTTCTTTTTCCACACAAGATAGATTTTAAAATTCATCCTCATACAAAGTGATTTTAGAAGTCAAAATTTCATTAGCGTCATACTACCCATCCAATTTCAATTTTGACATGATATATAAGAAATTTCATTATGGAGGACACACTCAATTTTCCTTTTAGACCTTTCTATTTAGTTTTAGTCTTTTTGTATTTAACAAGTAGATATGTATAGGCTAACTCCCATTCTTCTATTGTGAAGCTCTCGAGTTCGGAGTTTATTTCGGCTGCCTCTCCTTCGAGTGCCTTGAAAGAAACAATGTCTGTTCGCTCCGAATCTTTCATTGTGCGATTTGGAATAATTTTCTTGTGAATCTCCTCCATCTTGTCCTATAGTTCCTTGGTTGAATTACACCTAGTAATATGAGGAAATATATTAGGGTCAATTGCATAAAATAATATATTCAAAATATTAAAAATAACACGTGACTTCATAACATGCTCATCCGTCCATTTTTTCTCATCCGTAGGCAATTTATATGGACCATTGTTGAGAACTTTTCATATATCATGATCATGGACACGGAGAAACACAATCATCATGTTTTTCTAATGCACATAAATGGACCCATCAAATAGCAGTGGTCTATGGATCGAGTCGCCATAAGGGAAAATACTATGAAAGTCCACTTTCCTAGGATTACTCTTGTGTTCTAGAGCACGACTAAGATACCAATTGAAGTACAAGAGGTATGATGATGTAATCAAGAAGGGAGGGTGAATTGATTATCGCTCAATCGTTTTAATTTTTTCTGTTGTGCTAAGGTTTTCAATTAGTTAAGTCAAACTTGTATGTGTTGAGTGATAATTAATTCATCTCTCCCCTCTTGATTATGCCATCGTACCTCTTGTACTTTAGAAAATAAGGCATCTGTCAACCGAAAACTGTGGCTGGATGATCGATCCTTCCAATAACTTTGGGTTGCTAGAACTAAGGTATCGACCGATGACCTTCTAGGTCGACCAATAGAGCAGGACCAGTGGAGCAAAAATTGCGGCAGATCGATCACTCCTCCTAGAAACTTTAGGACCTAGCTCAAGCCAATGATCGGTCGACAAAAAATTGTGGCCGATCGATCGATCCTTCTAGCAACTCCAAGACCTCTTGGCTAGTCGATCGATGGTATGCTTAGGTCGATCAATGCTAGTTTCCTATTTTGACTAGTTCAAATTTCTTCAGGTCTACCAATCCACCTACTAGACCCATTAGTCAACCGATTCTATCATATTCCTAGATGAACTTCTCAAATCGTGTTCTTCTCGAACTGAAAAGTTTCCAAATCAGTGAGGAAGCTTTAGAAAACCTTATAGAGCACAAAAGGGAATCTCTTTCAAAGTTTGCAAATAGAACTCCATGTATTGGAGATCGTTCTTGCTCTAGAGAGTTGCTGCTCAAGGCTTAGACGTCCTGCTTCTAGCTATTGATGTGTTGAGCATTCAAAGAGGGTACCAGATGTTCATAAGGTGTGTTGATGTTCAAATGGACATGATAAAAGAGTTTTAGAACGTGGGCTTCATCTGGAGGCATTTCTACATTCGCTTTTGCATCAATGAGACATCATTGTGTTTTGACGATTATGGAGCTGAGTTCTACGATAGGGTGAAACTATACTTGGATTGTTTCTTTGTCTTTTTTCCTTGTCAAGGTCTTGCTTTGCTTTTGAACACTAGACAATTGTGTGGGTGTGTGCTTGGTTTGTCAAGCACATGTTTGTGTGAGTGAGGCGGTGTGTTAGTGCATCATCGTGTGGAGAATTTTTCTTCGTGTGTGTGGTTAGGCACTGTTGTGCATGTGTATGGTGTAGATTGTAAGACATTAGTGTATGGTTAGGCTGCATGAACGTGAGGGGTGGACATAGGTTGCATACCTTGTGTAGCCGAACCACCTAAAATATCCTATGTGTTCTTTTTTGTAGTTTGTCTCCTAATCTTTGACCATCATTCTACGTACGCATAGGATAGTTGGGTTCGTTCTGAAATATTAAGTGTTTCCACTATATGTTTCTGTTTCTTAGTTTAAATTCTTCTTAGAAAAAGAAAACCCAAAAAAAAATAGTGTGCGTTTAATTAAAAAAAACCTAATCAGTTCACCCCCTCTTCATTAGCTAGTGTATTCGGGACTTCAGATTTATAGGAAAGAGTTTGCATGGAGCAATCTTTGAGATATGTTGCTCAGGGGGAGATGAAGGTTTGCAGACGTTAGAAGGTTATTTGTGGCCTCAAGCGAAGTCCACGAACATAGTTTGATAAATTAAGATAACCTCAGTTGTTGGTCTTCTTCATAGCTAGACTGATCACTCGATTTTTTATTAGGCAAAGTTCTACAGGAGTTGTTGTTCTGACTATTTATGTTGACCATATGATCTTGATTGGTAGTGATGAGAATGGTATTACAATTGTAAAAGAATATATGCAAAAATAAATTGTTACGAAAGATCTTGTTCGGCCACAATATTTCCTTGGCATAGAAGTGGAATACAACAAGGAGGATATTTTTTTTTTTTTCAAAGGAAATATGCATTAGATTTACTTCAGGAAATATGTTTCTTTGATTGCAAACCTATAAATACCCCATAGCCACTCGACCTTGTTGGATCTCTTAGAGTTTTGATGATCACAAAACACTTATTATGTTGGCTAACAAGTTCTTGAGGTGTATATAGCAAGTAGGACATTTTCCAAGAACATTGGACCTCATAAGAAAGAAGATGGATTGGTTGAAGAAGAGTCGACCTCGGGTCTCTAAAGGAGTCGACCCCATTTCTGTTTTGTTGTTCAGAGTCAACCCCAAGTTTCTGAAGGAGTCGACCTCCATACAACCGGTTTGCAAGTTCTACTGAAGCAGAGTCGACCTTAGGTTTCTAAAGGAGTCAACCCCAACTTATGAAGGAGTCGGCCCCATTTCTACTCTGTTGTTCAGAGTCAACCTCCATACAAATGTTCTGCAAGTGCTACAGTAGCGGAGTCGACCTCAGGTTTCTAAAGGAGTCGACCCCACTTTTGCTCTGGGGATCAGAGTCGACCTCAAGTTTCTAAAGGAGTCGACCTCAATACAATCTCTGCTAGTTCTGCTGAAGCGGAGTCGACCTCAGCCCTAAGTGAGGTCGACCCCAGTGAAAAGGGGAGTCGACCCCAACTTCCAGATCTGTTCAAAAAGCAACCTTTGAACAACTTTTTGACCAAGATTTCTTTCCACCAACTCCCAAACAAATACCTCTTTGAAGAGGATATAAAAAGGTCTCTTGAGGGAAACCCTAGGCAGGGGATTTTCGTGGAAAAGAGAGCCACTCTTAAGGATTCATCTGCAGCTCTTTCCTCTAAAGCTTTTTCACATTCTTGAGCTTCCAACCTGCTAGATCTTTGAAGAAAGGAGTTTTTGGAGGAGATCTCTTCTACTCAAGAGCTTCATCAACATCTGGAGACCATCTTCATAAAATTTTCATATGGTATTCTTTGATCTATCATTCTTTATATTGTGATTCTTGCTTTGTGCTCTTACCTTCTTGGTTGAAGGTTGGTTTGGGTTCACATACCCAACCTTGTGTGTTTTGGTGAGCTGGGCACCGCTTCACCCAGTGGTTTGTTGGTGAGCTGGGCACTGTATTAACTAGTGGTTTGTTGGTGAGCTGGGCACCGCATCAATCAACGGTTTGTTGGTGAGTTGGACATCGTATTAACCAACAGTTTGTTGGTGAGCTGGGCACCGCATAAACCAGCGGGTGTAGTTTCACTCTGTGTGAGGGTAAATCTCACCTTGTTGGTGGGGACTGGACGTAGGTAGACCAAAGGGGGTCTTACCGAACCAGGATAAAATCCGTGCCTCTTTGTGTGATTGTCTCCTTCTTCCATCTCACCTTTCTTTGTTTTACACCGTGTTTTCATTTCTGCATTAGTTTCTTATGGTCTCTCTTGACAAATTTTTATAGCCCTATTCACCCCCCTTTAGGTCTAGTCATAGTCTTGATCATTTCATTTGGTATCAGAGCTTGGTCACTAGTTTAAAAGGTTTTACTATAGTACCCCAGAAAATCCAATAATTTAAAATTATAGATAAATTGAAATTGTTATCAATTAATAAATGCAAACTAGTTAAAAAGGTACGCATCATTATTGCATGCGTATAAACCCATATAAAAATTTCGTAAAAATAGTAGTTATACTTTAAATAATGTTCTCTAATGACCTATCAATAAATTTGGTCATAGAAAAATTATTTGGACTAAGTTTAGGTATTTATGCGACTTATTAGCATAATGAAGGAACAAGTCGGAGAACCTAATATTTTATGAGCTAAAGTGGCTTATAAATTAAAATAAACATGTGGGTAGACTTTAAATAATATGGGTTGATAGCCCATTATGATAATTGGACCAATGTACAATCTTGGCTCATGAATAAACTCTCTAGTAAAAGGATAATTACAACCCATTAAGTAAATTAAGTAATGGGTTGTACAATTGAGCCATACATAAGATATTGGACCAAAATCAAGAGCCCAAATGATGGATAAGATTAGAAATATTGGGATAAATAATACAAAATTGAAATAAAATAAGACATTAGTAAATAAATGTGATAAATTGGAATAAAGGGAATTAAACTAATACCCATTAAGCTAAATTAGTGATGGGTTTTTACTAATGGTCCTAACATGAATTGTTGGGCCCAAATGTGAAGAGCCCATCATTGGATGTGAGCTAATTAAGTGAATTTCACAATAAAATTAATGGTAATTAGTAAAGGGTTAAAAATAATTATTAAATAGCCCATATCTATCCTAAAAAGAGCCCTAGACTTACCCTAACTTCTTACCCATGAAATAAGAATTCTCCTCCATCCTAAATAGGAGATAAATGCTATGAAAGGAAGTGATAAATATGAAAATTTGGAATTTAATGGAAGGAAGGAGTTTTATATGTGTAGGACTCTATTAGCAAGCTATACACACCCCAATTCGGCCCTATCACCCCATAAATCGTTTCTAGAGCTCTAGGAGACGAAGGGAGGAGGCTGAGGACGAAGGAGCAAGGTGGAGAAGGCTTGGAGCAAGGAGGATTTCATCTCCCTCTTCGTCACAACCCTAGGTTTTCTTATCAACAAGAAAATGTAAGCAATCTCTCAAGCACAAATCATGAAACTTTAACCCTAGGTAGTCCATGCACCCCTCTTTGAAAGCCCCATTGTTTCCCTATTTTTTGTTCCTCCATGAGGGAGAATTAAATGTTTGAATTCCTGTCAGTATCATGCACCCGAACCCTCTTGTTTACCTTAAATCCATGCATGTACTCGATCCCATGCCATGAAATTATTCTCATAAATACTACATGCTTCTAGTTTTCAAACGCCCCTAATTGCCCCAATTTCCATCTTGTATCCAGTGCCAATTAATTCGTTGTTCCTTGACTGTGTATGTTTAGGTTAACGAAAAGTGACCTAGTTAAAGCATGCTCTATACATGTCTATTTCCTGATTAATCATGCCCAGTGATAGATCTACATGTCTAGCTTTGTTTAAAATTGATTTTGTGATTTTTGGAGTTTTATGTGATTTTATATGGATTTTTGACTAGCTCTGTATCATGTCATGGAAGGGTTGTACCCACCTGGAAAAAGGGCAAATCCTCTTTTCTGGGCTCGGGCCACCTTTTGAAGTCGCGACGGCCCGACCCGTCGCGATCTCAGAGGGGGTCGCGACAACGAGAACTGTCGCGTTCTGAACGCGACGGGTCGACATATCGTGACCTTCCCCCGGTTCAACCCAGCGTCCGGTTCAGCAGAACGTGACCGAACCATGTTGTTGAACCACTCTATGGTTATCTGTGATCTTGGTATTTTGGTGATAACAAAATATATGATGCATTTAGATAATAACAAAATATATATTGCGGAGATAACAAAATATAGGTATTCATAAATATTTTTGCTTCATCTGTGTTGCATCAATCCCTTTAACAGATGATGAGTCTCATTTAATATCATGTTTCATCTGTGTCGCATCAATCTCATAGCAAATGCTAAGTCTTTCATTGATGCAATATTTGGCGCACTAAAATGCTAAATCGATGTTCATCTAATATACATCGATTTCTATTCAAAGTGCCACATCGATTTCACTAACAACGATTTCATAAGTTACACCATGAGTTGATTGTGTAATGATTCGTTAAGTGAAACATCGATTTTATCGTGCAACGATTTCATAAGTGAGAACAATGATTTGCTCTCATATCGATTTGATAAGTGAGAAACAACAATTTGCTTCTCACATTGATTTGATAAAGTTTCATAACGATTTTCTAAGGCTCATAACGATTTGATAGGTGAGCGCAACGATTTGCTCTCACAACGATTTGCTTACTATAATGATTCTTTAAGTAGTCACATCGATTTCATAAGTGAGAACAACGATTCGCTCTCATATCGATTTGGTTCTCATAACGATTCGTTAACAACGATTTGCTTGCCATAACGATTTGATCATCATAACGATTTGATAAGTGAAGACAACGACTTGCCTTCTCACATCGATTTCTTCACAACGATTTCTTTGGAGAAAACAACAATTTGTTTTCCACATCGATTTGCTTGTTATGCCATAACGATTTGTTCACAGAACGATTTGGTTATGCATGATGCAACGACTTGATCTTCATATCGATTTCATAAGTCATTTATGCATCGATTCACTTCATCTTGAATATAAATTTCATATATCTTTCTGAAGTGATCTTTTGTTTGAAAAGTCAAATATCTTTCTGACAGATAAAGCTGCATGCTTGTGTCACAATCTTGTCAGAGAAAAAGATATGACTTATCATTTTTAGCATGATAAGAGAAATACAGTAGTATGCACCAGTATCACATAAACACACTTTTGTGCTAACACTCTCTTCATGCTTGCAGACCTCGAAGACCACCAAGGTCTGAAGAGAAATGAGCAACGACTAGAACTTCAACGGATCTATTCAAAGCCGCTATTTAGGATGAAGAAAAGATGAAAAAGAAGTAAGAGCTTTTTCTGAACATATTTGAAAGAGTGTACATCCAGTGAGGAACCTCAACGACACATGCACTCAAAGAGAGAAAGAGCCTGAGCCCAGCAGAAGCATTGAAGCTCTAAAGCATCTCAAGTGTTCAAGCATTCAAGCACTCTTGCTTTCTTTTCTCTCTTCTGTTTCTCTCCGTGCTCATTATATATCTGGGGAGAGTCTGGGACTGTGAGCTTTACACAAGTGTTTATCTTGTAAAGCTTCTCAGTCTGATCTTTCTAAGAAAGATCTGTGTCCGGCTGTAGGACTGTATACAGTAGTTAACCCAGTTAGGGGTTAGTGTCTAGCAGAACCGCACTGGGGTTTGTACCAGGAGGTTGGCTTCTTGACCTGTAAAAGAAGTAGGTTTTCTTCTGAACCTGTAAAAGAAGTGGGCTGCCTTCTTGCCCGGGAAAGAGAAGAAGACCTGGTGGGGTATCCAGGGTGTTGTAAGGGTCCTTGAGGGGGACAGTACCCTTGGTTAGTGATATCACAAGAGATTGCTTGGGGACTGGACGTAGGACTTCCATGTGGGAAGGGCCGAACCAGGATAAATCTTCTGTGTCCTTTTGTGTGACTGTTTGTTTGCTTCCGCATTGCTATTATGTATCACACTAAACTAACCAAAGTTTCAAGTGTTAATTTTCTGTGGTGAAGTTGAAATCTCAGATCACAGACGACCTATTCACCCCCCCTCTAGGCTGACGTGCTGCCGTACGTAAAGGGCCAACACATGTGTCGCGACCTGAACGCGACGGGTACCCCCGTCGCGATCTCAGCAGAGCGGCCAGAACTTGTAATTACATATATAACCCTACTATTTATGCCATTTAAACCCTGTTTAAACCCTAATTAAGTACTGTCATGACTATTACGACTTGTTAATTAATATTGAGTAATATTACATGAAATCATTTAAGTTAAAAGCCATGTGCACGATTTATCATGCTCTCTTGATTTCTTACACTTGCACACACTTAACATTCATGTTTTCCATTAAACCTCGTTAATTACTCAATAATGTATCTGATAATTGTTAAGTGTAATTATTTCACTTAAATTTCCCTATTATTTAAATGACACTTGTCTTCGTTTTATTCGCGTGTTTTGTATCTCGTGATCGCGTCCCTCTGCCTTCGAGGACTCGAGGCAAGACTGACAACGTTTTATTACACACTTTTTTTTGGCTTGGACCACCTCTCTATTGGGAATACTCCTGACTGGACCAGGAACTCCTTGTCAAGGCCTCCGTAAGTCTCCTTGGCTTTGGCGCACGTCCATTGCCGACAAGCTGGTTGTACTCTTAAACCCGTTACAGTTTTAGGGATCAGTACGATCCAAACGACCTTAGTGTGTTCTCTCTTACCTCGGGATCACGCCAGACCATCTAGCTTGTGTTCATAGCACGGCTAATGGGCGGATGTGACTTCTACCTGACTGCCGACACCCGACCTAGTGCCGTGCAACTGTGACTATCGTCGGTTTAACGTTGTTTTATGATTATACCCCTATATCATCTACTATCCTTGTACTCTCATCTATTCACGTTCGCTCTACTATCTCGTCTATTCATCTAGTACTCTCTTGAGACCCTTTGAGCTATTGTGGCTCCTATGGTTTTGTACTGTTCTTGACTGTCTAGCACTATAAATAGGTCTTGTGAATCTACTGGACTTGAATGCATACTGCTGAGGGCACAGAGAGTGTCCGAGGGGCTCCAATCTAGTCCTGGGGGCAGAGAGCCACCCGAAAATACCTGCAGGGGCTAATGACGGTGTCTGCATTTGCACCGGTTCTGACTGACTGTTCTGAATTGGCTAGACATCTGACAGTTATATTGTTATTGTTAGTCTGTTAGTTCAGACATACTGTACTATTACTGTACTACCACTGACTGTTACTGGACTGCTACTGTCCTGTTATTAAGCGGCTACTGTCGTACTCTCCTATTGCACTGCTATGGTTCAACTACTTTCTCTCTCTTTGCTCTACATGTTACTTGCTATTGCTTGACAATGACGTTACTTGCTATCTTGAGTTATCACCTTCTATCGTGACTTATACATATTCATTGTGCTATACTTGATTCACGGACTATTTACACCTTGTACTTGTGCTAGTATTTTCTCGCGACCTTACATGACTCTCTCCGTCATTAGTTACTCTGTCCTTTACAAGACATTAATCACTTTAAGCATGCATGTTTATATGAGATATTAAGTCTTATTGAGCATTATCGCTCATCATGCGCTATTGTTGTATGTGTTTTCAGGTACGGATGATGACCTAACACACACCAACGGGAATGGACTGGAGTGATGAGCGACCTGGAGTCATAGTGATGGAGTGACTTTAGTACCATAGATTTTAGTTAGATATTTGCTTAGTTATCCTTTCCAATGTAATGAAGTCTTTGAGCCCTATGTTTTGGCTCTAAATTAGTGGTTGTAATAGTTTAGATGAATTATCAATAAAATGAAGAGCTTATTGCTATTACTGTTCATTAGTTGCTCTGATATTGCGATTGTATGCGCAATTTACGTTACCATACACTTTGTTCGCGTCTCCCCAATTTATTCTGCTGCTAAATTGGAGGGGCGTGACATTTACAGCCTCTAGTGTGGATTGACTATGGCTGGTTTTGGAGAGCAGAGTGCTTTCACTGAAGGCAACTCTACAAATAGGCCACATCTGTTCAATGATAATAACTATAGCTACTGGAAGGTTAGGATGACCATCTTTCTGAAAGCTATGGATTATGAGCTATAGAATATTGTGGAGAAAGGTCCTTATGCTCCAAAGGAACCTGAAAAGGAGTGGACTCCTGAAATCTATAAAAAGTTGTCTATGAATGCCAATGCAATTAATACTTTATTTTGTGCTCTAGATGCTAATGAGTTTAATCGTGTTTCCATGTGCAGCAGTGCAAAAGAGATTTGGGACAAACTTCTAGTGACCTATGAAGGAACCTGTCAAGTTAAAGAAACAAAGATCAACCTCCTAGTTCACAAATATGAGCTGTTCAAGATGGAAGAAAATGAAACCATAAGTGAGATGTTCAAAAGGTTCACAGACATCACAAATGGGCTCAAAGCCTTTGGTAAGGAATACTCTATCCCTGAACTTAATGGAAAATTTTATGATCTTTGCCTATGTCTTGGAATCCTAAAGTGACGGCTATTGAAGAGACAAAAGACCTCTCAAGAATCTCTTTGGATGCACTCATAGGATCTCTAATGACCTATGAGATCAATATATCGAGGGACGTGGATGACTCTAAGAAGAAAAATAGTCTTGCCCTCAAGGCTACTAATGTGATGAATGAGTGTGACAGTGACAATAACGATGAAGAGATCGATGATGAAGAAGTTGCCTTAATGACAAGGCAATTCAAGAAATTTCTGAACAGGCGACGATCTAACTTCAACTCCAGAAATAGAAGAATTCATAAGAAAGGTCAGGCAAAGGGGGAAACTTCCAAGAGTGAGGAAGTCACATGCTTTGAATGTCGAAAACTTGGACATATTCGTCCCGAATGTCCAGAATTGAAAAAGAAAAAGGCATACACAAAGGGAAATGGAAAGATAGCAAAGAAGAAGGCCCTTGCAGCATGGAGTGATGAACATATCTCTTCAGAAGAAGAAAGTGAAGAAGAGATGGCCAATCTATGTCTCATGGCAAAATCTGACCATGAGGAGGTAAATTCTGAAACTTTTACAATTGAAGAACTTCATGATGCCTTTATGAGATATATGAGAATTGAATGCAAACTTGAAAATAGATGTTTGAAAAAGAACATTGATTCCATGACTCAAGAATTGAATGTATTTCGTTTACATGAGTGTGAAAACATTGATATTGTAGTAAATGAGAACATATTGCTTAAGAAAAAGATTCAAATATTAGAAGAAAAAATTCTTAGTTTGAAAATAATTGTTCTAACCTTCAAAAGAAAATTGATAAATTTAAAAGTACTCTGTCTACATTTGGCGTGGTCGTGATAATTTATATGTTATCTTGGTAGTATAAAAGGGGTCTTTAGAAAAGAAGAAATTGGGTTCATCCCTCACAAGTTAAACTTTAAACTGAAACTTCTTTTGTTGGAGCTAAGTTATCTAGTATTCCTTTTGCAACATGCAATTATTGTGGCAAAAAGGGGCACAAAATTTAGAATTGTTGGTTCCGAAAGAACGTCCACAAGATCAAAACTATGTGAGTGCCAAAGGAAACAACCAAAAAGTGGACTAACATGAATGGACCTAAGCAAATATGGGTACCAAGAAATCAAGTGTAAAATTCTTTGTTCTTGCAGGACTACAGTGGTTCGATGAGAAGAGAATGGTATTTGGATATTGGGTGCTCTCTGTAGATACCTCCGACGAGGGACGACGACGCGTGGTCCACAAAGAGGGGGGGATATGGGGCGGAAAGTGGGAAATAAAATAAAAAATGATCGTGATCGCCAGGTACGCGAGGGTACCGAATGGAAGAATATGCACGGCGAGGGGTGCGAGTGGAGGAAGAGTGATCGCGAGAAATACCTGTTGAAGCGTGGGAGATGCGCGGGGGTGTGTGTTCTTTCTTCCTCTACGAACACGACCGGCCGTGGTAGAGGGCGTTTCCTTGTTTGATTACCCTGACAAAGAAAAAGACAAAAAGGTGAAAAAGGGGATTAGCCACGTGTGTAGCATACAAATCCTAAAAAATGAATGAATGAATGAATGGCATGGAGGTGTACTTACCGCGTAGTGGCTTTTAAACCCCTAAATGTAGGTGTGGTGTGTATGCATGCATGTGTGTGTAAAAACGGAAAGAAGAGCCACGTGGGGCTCGGAGGACGCAAAATGAATAGAAAAAGGGGAGGGGGTGCTTCCCCGAATGTGGATGGCGCGGCGACGTTGCCGGAATGGATGAAGGGGAGGAAGAAGAACACTCCTGCCCCGCTCCAATGCACGTGGATGACGGAGGGAATAGCTCAGACGGCGTGGCGGGAATCCGGCAGGGCTTCGCCTCGATCGTTGGACCCCCCCTTGCAAATGACCCTCGAGGGTCAATTTATATGCAACACAGATTCAATCGCGTTGGGTGAGGGCGCCGCGACTATAAGACTGAATTGGGTCCGGGTTGGCTGCCGCGATTAAGAAAGTCAACATGATGGGATAGGCGCATGATGGGCGTAGCCCAGGCCTACGCTTGGAATCGCGTCGGGGCAGGCCGCCGCGACTTGAAACGCGGCGGCCATGGCCGACACGATTACACTTTGCATGATCTCGAGGCAATCAGCTCATAATGCGCCGTCCTTAGCCGCAAATGTTAGGTATTGACTTTTAAAACTGTGGCGTCCTTAATGGACGCGATTCAGACAGTCCTCAGGACTTGGGGATACGGGAACTCAAGTGCGACGACGTTTGAGGCGTAGCCTTTTTTGACTTTTAATCGCATCAGGGATGCCAGACGCTATTCCATTAGGCAGATAAACGTGTCCGGCATGCCCGACGCTCTATGACATAGTCGTGTCCAGCATACCAGACGCGTTAAGGTCGCGCTTTTGAAGGCCGTCGCGACAAGGCCAAGAGACCCTGAATCACGTCCGCCATCCCGGACGCGTTTAATAATGCGCCCTGGCGACCCGTCGCGACATGAAAACGGGCCGCCAGCCCCGTTGCGACTTGAACTTGATGCCTATAATCCCCGAGGGACCTTGGAAATGAAGGGTAGCACCGGGGAAGAATTAGTGAGATCCATAAATATTGGGAAAACACTCTTGCAAGGCAAAAAGAGGGCCATTTGTGGCATTATGGCGCAACATGAAATTTGCCCGCGTGGAGCCAAATTCGTGTGTCTACAGCTGCCACGCCTTGGCGTCTGCTTTGCAGGGAGCGAAGCGGAGTGACACGAAGTGGAGCGTAATGGAGTGCAATGGAATGAAATAAATGAAGCGTAGCAAAGTGGAATGCAGCGGAAGCAGACTGAAAAGTAGACGTCAAGGTGAAAAAATAGACACGCATAATCGATTGGATGACTACCACCTGATAAGAGTCTTTTTCCAACACCCAAGGAAGTCACCACTGGGAAGAAGACCTAAATAAAACGAGTGTTTGGACAGAGGAAAGGGATAAGAAAGGTGTGCGCGTGGGCACAAAAGGACAAAAAAGACCAACTTCAACGTAGGGGAAGTACCTAAGGACACAATTTGTTAGGTTGCACCATTAGGGGCGTCTGCCACTGCCGCAGGTGGGTCTTGGGAGAGAAGGAGAGATCAACTTCCAACGAAGGGGAAGTACCTAAGGACACAATCCGTTAGGTTGCACCATCGGGGGTGTCTGCCACTGCCTCAGGTGGATCTCTGGGAAAAAGAAAGTATAAAATGGATAAGTCCAAACAAAAGAATCTTAAGGAAATCGGCCCGGAGGCGACAACAAAGGGAGTTGGGTACTTGACCCGGAATGGAATATTTCAAGTTACTTTTGAATTTGGAGTGAAAATGGCTCTCAAATTACATTGGAAGAGTGTTTTCCACTGTGATTTCAATATGATGTATGCTGGGCTAAAAGGAAAATAAAGATAAAAGGAGTAGACAATAACCAAGGATAATATTGTTACGATGGCGTTGAGTCAGGACCGGAGGTTATGCAAGGGTCCGTCGTCCTCAGGTGCCAAGCGTAACGGCTTATCCGTGCGGCTAAGGATCCTCTGGGATAATCATTGTTTTTGATAAAGGGGAACTCAAATCCCAGATTCCTCAGAGTCATAAGGTCCTTGATGTGCTCTAAGGGTATAATATATAGATAACTTGATGGTGGGGGCAGCAGCAGCAGCCTGATGAAGCGTCAGATGAGGTAACTCGAAACCTGCACTCAAAACTCATTAGCCATGATAACAGACATCATGGAAAAACATCATGTATAGTAGGGAGCATGCATAAAGTAGTCGACAACAGATGCTGCTCAAATAATTTTGTTTGTTTTGACCGTGAGGATAAGTGATCTTTGGCCAAAAGTTTTGAGTTCAGGATGGGAGGGTCCCATGAAGGGGAAGATTTGCATCGATTTGACGCAAGCAGGAGGCAGTGCTTGCCTTGTGCAGCACCATCATGAATTTTTTTGTGTTTTTTTAAAGTATTTGGATTTTTATGGAGTTTTGGAAATATTTAGATTTTTTATGGTTTTGGAAATATTTGAATTTTTTGTGATTTTGAAATATTGAATTTTGTGAAAGTTTTTGGAATATGTGAATTTTTGTTGGGTTTTGAAGATATTTGATTTTTTTGATTTTGAAAGTGTTTATTTTTTTGGATTTTAGAATATTTGATATTTTTTTTTGGAATTTTGAAAACTTTGCCATGCCATGGTAGCATCAGGGTTATGAAAACTGACTGGCGAGGGGTCCTTGTTTCCTTCTGTTTCATTAAGGAATGCCCAGAGTAGGGCGTGCATTTTAACGTGGTGCCCACGGGCTAATTGCGCGGTTAACGGTGTTACTATCAAAGCTATGCCTGAAGAGGCGACTAAGTCCGGGAGGGAGAAGGAAGAAAACTTGGAGATAAGCTTGATATGGGTATTGAAGAGTTGAGTTTGGCTTCCTTCCTTGGCACAACCGTCAGAAGGTTCAGTCTCATTTAAGCACTGGGGCTTTTGAGTTTTTTTGGAATCTTGAGTGATGACCATTTGATTGTAGAGACATGCGTACGACCGGGTCCATTTGGATCTCCGCGGGGACTTTGCCACTCTTTGCCATGCCCTATTATCTTGATTTTATTTTGATTTTTGCATGTATACGTCCATATCCATTTGGATCCCTGCGGGGACTTTGTCGCTCTTGACATGTATTTGACTTGATTTTTCATTTGGTCATTTAATTTGCCCATTTTGGGGACGTCCTCTTATGACGGGTGCTTCAGGTAGGTTTCTTCGCCCAAACTACCTCTACTACCCATACTTTGGCCGAAAGAGGGGAGAAACAGACGTTTGTGCCTTTCAGGCGTGGCTGTGACAGTGACAGTGTCTTCCGAAGCAATCGACTTAGGGCGCTGTGAAGTGTGTGCAAGTGCCCATGCCAAGGGCAAACTTTAATGACTCGGGAGGGAACTTTGGACTCCTGGCGCAGAATTCTCATAATGAAAATGCTGCGATAGCATGGTAATGCTGAAATATTCATCTTTTTTTTTTAGGTTTGACATTGGTAAAATATAATGACTTTCACAATAAGGGTTTGGGAGGTAAAAGAAGGATGAATGCCCTGCGCTGGGGCGAGACTCAGAGGTCTACAAGAATTACATTTTTTTATTTGAAAATTAAAAAGACAAGTGGGGGCTAAGAACCCGAAAGCAGTGGAAGAAGAAGGGTCGAAGGACCCGATTGAAGATGGAGGGACGAATGCCCGGCGCTGAGGCGAGACTCAGGGACTATGAGAATTTACATTTTTATTTAGAAATTAAGAATATACATAGGGACTGAAGCCTCGAAAATAGTGCGAGAAGAGTCGGAGGACCCGATTGAAGATGGATGGACGAATGCCCGGCGCTGGGGCGAGACTCGGGGTCTATGAGAATTTACATTTTTATTCGGAAAGTTAAAGAACTAAGTGGGGGCTAAAGCCCCGAAAACAGTGCGAAAAGGGTCGAATGACCCGATTAAAGATGGCGAGGAGAGAATTGTGTAAAGAGGACGAATGCCCTACGCTGGGGCGAGACTCGGGGACTATGAAGAATTTACATTTTATTTGGGAAATTAAAAGGATATGTGGGGGCTAAAACCCCGAAAACAGTAGGAGAAGGGTCGAAGGACCCGATTGAAAGCGGCGAGGAGGGAGTGGCGGAAAGACTTTGGAGACTCCAGCGGGGCCGGAGGGGGTAGGAGAAGAAGGAGGGCGCGATGCCCTGAGAGAGGGAGAGAATCCGGATGAGCCACAGGAAAGGGAGAAAGCGGGCCGCGAGGGGCTAAGAAGGAGGGTGCGCCGCGTGGGGTGCAAGGAGGAGATGTGCCACGTGGGGCACATGATGGAGACGTGCCGCGTGGGGCACAAGAAGGAGATGTGCCACGTGGGGCACGGAGGGGAGACGTGCCAGGCGTGGCACAATAGGAAGATGTGCCACGAGGGGCACGGAAGGGAGACGTGCCAGGCGTGGCACAATGTGAAGATGTGCCACGAGGGGCACGGAAGGGAGAGTAAGGAGTACAAAAAGGGGCGCGATGCCCAGTGCAAGAGAATGGATTGTACAACAAATGAAAATAAAATGTCTCCCGTGGGGAGGGAATGTGGAGAACCCACGGGAAGGTTCTGAGAAGCACAAAAGATGATTGAATGAAAAGGAAGAAGGTGGCGGAGGCCCCCTGGTCTTTTGCCTTGCCTGGCGTTTGGACTTTTGCTTGGGAATTGGCAGTCTGACCCTCAGGCATCTCCTCACATAGTGTGCCCAGCGGGCGGATGATCTTGCCCTTCTCACAGGGGTAGAACGGCTCTCAACGATTGGATTGTTGACTTCCGTTGGAGTTTCAAATAACAGTGGCAACTCCCTTGGAATATAGTTTAATGAAAAGGTGGGGAGTTCCACTGGTGGAGTTGGAAGCAACAATGGGGGGATCGTGCCCAAAGATTGTATAGCGTGTGAAATGGAAAGGGGCACGACCCCTTGAATGATTAATTGTGCCAAGGATTTAACCTTGGAATGCGTGAGCACAATCTGAGAAGCTAAACCCTTCACTGGCGTGGGAATGTTCACAACAACGGTGTGAGGGGTCATGAGAGCTTGGAGGGAGAGATTCCCTATGAGTATCTTGAATTGGGTGCAGTTGGCAACATGAATGATTGACATATTTTTAGAAGGCCTCTTGACGGCCACGATTGGAGAGGAGGACTTCCGCTCAACGAATTTGCCTGGTATGGAAACAATGACCGGCATGCGAGGAATGTAATCCTGGATTTTGAAAAGCATGCCGAGTCTCGGGGCTTCCTTCTTTTGCTGACGCCTGTGGCTCCTCAAAGGTTTGCACCCGCTCCGTTGGATGGGGATAGGTGTGGATGGAGTGGAAGGCTGTGTGGCCCGTGGAGATGTAATGGGTATGATAGGGAGGGTTTGCTCAGGTTCGGTTGCCAATGGTGTGGCGGTGTGGGAAGTGTAATGGTTGGTGGAGGTTTGATGGTGGAGGGTTTGGTAAATGCGGGTGGTAATGTGGGAGGTGTAGGTAAATGGCGTACGGACATGACCTCGGAAGGTTCATCATCGTAACACCAAGTGGTTTCATGGATGGGTTGGTTATTGGCAACCTCAACCCGAGCAACAGGCTGTGGAGGAGGTGGAGGCTGTTGTGGTGGAGGGATGGGAGCTGGCATGGGTGCCGGAGCAGGCGCAACGTAGGGCGCATGAGCCTCTTCTTGCGCAGGGGCATCGCAGGGCCCAGTTGGAGGTTGTTGAGTCCGAAAAGGATGAATCAGTGGACGCCTGGGTGGCGGCATGTTGTGGTAGATGGGTGTTTGCGGGGGTGCATATGTAGGGTGGTGAGGTGGATGGTGGATGGCGTCCACTGATCCGTTCTTTCTCGGATTAATTTGATTAAACAGCTCTACGATCTGGGAATCCATTTAATGTGTCTGGATGTAACGTCCCCGGTTGTAGAGCTCCTCCATCGAGGTGATTTGGTTCATGGCCAAAATGTGCTTGAACCTCGGAGTGGAGTTGGAAATGATTATTTTAATTTGCTCCGACTCCGAGAGCACATGCTGCATTCTAGTGGCCATTGACCTCCAACGGTCAGCAAATTGTACAAACTCCTCGTTGGCCCCCATCTTCTCGGATGCTAGATCCGTGATAGAGAGGTAAGGGCTAACTCGATCTTTAAACCTTTGAAGGAACTTTTTATAAAGGGGGCGGAAATCTCCTGCCTCACTTGGTTCCAAAGAGTAGAACCATTCGAGTGCAGGGCCGTCAAGAGATTTTCGGAATAAATATGCCAAGGTAATGGGGTCTCGTTGCCAACAAGAAGACTCATATAGGAACTCTTTGACATGAAGGTAGGGATTACCCGTGCCATTGTACAGTCGGTACAATGACATCTCCGAAGGATGAATGTAAATTTGAGGAAGAGCCGACATGGCGGCGACGGGGTCACCCATGGGATTTGACAGCTTGTTTATCTGGTTCTCCAAATTGTTAAATTTGTGGAGAAGAGCATTTTGGAGTGGAGTGGGTTGCTGCTGGGCATATGAGGGAGTACATGGGGGTGGCCTTGAATTAGTGGGCCTTCCTAAGGGACGGTCTGTATGGACCGGAGCACGAGAGTGCAAGTGGCCGGGGGGCCGAGGCGATGAGGGATATACAGGGGTGAACACAGCATTGTTGACTGTGCACTTTCGTTGTCTAGAGTTCGTTGCACACGTCAAAATGCTCACCTTCTCTAATCTGTCTCACAAATTTAAAATAGCAAAGATGAACTAGCAAAGTGGTGAGAACATGTCGAATTCCACAAGGAGGCTGAATAAAACTTGATTTAAATTACTTTGACTTGAAACTAGAAAGATTCAACAGTAAAATTCGATTTAAATCCACTCAGTTCACGAAAACTCCAATGCAATTAGAACTCTACAATATCACATTCAATATGAACACTAATAAGACTTAAATTCTCAATGCATTAAAACTAAACTGCTCTTAATAAAAGATCAAATCAAGTATTCTTCCACGAAACAAACATTCCTACTTCTAATCTCAAGACTGTTATTATTCCAGAGTTGCTCACACCTTCATAACTCGAAGGGAAGCAACATAAGATAAAGAAAATAGTAGATGAATGCTTCAATTATGCAAAAAGAAGTAACTAGAACATGAGATATATCACCATTCTATTGCAACTCAAAGATCAGACTGAGACAGTGAAGAAATCAAAGAAATCAATAAGAGATTTACACTAAGAACAATATGAACTATAAGATGAAGAACAAAGGGAAACATGATGTAATAAGCTCCAGAACAGCAAGGAAAAACACAACAAATCTCGTCTGTCTGATGAATCATCAAGAAATAATAAAAGAAATATTAAACTGTAACGTCAAACTCCTATCAAACTCTTGATCTGTCCAGAAGAGAGAATAAGCACACCAACACAATAGAAATCTCAAAGAAAAAAAATACAGAAAGAGGAGCCAAGCTCCCTGATCTCTCAAATCTCTCTGGACCTCTGGAAGCTCTCTGGACGCCGTCGACCTCCCAGACACCAGACAACTCCAGAACAAGCCAAGAAATGAAGTGTTCTTGTTTGTTCTGTGCCGTCTCTGCTACGCACGCCTCCAATGTCACGCCCCGCCAATTTAGCAGCGGAATAAATCGGCGAGAACGTGAACCAAGTACATAGTAGAGAAAAATGTACAACAGTTGAATAATTCAGAGCATCTATTGAACAATAAATTGAATAAAACTCTTCATTTCATTATAAAATCACTAAGACTACTACAACCACTAATTCGGAGCCACGCATACAGCTCAATGACATCACTATATTGGAAAGAAATTTAAAACAATAACTACTAGACTCTATGGTACTAAGGTAACTTCATGAGTTGACTCCAGGTCGCTCATCACTCTGGTCCTGTCCCATTGGTGTGTGTGACGTCAAAGTTCGACTTACCTGAGGCACACAAGACAAATAACGAGGGGTGAGCGATAACGCCCAGTAGGACTTAAATCTCAGGCTCAAGCAGGCTTTAAATAATTAATGCATTAAATGGCAGAGTAACTAAAGATAGAGAGTGAGAGAGTCAGTAAGAGATAGCAGAATAGCACATGACAGAAATATCACCAGTAACGTGGTTCAGATAGCAGATGAATCAAGTATAGCACGAGGATTAAAGTCAAGTCACGATAGAAAATGATAACAATGCAATAGCAAGTAGTGACAATGTCTAGTAATAGCAAGCGATATGTATAGCAAGGAGAGAGATAGTAGTTGTCCATATAGAGAGTAAATTGCACTTTGATTGTTTTTCATCAATCGAAATAGTATAGCACTTTTGATTAACTTTCGTCAATCGAGATAGTAATTGTACTTTGGTTATCCGTAGATAGCCGAGAGAGAACATAGCACTTTGTTGTCGAAGACAACGAGAGAATATAGCACTTGTTTGTTAAATGGCACTTTGTTGTCGAAGACAACGAGAGAATATAACACTTGTTTGTTAAATGGAACTTTGTTGTCGAAGACAACGAGAGAATATAACACTTGTTTTGATTATTAAATGGCACTTGGATGTAATGCCGACATCCTGATCATGTTAACTCCATGGGCAAATGGCACTTTTCGGGCGCTCCTCCCAGGACCAGATCGGGGCCCTATTGCGCAGGCATTAGTTATTTTTGTGTATTTTTAGACAATCAGTTGATGGCCAATAGAGAGTACCAAGAAGTAGATGAGAGTACTAGATGAATAGACGAGATAGTAGAGTGATCGTGAATAGACAAGCGAGTAGAGTATAGATGAGAACTAAGGAACATTGCGCATAACACGTCGAGTAAACATGCGATAGTAATAGTTGCACAACACGTGCACATGGTGTTGGCAGTCAGGTGGAATACACAACCCTTCTGCTGGCCTTATTACGCACAAGTCCAGAGGTCCGGCGTGATTTCAAGATAAGAGCGAACTTCTAATAGCCGTTTGGATCATGTTGATCCCTAAAGGGTATCATAGGTGTTAGGGTACAACCTGCTCGTCGACCATGTGGGAATTCATGGACAGAGGAGACTTACAGAGGCCTTGAACAAGGATTCACTAGTCCGACAGAAGGAGTATCCGACGGAGAGTTCGTCCAAGTCAAGAGAGAGTGTGTATATAGAAACAAGTACTCGACGTTCTAGAGGAATTCTAGAACAGTGGAGCGTCAATAACGGTATTCCCAAAACATCGCGAGGAAACGTAGACAAGTCTAAATATGACAATTTAATTGCATAAATTACCAGATGTATTATGAGTTAATTACATGCCAAGTTAAGCCATAATTGGATGGTTCAAAGTGTGTGCATGTGTCATGAAATCATAGCTAGAAATAAGTCATGTGTATGTCTTTTAAAATCACACAAAAGTGTTTAGTTTATAACATGTATTTTTACTGCGTACATGACTGTTAAGAGAGGGTATAAACACTGTAGGAAGTCAAGACTTGCAGAGATAGGGGTTTCATGCAAGGAGCCCAGATCGCGATGTACCCTAATGAGGGTCGCGACGGGGTCAAGGAGAACGTGACAGGCTGTTGTACAGGTCGCAACGGACTCATCGGTCCAGGCAGGAAGATCGCGACGGGGTCGTTTGAGGGTCGCGACGGCCTAGTCAGATTGGGCTGCAGATCGCGACGACAGGCCCTGTCGCGATCAGATCGCGACGGAAGCCTCTGTCGCGACAGTCCTGTGAACGCGGCCTATCGGGCCATCGCATTCATAGGGTCTGCGCCCGAGTCCGACGAAGAAAGGACATTGCATTGGATTACGGGCCAGAACTTACCCTATTTGACATAGGGTGATTCATAAAATCATAACTAATTGTACAAGTGGCGAAAAATCATGAAACTAGTTGCAAATTGATCTATACATGCATGGGTACTTACAGTAAATAGGAATTTGAAAACAGACATGGTTTCAACATGGTTTAATCATAATACTTCACGACGAACATGGGACAGTACACAGTTAGGGTAAAAGATTTAATTCACGATGTAGGGTGGATAAAAATTAGGGCTTTTAGGGGCAAAAGATGCCTAACGTGCAACAGTTACTCCAGTAAAAATCTCTTGGTATGGGGTTGAGTATACAAGGAGAACAAGCTTTAAGATGAAGGGTCGGGCTTATGCTAGTTGCAGAACATGGAAAATCAAGAACAAAAGATTGGGTGAACGAAAAATTATGAAACCAAAGCGGTTTTGTTCCTGATTCTTGGAACAATCTACAGTCGAAATTTCATTAGTTTTGCTCGTGAGAATGCCTACCTTGACTCGATTTCCTCTTCTAGGGCTAGAACTTGAAGAACATGGGTTGAGAGCTTGAGCAGCCTTTCCCCATGATTTCTACTCCTCCTTGGCCTCTCCTCCTGGTCCAACAACCCTTGGAAACGAGCTAGGGCCGGCCTTGGGGTGATTAAGAGAGTATTTATGCTTGTTGGGTTGTTATTTCCTAATAGGACTCTAACTCCTATTTAATTCTGAATTTCCTCTTTTCCTAATCTCCTTCCAAGCTTTCCACCTCCTATTTGGGTTAGGATGGGAGCTAAATTCGTGGCCCACTTATTAGGGTAGGTTTAGGAATCCAATTCCATCACAAACTACTTATTTTAATACTTTAATACCTTTTTCTATTTAGGTAATATTTAAGTTACGAATTTAGAGTATTTTCATATTATTCCTCTTTTAAAAATCCCTATTATGGACCAATAATTTCTGGAGGGTCCACTAAACAAAACCCATTATTTATTGGAATTTATATTATGGGATTTTCCTTTTTAATTAGGGAATAATAGAGTTACAGATTTTATTATAATTTTATTGCTTGATTTTATTCATGGACTATGAGAGGTCCATTGGTCCAATTCCAATGATGGGTAATCATTTCATGACGTTGGAAGTCTCTCCGACATGTTCGTTTAATTTATGGGCGTGTTATTTTTTCCGTGTTAACAGTTTTCCGACTTAGTTTCTAAATTTGGATAATTAGTCACGTTGTGACGTACGCTTGGCCAATCGGGTTTTTTGTTGCACGGATTTCTTCGTGGAACACTTCAGGATAATATTTGGGGTGATTTATAATTTTTACGGAATTTTTAGATGTGTTCTTGCACATACGATAATGGTATGTATGTTTTCTATTATTCCATTTTTATAGAAATTTATTATCTCGAATTTTTAAATACTGAATTTTCCGGGTTGCTACATCCAATCTCTCAGCAATCAAACACAGAAGAAGAAGAAGAACAGCACTCGATTCCCCTCACAGCAGCCGAAAGGAAGAAAACACAGAAGAAAAATGGAAAATAAGTGTCTACCTCCTGGATCGAACCATCTAAACACAGAAGAAATGGACAAATAATTGCCCTTGGATTACTCTCCCAACAGCCGAACGATCTCTCCCAACTCTCACAGAAGAAAAGAAACAAAAATCTCCATCTCAGCAGCCCCTGGAATCCCGCACAGAAGAAAGAAAACAAATAGTCAATTCCCCCTCCCAACAGCAGAAAAAAAAAGAAGAAATGGAAGAAAAATCCCAAATGCTGAACCATCTCTCCCAGCCCAATCAGCCTACAGAAAACAGGAAACAAACCTCCATCCCCTCACAACAGACGAATCCCTTAAAGAAGAAAAAAATATATTCTAACTCTCTCGCCCAACAGCTGCCGAAATCCCCTTACCTCTGAGGACCTTGGGGTCCTTATATAGGGTCATCGATCCTTCCAGATGCCGGGCAACCCACGCGCGCCAAGCTTCACACGCCCGGGATCTGCACGCTCCAGCCAGATCCGCTTCCCAGCTCCATCGCGCATTGCCTCTGCTGTGCTTCCCGCCTCCAGCCGTACACACCCCAGCAGCACCAGCTCCGCACCAAGCTCGGCCGCACCAGCTCCTGGTCTCCTCACGCGCCAGCCGCACCCGCGTGAGCTCCTCTTCCCGCCCAGATCGCGCAGCACCAGCTCCTGTGCGCCAGCCTCATCAGCCTGGGCGCCATCGCACGGCGCCAGCTGCTGCACTTCGCACACCCCAAATTGCCACGCACATCAGCTCGCTACGCACTAGGGCTGCAAACGGGTCAGGTTCGGAACCGGAAACACAAATTCCGATTCCGATTCTGATAATCGAAATATGATTCCGATTCCGATTCTGATTCCGATAAGAATGGTTAGTTCCAATTCCGTTCCGATTTCGATAACATTACCGGAACTGAAATTCCGATAGGTAAGGTGTTTACCATAATTTTACCTTGAGTTTATGATAATTTATCGGAATAACCGATACCGATACCAATTCTGATTATTTTTTCAATTCCGATTCCGATTCCGATAACTTATCGGAATATCCGATACCGATTCCGATAAGCTATCGGTATCATATTCCGATTCCGAAATCGATAATTTTTATCAGAATCGGGTCGGAATATCGGAATATCGGGTTCCGTTTACACCCCTACTACGCACAGATCTGCACCGTCGCCATCTCTGCATGATCTCATGCTGCCAGAGTCTGCATCACACACGCGAGCTTCACACGAGCTCCGCATGAGCTCCATTGTCGCCATCTGCGTGCCAGCCTCACGCGAGATGCCCGCGCCCAGATCGCCACCGCCAGAGCTTCGCACGCACCGCCTCAGTAGATCCAGCTGCTTTCGTCAACCTGGGAAAAAATGAGTTGCGGCAGTAAGAAGAGATGACTGCCAGCACAATGGAATGAGAAAAGGGATTGGGTGGGGTATTATTAAAAAAACTCTTATTTATTTACAAACTAAAACCTATCTTCTATTAAAAAAATATTATTGTGATAAGAATTATTTATATACAACATTTATTTACAAATATCTTTTATTTCTCAAAGTGTATCTGTGAACAGAAAATGAATCTGATTAGTCCGAAAAAATGACTTATTGAATGAAAATCTACCATGTGTATTCTAACCCAATATCAACTAATATGTTCAAAAACCTATTCATGGATGAAATGAAAATTAAAATCAAAACGCACATTATTTATAGACAAAGGATGTCTAAAATCAACTATATGTATGAAATTTAACACAAAAAATTCTGTAGTTATCAAGGGGTATGTGGCGAAGTCGCCGGAATGTACAAAGGTGGTTGCCTGGGGGAAGGAGAAGGAGAAGGAGTCACACCCTCAACTAAGGATTGAATCAAGTTTAGTTGTTGAGGGGTGAGTTGATCGAGTGCATGCAGGACAGTTTGGACTTTGGAGTCTTGGTGGGGGGAAGGCTCTTGCCGGGTTTTGATTGGAGGTAAATGTGAGGGGACATCAAATTGGTTAGTACACTGTGTGCGCACGTAACCATAGGAGGTGGAAGGCTGTCCCTTACAGTGGTGAGATGGACGGACTTGTGATTGAAAAGATGAGGATCTAACATTATCCTCATAGTCCTCATAATAAAAATCGGCATGATAATATTGGTACATTTTTAGCAAGCAAGCAAACAAACATGTTGAACAAAGATTAACCAAGCAATATGGTTCAAACAAGTTATGATGCTTACGCTTGTTTTAGGAGTTTCACAATTAGTTAAATGGGTTGAAGCATAATTGTGTCACTCCAGGTGAGATCCTAGTTGGGTAGAGTATAAGTACTTCGGGGTGCAACTAGGAACTCGTCCTCACCACACAATGAGATAGCTAACCCGGGTCAACGATGGGGTACCTCCAGCTCGGTCCACCGTGAGGGAATCCACGGGGTATGGAGTCTTACGGGGTTCCGGGAGAAGGTTCGCTAGTCCAAAGGGACAGAATGCCCAATGAAGAGCTTGCCTTCACCGGAAGAGTGTGTGGAGCCTAGGATATGAGGGAAGGAGGTCCCCCGACCGATGCAAAATGCCCTATATGCTGCAGTTTATAGAAAAAATGGCAGAAGGGGCGCGTTTCTGTCAGTACTGTGAATCGCGTCCGATACAGCGGCCGCGAATCACAATTCGCGTCCAGTCAACTGGACGCGAAACTGAGAGCCCCAGAGGGCTGTCAGCACTACGCCTGGTCATTGTGGACAGACTGTTGATAGGAACGCGTTGGCCTTTGCCACCGCGACAAGAACGCGTCGGCTTTTGCCGCTGCGACAAGAAACTGAAACACGTCCTTCTCAGGGGACGCGTTATAAACACGTCCTCCGTGTTGGACGCGATTCCAAACAGGCACCCAAGGACGAAAAAGGAAAGCAGTAAACATGGAAGATGTATAGGGAATAAAAATTAATACATATAGAAACGCGCCGGACTTAGCCATCGTGACACCAGAAATGCGTTGGCCTTAGCCGACGCGACGAGAAGCAGGACGCGTCGGCCTCGGCCGGTGCGACAACAAAATTGAATCGCGTCCGCTACTTTGGACGCAATTACACCGGCAACCCGAGAACAGAAATAAAGCAGTAAAAGGGGGGAGATGCACAGGGGAATACAGGGAAGATGTACAGAAAATAAAAACTAAGGTATACAAAGATGCGTCGGATCTACCCGCCGCGATACTATGAACGCGTCGGCCCTGGCCGCCGCGACACGAAGAGGAACGCGTCGGCCTTAGCCGCCGCGACACCAAGACTGAATCACGTCTGCTGCTTTGGACGCGATTCAAGAAGGCCACCCGAGAACAGAAAAAGATGCAGGAAACAAACAAGATATGTATGGAAGAAAAAGAAGAAAAATAGGAAAATCAAACACACATCATGCTTGCAAAGTAAAAAAATAAATATAAAGAAGAGTGCCACGTGGGGCACGAAGGGAGGAGGGTAATCAAAAGGAGATCGCAAAAAGAGGTCCCACCGTGATCGCCAATCTGTAGATACCGCCGACGGGACGATGACGCGTGGTCCACAAAGAGGGGGGGATATGGGGCGGAAAGCGGGAAATAAAATAAAAAGAGATCGTGATCGCTAGGTACGCACGGGTACCGAATGAAAGATGCACGGAGAGGGGTGCGAGTGGAAGAGTGATCGCGAGAAATACTTGTTGAAGCGTGGGAGATTGCACGGGGGTGTGGGTTCTTTCTTCCTCTACGAACACGGCCGGCCGTGGTAGATGGCGTTTCCTTGTTTGATTACCCTGACAAAGAAAAATACAAAAATGTGAAAAAGGGGATTAGCTACATGTGTAGTATACAAATCCTAAAAAATGAATGAATGGCATGGAGATGTACTTACCGCGTAGTGGCTTTTAAACCCCTAAATGTAGGTGTGTGTGTGTATGCATGCATGTGTGTGTGTATAAACGGAAAGAAGAGCCACGTGGGCCTCAGAGGAGGCAAAACGAATAGAAAAAGGGGAGGGGGTGCTTCCCCGAATGGGGATGGCGCGGTGACGTTGCTGGAATGGACGGAGGGGAGGAAGAAGAACACTCCTGCCCTGCTCCAATGCATGTGGATGACGGAGGGAATAGCTCGGACGGCGTGGCGGGAATCCGGCAGGGCTACACCTCGATCGTTGGACCCCCCTTGCAAATGACCCTCGGGGGTCAATTTATAGGCAACACAGATTCAAATCGCGTCGGGTGCGGGCGCCGCGACTATAAGACTGAATTGCGTCCGGGTTGGCTGCCTCGATTAAGAAAGTCAACATGATGGGACAAGCGCATGATGGGCATAGCCCAGGCCTACGCTTGGAATCACGTTAGGGCAGGCCGCCGCGACTTGAAACACGGCGGCCATGGCCGACGCGATTACACTTTGCATGATCTCGAGGCAATCAGCTCATAAATGCGCCGTCCTTAGCCGCAGATGTTAGGTATTGACTTTTAAAATCGCAACGTCCTTAATGGACGCGATTCAGACAGTCCTCGGGACTTGGGGATACGGGAACTCGAGTGCGACGACGTTTGGGGTGTAGCCTTTTTTGAATTTTAATCGCGTCGGGGATGCCGAACGCTATTCCATTAGGCAGATAAACGCGTCCGGCATGTCCGATGCTCTATGACATAGTCGCGTCCAACATACCAGACGCGTTAAGGTCGCGCCCCTGAAGGCCGTCGCGACAAGGCCAAGAGACTCTGAATCGCATTCGCCATCCCGGACGCTGTAATCACGGGGATTGTGCACCCCCAAGTACACAAAAGAACGTGCTCAATATGAAGGCATAAAAAAGAGGATGTGATCGCCACCTAGATAGTTGCCTAAGAATAGAAATAACACGGGCTAACTAGTCTAGGAAAAGGAGAGAGAACATGGAGGACTTACTGATATCGCGACGGAGGACCCCGTCGCGATGGCTCTAGTGACACGACGCCCGTGAAGGGCGCGTCTCTGTGTCGCGTCTCCGTAGTCCGTCGCGTTCTCTGCAGTGCGGGAGAAGTGTAGGTGGACCTCCTTCCTATCCTCCGGCCGGCCAGAAGACAAGAGCTCCTCGTGAAGTGTTGCCTGAATACCTGCCAAAACAATGAAACAAAGAAGAAAACCATGTTAGAACAAGCTAAGCATAGTATCTATTCGAAATTGAAAAGAAAAGGTGAATCATGGTGGGAACGGACTTGGGGGATTTTAAACCCCTTGGGTGTGTGGAAAACGTGGGAAGGAAAAGGGAAAATGATTCCTATCTAACAAAGCAATAAACATGCATGGAATAAGAAAGAGGGAAGAGAGGAAGAAGGAGCCCCGTATGGGGCGACTCCCTGGCTCCAAGTGGTGTCTTCAGTGGGTCTAGAAGCTCCAAGGGTCGCCTCCTCAAGCTCCAAGCATTGTAGATGGAGAAATGAGCATGGCTTGGTGAAGGGAATATAAGAGAAATGAGGGGAATGGAAGAGCTACGGGCTAAGTGTTGATCAGAGGGAAATTCAGCAGCCCTTCGAGGTGAAAACGAGGCTCTCCTTTTCTGAAAGACAGGCCCTTGCTTTTATATATATAAAAAAGAAAAAATCCCATCCATGGGAGATACTGCTCAAAATAAAAGAGATAAATCCCATGAGAAATTGTATTGGAGAGTCCTAGCAAGTCCCTAGGGTGTCCCACGAGCTCAAACCGCGCTCAGGGGGTTGGGGAGTTGCTTAGAGATAGGGATATGGACATAGGAGGATAAAGTGGAGGTGGTTGTGGAGGCCTGCATGCGCGGCTGTAGTCGCGACATATCGTAGGGATGCGAAAAGGTTGAACACGACGGTCTTAGGCGTCGCGACTCTGAAGCCACGTGCATGGATATGCATGGGCTGTCGCGACGGCCAAGGAGGTCGTGATAAGCTAACGCGGCACTACGATACGACGCGTTAATGAAGTAGATTATTTTTGAATTATCAGCCGATCACATAAGGAAATAATGATCTTTAAGCTCAAGGACTCTTTTAAATTGATAATGGGTGGGAGTTTATGGAAATTTGGCTTCTTAATGGGATCAAAGCAAGGCTAATAGTGGGCTCAAGGTGAGTAACCAACTAGGGGCTCACTAAGCTGACAAGAAATGTGGCTCAACTTGTAGGCCAGAAACGGGTGTCTATAGATTTGCCCCTCCTTGACTTCCACTTTGTAGGGGAGCAGAGCGGAAGTGTAGCGGAGGTGTCGCGAAGTGATGGCGAAGCGGAGACGAAGCGGAGTGGACTGAAAAGTGGAAGCCAAGGTAAAGAGACACCTGATCTAATCAACAAGAAATTGGAACTTTCGTGAAAGCCTCGAGTTAGCTGTTTGAGTAGAAAGCGAAGAAGACACAAGTCTGGACGAGGAGGGGAAAGAAAATGACGATCAACCCCTCGATTGAGAGGTACCCTAGCCGATTGGACTGCAGGTTTCATTTTGGAGGGACATGTGCGTGCCAGGCAGGTAACTCATGACTATGTCCTGGGAGCAGTTCGCCACCAAAACGAATCAAAAGGGATAAGGATGACAATCAAGGAATCCCAGACAGGGAAATTCTTGGCAATCTAACGGGAACAACTCACTCGGAGACAAACCTTCCGATTCAGAGTGGAGTGTAGTTCTTGTTTGGAGTATGAAGAATAATTGGGCACTCAACAAGGGCTCACCATTAGCCAGGGATGAGTTGTGAAAGCTCAAATTCCTATATGATGCATGCTGGGCTAAAAGAAAAGAAATCATCAAAATAAATGCAAAGAAAAGGAGAAAATAGAAAATAGATCAAAGATAAAAATGTTAAGCGAAATAAGAAGGGTCAAGAGACTACCTGCAACCGCAGTGTAGGCCTGAATCCATCATCCCCAAACTTATTTTACTCAACGGCCTATCCAGCGATTAGCAATGTGCACCTAGATTATCACTGTTTTTGGTAAAGGGGAACTCAAATCCCAGAACACATTGAGAACCAGCCGGTCCTTGAAACGTTATAATAAATAGAATACCATATGGTAATGCGAAGAGCAGGGATAGGAATACATTACCTGACTTACCTGTGATGTTCTTTTTTGTGATTTTCTTGATTTTATTATTTTATTATTTTTTTTGGAACAAAACAAAGCAAAGCAATAAGCACAATAACGACATATATATATATTTAAACAATCAAATAAGGATACCAACTAAGCACATACAAAAATAGCACACAAGATAAAAGGCGACGCACCTGGGGGTCGCAACATAGAAGCGACGCCCCGCCGTGTCGCGACGTGGACGCGGTGCATCGCGGCGTCGCGACACAAACAGTCCAAAAAACACAGAAAATCTGTGTTTTCTCTATCCAAGACCTCTAGACTTCTAATAGGACTCCTAAACCTCTTCTAATCTTATCCTAATACTTAGCTACGGGATAGGGATGGGTTAGCCCCCTAAAGCTCTATAAATAGGGCTGCTTAGGGTGCTAATCGCGCAGCTCTCTCTCTCTCTCAACGTTTCTTTGGTTTTCTCTCTCTTGCAACCATGAAAAGAGCTTGCAGCCATGAAGAGAGCTTATTCTGCCTTCCAAGAAGACATCCCACCTTATTCTGGTCCCAAAGCAGCCCGAGAGTCCCATGCTGAGCTCCAGTGTCTCTCTTCCGTGCCCGGGCATATATGCGCACGACTGGAACTTCAAGTAAGTGATCTTTCTCTCTAACTCTTCTTTCTTCTCTTCCTCCACTTCTTCTTTGTTCTCAACCTCCTTTCTTTCTTTTTGCCTTTTTACACCAGATTCTCCTGGGTCACAGGAGATTTTCTAAAGTGCCATGGTTGAACCCAATGATCGACTTGCTTCCACTTTCCTCCATTCGCCACTTGCGTGAGTGGGGACTATCCAGTGTGCTCGTCTTGGCCAAGCAGTATCATAAAATTGTGCATGTATGGGATAGCATTATAGCACTGGCAGAGCTGTGGCATCTCCAGACCCACACGTTCATCTTCCCTGGGTTCGAGGCAACCGTCCTTCTAGAAGAGTTGGAGATCATGCTGGGTCTCCCGAGGTACCAGAGGAAGGAGGAGCTCGCCCTCTCCTATACTGTAGCGCCGATCAACGCGTGGAGCATCCTCGAGGAGATTACCACGAGGAAGACTGACCTGCATTCCATAACTAGCAGGACTCATGTGTATCTTCTCCCGATCGCCCAGTGGGTCATCTCCCAGTGCAAACGCAAGATTGGGAACCATCTCGCCATTGCCAAGGCAGCCGCCGTCTGTATCTGCGGTGTCATTCTCTTCCCAACTGAAGACGGTGCCATCTCCATTGCAAACCTGAGCATAATCGACTCCGTCTCGGAAGGTATGAGCATCGGTCAGACTGTTCTTGGCTACCTATATGCTGGTCTCTCTTCCGCAGCCACCGGAGGCCCCTTCTACGGCTCTGTCATCGCCCTTGAGCTCTGGTTGGGCATGCACATACAGTTCCGGGTGATGGACACCCTCTCCACCGAGTGCAAGACTATGCTACATCACCCTCTTGCCTTTGTCAGAGCGCCCCTCTATATGACATCACAGGCATGGTGCAAAACGGCCCAAGTGAAGGGATTGAAGGGTTGGCGTGATCACTTCAAGAACATGACCGTGGCGGAGTTCGACATGCCCCCACGCTTCCTCCACAACAGGATGATCCACCTACCACAGCGTCCCGGACTAGCACTTCGACTTCTGGGCAACAAAGCACTGGTCCTTTACAATCCGGACTGTTGCTACTTGCAGTGCGGAGCGGCACGTACAGTGGTCCCCTTCCTTTCACACTTCCCGCCTATTTAGAAAAGGCGGATGGATGATGATCAGGATGAGCGAGACGTGCGGAACGCCATCGTCCACTGGGAGGGATGCGCCATGAGTCTCCTCCAGGCTGAGGTGGTAGAAGATGAAGACGTGATGCAAGAGTACCTCGAAGCACTAAAGAAGATCCATCCAGCAGCACCGGAAGCTTGAGATTGATGAGATTGATGTAGACATGATATTAGATGGTAGTTAGGGCAGGATATTGCATTAGGTTGACTGTAGGAATGATTTAGAGAATGTATTGACAACTTTGAATGAATAAAAACAAATTTTGCTTTGTTTGCGCAATGTTCTGTTGATAACGTGACGGGCAGGTGCGACGGGCAGGTGTGTCGCCTTAAGGTCGCGACGTGGCGAGAGGGCGCGACAAGGTCGCGACCTACTCTGACGATGCGATCGCAACGCGACGTCCCGCAATGTCACGTCTTCACCTGAGGATTCAAAAACGCAAACAGCCCTCTTCTCCCTCCTTTACACTTTCAAACCCCTCAAACTCTCCGGCGATTTCTTCCCCTTAGCCTTCTTACTCTTCCGCTTCACTCTATTTCTTTCAAACCTCCTCAAACCCTCTCACGTACTCACCTATTCTCTCAGCAATGGAAGGAGGCGGCGATGGAGGCGCGGGTTCTTCCCGGAGGAAGAGGCAAGTGGGAAGGAGGAGCTCCCAGCGGCGGGAGGAGGCGCCCCCGGCGGAAGAAGATGTGCCAGAAATCGAGATGGAGGAGGCGGAGGTCCCGGCCGCGGACGTGGAGAAGGCGAGACAAGCATGAGAGGACGCCATAAAAACGGTAAGTAAATCGAACTTAAAACCATGAATGGATGTGTAGGAATGGGTAAGGAGGCCCCTAGAGGGCGGATGTAGGGCGTGACGCCTAGAGAAACAGCCCCTTCGGATAAAGAAAGGTCCGGTTGGCTTCCGCCTGAGAACGCGACGGCCTCAAGCGTCGCGATACCAGCTATCGGAACGTGGGCCTGGGCCGCGACAGTGTCGCGTCTCATCATGACGTTGCGACAAACTCACGGCTCAAGGAGAGTCGCGATGTTTTCACGACGTATCACGATGCTGCGACAAGATCGCTCCCCACTGGGCCGACGCGACCTCAGCCGAAAAAAAACAACAAGGAGAATTTAAACTGATCTTGAATTAATTTGTGCTTGCAGGGGGAAATGAGGGCCCGGGTTCTTGGCTCCTAGTATTGGCAGTGTATTTAGCCTTCCCGACCTTCCTGAGAGAGAGGTTGGAAGGCATGGGTTTTGGGGAGGTGCTTAGGATGGACATGATGAGGGCGGATCCCGCGCTCACCAGGCCCTGCATAGCAGGTGGGATGCAGAGGCGACTGCCTTCGTATTCCCATGGGGTCATATGATCCCCAGTCTGGAGGACGTGAGCCGGATCACAGGGCTGAGGGTGTATGGGAGACCGGTGAGCAGGTTTACCTACCCCTGTTACTGGGATTTAGCCCATCGACTCCTATGATTGACCGTAGGACAAAGGTCTTCCATCCTTTCTAGGGTCGAGTTGCAGGAGAGCCTGGGACTCTATGATGTGGGGAAGAAGGTGGGGGAGACGGTCGACGGGCAGCTGTAGAGGTTGACCTAGGGGTGCCGGGTAGTGCTAGCAGAGGAGCCAGGGGCAGAGGTGGACCTGGACTTGCGTCACTTTCTTATCCTCTTCTTGGGAAGACTTCTGTTTGCTACGAGAGGCGACACAGTCCATTGCCGATTTCTGCCTCTCTTGGAGGACCTGGATGAGGTGGGCGACTACTCTTAGGGGGCTGCATTCCTGGCGCACAGTTTGACAGCCTGAGCGCCTCCGAGCGACAGACGTCTACGAGCGGCTTCTTTCCCTTCTTCAGGTACATTTCTCTCCTTTGCCCCTTTACTTACTGTACTTTGACATGGATGAGATGCTTTTGCAGGTTGGGCTTACCTCCACCTCCCTGACCTGAGGAGAGGGATTCTAACGCGACCAGGCCTTTTGCCCATAACCCGACGCTGGGATTCTCGCTGGGACACTCATACATTGGAGGACCAGCTGGCGTCCATCCAGGATGAGATCGACACCTACCCTCAGCTAGATGTGGTAATCTACCTTCTCTCTAAATGCAATGATTTGAATTAACTGCTTGGCTACTAAACAGATGTTTTTGATGTGCAGGTGGTGTGGCAGCCATATCTAGAGGAGGGAGATGAGGGACAGCCTTGGTTGGTACAGGCCCGCCCCTACTTTGGTAGGTCGGTGTGGATTCATACACTCAACCTTGTGCTACCTCTGCACCTATACTTGGCTCAGAGGTCGCTCGGCCTACACCAGAGTGCAGTGGAGTTCCCCAGTCGAGACCGGACCGCTAGGCCTGGTCGGAGCTTGCTTCGGGGACTCCATGATACGACGGACTGGCGAGTGCGGGCCAAGGAGCAGATCGACAACTGGGAGCGGAAGGGCAAGCAGGTCCGGTGGAGGCCACATCGACGACGCGTACTATAGGCATTCGCCTTAAGGTACGGCGCGAGGGTCTACCGCGGCAGGAGGCGTCAGGTAAAATCTATAAACTCAAACACTGTGAAATTGATCTTATTTGAATTGAACTGACATATTTGAATTGCAGATGACGTGGCGGGGAGATTGCCTCACTACGGGCCCTGCTACACTCAGCTGTGCAGGACGGGCGACGGTTCAGAGGGAGACGGAGCAGTGGTAAGTACATACTCAACTTCCATACATTACCATTTTCATAGATGATTTAAAGAAATTAACGTGTGTTGCATGTGCAGCGGAAGGAGTTGGAGAGGGTGAGGAGAGCGGCAGGAGCTGGAGCCTCCTCTTCCACGGCGCCGGAGAGTTCCCAATCTGATCTAGAAGACCGACGGCCGGCCGCAGTTAGGAGGGCTGAGGAGGCACAGGCCGAGCTGGCCGAGCGGGTAAGTAAGGCAGTGATTTCAATTTAAAGATTACTTAAGCATGGCACTGAGTCGAATTATTTTGCAGGAGAGGGAGCTGAGGACCGCCACTGACCGCGCGTCCCAGCTTCAGGGACAGGTTGACGCCGCCACGGGTGAGAGGGATCGGCTGCGCATCCGGGCGGAGGCAGCGGAGCTACTGGTGGCGGAGACGACGTGGGAGCTGGCGACACTGCGGGTGCAGGGGTTGTCAGTGGACCAGACGGAGATGGCGAGGCTGCGTACCGAGGTGACGGCGCAGCAGATTAGGATGGACGAGCTCCGGGGTCTAGTGACGACCCTAGGCCAGGCGGCTCGGAGTAGGAGTAGGAGTAGGACAGATGTGAGCGGGGCGAGTGGTGCCTCTGTTCGAAAGTATCTAGCAGGTTCTTCCAGTCGTAGGAGGAACGAGGAGGAGGAGAGACGTCGTCATGGCGAGGTGAGCGCTCAGAGCGGTGGGGGTGGTGGAGAGATGCCACCACCTCCAGAGAGGCAGGAGGGATCCGGGGAGAGTGGTGGTGGACAGTGAGGAGTTTGTGAGCCCCTCCCCTTATCTTTGTACATACGACTTATCACTTAGTTGATCCTTTATTTTATGTCAATGCTTGTGAAATGAATGATTTTGCAGTTGACAGCGTGTGAGATGAGATCCGAACATGAGAGAGAAGAAGATCCGAACACAAGAGAGGGAGAGAACAAGAGTACCCCGAGTACACAGATGTGTTTGCTCCAAAATTCTTTGTCCTGTACACTTAATAAAACATGTTAGATCTGTTCTTTGGCTCAGCCTCTTGTGCTAAAAAAATGATCTTGACTTCGTAATATCAAGGGACTGAGCCTCATTCAAATATGCGATAAATAAATGAAAATAATACATGCAAAAGGAAAGCGATATGTACACACATTTTTTTTTGGGTTTTGAGATTTTCTAAAATTTATGGGTTTTGAAATTTTTGATTTTTTGGATTTTGGATTTTGGGTTTTCTGATTTTTTTTGGATTTGAGATTTTCTGATTTTTTTTTGGATTTTGGGATTTCTGATTTTTTTTAGATTTGAGATTTTTTGATTTTTTTTAGATTTTGGGATTTTATGATTTTTTTGGACTTTGAGATTTTATGATTTTTTTGGATTTTGGGATTTTCTGATAACGCCATCTTTTGCTCTTGAGTGATGTGCTATGGATCTTATTTCTCTTTATGTTGCCAAACATCCTCTATGTGTAGTGTGCATTTGGTTCTTTTTGGCCTCCCAAAGACTACTTGCCCTAGTCATTTAACGTTCCATCATAGACCAAGTGCGTGGGTTCTCTGGTCGTGAGAAGAGATTGGAAGACTTAAGAGGAGATAAGACTCGGCTTTGGAGCTCGTGATACAAGTTTGTAAGATTTGCAAGGGTGTGGCTCATACGTAATCCGTCTGTTATCCATAGACTTTATAGTCATTGCACTTGATTGGGGCATGCGTACGACTGGGCTCAAGGGCGTCCCGCGGGGAACTGTACTGCCACTCTTTGACATGCCCTATTCTCATCATTTTTTTATTCATCATTTTTTATCATTTCTTCCTCTTTCTTTGAATTGACCGCCTCTATTTGAGACCTCATGCATATGATCTACACCCTGCTTGTCTACTGTTAGCGTCCTTTTGCCCCTAGACCTTGTCTGAGCAAGAAGGGAATTGACCTTCATCCCCTTGCACTAGGACTAAATAGGAACATCACTAACTAAGGGGAATTGACCTTGGGTTGTCGTGTTGTGTGTGTGACTGAACACAAGAGTTTGTTTGTCAAAAAAAAATGGAAGGAAGTGAGACACATAGATACCAATATTCTTTACAAATTGATGCCGTTATTGAAAATCCTTTTATTAAGGGTAGAATCTTTTAAGATACAGCCCATTCCACGAGTGAGAAAGCTCCTCACCATTGGCATTGACTAGCCTATACACGTTCCCAGGGTACACTTCCTTAACAACGTACGACTCTTCCCAGTTTGGTTGCAATTTGACCTAGGACCTCCAGGTTTTATGAAAATTCGCTTCAAAACCATGTCTCCTTCTTGGAATTTGCGCTCAATTACTTTCTTTTGAAAATATCTTGAGAGTCTATTTTGATATGAAAGCACATGATCGGCCGTGGCTAGACGCCGTTCGTCTAGGAGTTCTAGCTGTGTAAGTAATGCCTCTGGACGTTCGTCGGGATTAAGTTCTTTGTCTAGCTGAACTCTTAGCGAAGGAATGGGGATTTCATGTGGGCATACGGCCTCCATCCCATAAGTAAGTGAAAAGGGAGTTTGCCCAGTGGGCGTGCGGACGGAGGTACGGTAGGCCCATAGAGCCTCAATCAATTTCTCAGGCCAATCAGCAAACCTATGAGACTCACAAGTTTTCTTTAGGATTTTCAAAAGTGTTTTGTTTGTGGCTTCGGCTTGGCCGTTGCCCTGCAGATAATGCGAGACGAATGATGCAAGGAAATGTTGAATTTCTTACATAGGTCTTGAAGCTCTCGTGATATGAATGGGGTCCATTGTCGGTGATGAAGCCGCTTGGCACTCCGAACCGCGAGATGATGTTTCTCATGATGAATCTGCACACGGTTGAACTTTGATTTCTGTGAATGCTTCTGCTTCGGCCCATTTGGTGAAGTACTCAGTAGCAGTAAGGATGAAATATTTTTGTTTTACTTGAGCTTTAGGATCACCAAGAGGCCCGATGATATCAAAAGCCCACATGGAGAAAGGCCAAGGGGAAGATAGTGGATGTAAAGAGGAAGATGGAGCATGAATTTTGTCGGCATGAACTTGGCACTTGACACACCTACGGACGTAGATGGCACAGTCTTCTTCTAAGGTTGGCCAGTAGTAGCCCTGCCTAAGAATCTTCTTAGCCAACATTTGACTATTCACATGCCCACCGCATTCACTGGAATGAGACCCTTCCACTACTTCCAGGCTTCTTTATCCGAAAAACATCTGAGGAGCATTCTGTTTAGAGTGCGTCTATACAGTACTTCTCCGACAATGGTATACCTTAACGCCGCTCTACGGATGGCTCTCCTATCTTCTGCTTCAGCCTCTTCTGGGAAGGTACCGTCTCTGCAATACAACTCAATTTCATGGTACCATGGCCTTTCTTCTGCCATCATTTCTCCTAGTTCTACATGCATTACTTCCTTCGCTTCGCTTCTCTCCGCTTTTAAGACTAAAGAGCTCCTAAGGTTATTGAACCAAGGGTCCTGAGTGGAGGGAGGTTCTAATCTTTGGACAGTGATTGTCTCAGCACTGCGGCTGAGAGGGAAAGAGAGAGATGAGGCCAGGGATGCAAGGGCATGGCCAGGATATTCTGAGAGCGAGGAGTGTGAATGTAGATGAGTTTAAGAAATTGCTTGGCTAGGAGTGTGACCAGATCTTGATAAGGCTTGAGTTTGGGGTCACGAGTACGGTAAGTAGAAAGGACCTGCCGAAGAACAAGCTGAGAGTCTCCTATGATCTTGAGATGGCGCGCGCCTAAGAGATAGGCAAGCTTTAGACCAGCTAGGAGAGCCTCATACTCGGAGATATTATTGGTGGCAGGGAAACTGGAGTTGATAGGCAAGTGGAATGTGTTGCCCAGCTAGCTAGCCCAGAGGGGGGGGGGGGGTGAATGGGTTATTAAAAATTTGATCTTTGATGGATACCTGTTCACTAAAAGATTACACAACAACTCAAATGAAAGTTAGAGTTAGAGGAAATGAGATAGCAATCACACAAAATACAACCACAAGACAGAAGGATTTTATCCTGGTTCGGAACTCCTTTCCACAGGAGACCTACGTCCAGTCCCTGAGCAATACCTCAGGATTTCACTAACAAGGGTACAGTCCCCTTTAAGGACACAACAACACCCAGCTCAGCTGGTCTTCCTTCACACCCGAAGGGAACAACACCCTGGATACCACCAGGTCTTCCTTCACACCAGAAGGGAACAACACCCTGGATACCACCAGGTCTTCCTTCACACCCGAAGGGAACAACACAAAGAGAGGTTTGTAAGACAAGCCCCTAGATCAAACTGCAACCAGCGATGATCTGAAGGACCTAGCACTGAGAGCAAAGAATCTAAGTCTAGGCTCACTCTCAGAACTACACAAGCTCTCTTCAAATGATCTTTCACTAGCTAGTAGAGAGCAAAAGAGCAAAAGCTAAGAGGAATGAAGTTTTCTGCTCTAAACATTCTTCAGAAGAATTTGAATGCTTTCTTAAACGTTGTCGTCTTCTGTTCATCTGACTTGAATTTATATCTTCAATTTGAAATGTAGACGTTGAAGTGTCCGTTGTCTCTCTTTGAGTAGTCGTTAGACTGAATGACATCTGGAGTCTTGGAAGCTTCCAGTCAACAGTCTTTTGATCACTTGAGCACGCAAAGAGATGAGATCTTCAGAATATCCGTTGGCTTCTATTTTGTTTAATGTTGTACCAAGAAGCTAGTTCAGAGGTCTGCACAAATGTCAATCTCAAATAGCAGATAGCTAAGCTGTCTCTGATGTCAGTCAACGTCAGTAGCAACAGACATGAGAATAGTAATGCAAAATAGCTTAAGTCTAAAAGACGTAATCAGAGTAGGCACGATAAAGGATGATATGGTCTGCATGCATGCAGAGATACGTTCAGATCTCATAAATGCAAAAGCGTCAGGGAGATGTCTACGTGGACTTTGACTAGTCAACGCTTTTAAGATGAATAAGATATCAAGATATGAAATCGATGGCTATATGACTTATGAGATCGTTATGAATAAGTCAGATTAGCCAAGTCGTTATGACACAGGAGAAATCGTTGTGAAACGCTTAACAAATCGTTATACGATGCAAATCGTTGTGAACACTTATCAAGTCGTTATGAGCTCTAAAGAAATCGTTATGATAACTTATGGAATCGTTACGGCGAGCAAGTCGTTGCGAGTTCTAAAGAAATCATTATGAATACTTATAGAATCGTTACGGTGAGCAAGTCGTTGCGAGTTCTAAAGAAATCATTATGAATACTTATAGAATCGTTACGGCGAACAAGTCGTTGCGAGTTCTAAAGAAATCGTTATGAATACTTATAGAATCGATATGACAAGCAAGTCGTTACGCTTCTAAAGAAATCTTGCGATGACTTATAGAGTCGTTGTGACAAGCAAGTCGTTATGAGTTCTAAAGGAATCGTTACGATGACTTATGAAATCGTTATGAAATGCAAGTCGTTACGAGTTCTGAAGGAATCGTTACGATGACTTATGAAGTCGTTATGACAAGCAAGTCGTTACGAGTTCTAAAGGAATCGTTACGATGACTTATGAAGTCGTTATGACAAGCAAGTCGTTACGAGTTCAAAAGGATCGTTACAATGACTTATGAAGTCGTTATGAGATGCAAGTCGTTACGAGTTCTAAAGGAATCGTTACGATGACTTATGAAGTCGTTATGACAAGCAAGTCGTTACGAGTTCTAAAGGAATCGTTACGATGACTTATGAAGTCGTTATGAGATGCAAGTCGTTACGAGTTCTAAAGGAATCGTTACGATGACTTATAGAGTCGTTGCGGCATCGACTTGATTGAAACAACATGACTTTTCAGCCAGAAGGGAAATCGTTATGATAACAAATCGTTATGAAGTCTAAAGCAATCGTTATGGTATCGATTTGTTTGCAATTGGTCAGAAAGGAAATCGATCATAATACTTATAAATTGAGAGTCTTACCTGATTGTCTTTGAACTTTCTTTTGCTTTTATTTCCTGTCCTCAAAGCTCAAGTAATTCATTAGTACTATTTTGTTAATCATCAAAATTAATATATATAAATAAGTGAAGTAATTTATATGGGGAAAGTTTGGTCATCAATCTCCCCCTTTTGATGATGACAAAATATACAAACATTATACAACACAAACATGTTTTCAGAATAGCTTTAGTTTTCTCCCCATTTTGTCAATAAGCAAAAAGATAGTCTATGAGACAAAGAAGAGAGAAATCATTGTATTAAGTGGGAGGAAGATAGTACAAAGGAGACAACAAAGAGGCATGCTGTGAGATGACAGCCCATGCCTTGATCTCAAGATCTTCAAAAAACTGTTGGAACACACCAGAAGCAACTGAAAAGTTAGGACCCATGGATGGGATGGTCCTTTGAATGTAAAGTGCCTTTGCTGTTCCAGGAATACTCCATACTGGTCTGTATCCAAGATAAATCTGAAGTAGGTGCTCTTTCCGAAGCTGGCACGATGGAGAAATCTATCCAGAGAGATTGGATAGAAAATCTTCTGATCAAGCAGATCCTGCTTCAGAGCAAAGAAGGCAGTATATCTGGCTGTCCACAGAACATAGATCTCTTGGATTGGAGTGATGGAGTTGAGATCCAAGAAAGTTTCTGCTGAAAGAATGGGCTTCCTTTGACGAGCTAGATCACTGTTAATGGCTTCCAAGTGAAGATATGAGGCTTGATAGAGAGTTTCCCATTCTGAGGGGAGAAAGTCTCTCACACTCAGAAATGAGTGGGGCCAAGGTTTGGGAAGAGATGCGGCCAGAGTGATATTCTCTGAAAATGAACCGCAAGAAGGAGGGTAATCTGCCCAACTTGGCTGACAAACGGCCCATCTGCCTAGCAAACATATCCAGTGCATGGGATCCAGCATCTGAGTCAAACACTAAAGAGTGTAGCTTTGGCAGAAGAACTGGAGAGTCGATCTTGAAGGTGGCAAACTCTATCTGGAGTGGAAGGTTAATGGATGTTCTGATCTCAGCAAAAACTATTGTGGAATGAAACTGGCTGAACTAAATTTCTGGCAGCTTGTTCAAATAACAAAAATCACTGTACAGCTGAAATTTTTGGCAATACGAATCTCTTTCAAAATGAAGGGTCCCCAAGAGTTCTTATGCTGAATAATGAACCACTCAGAAAGAGTGAGTGGATGAGCTCTATGGGTAAGAGATTCTGCCCTGGCAGTCAAATATTTTCATATTGAACTTTGTTGCCCTTGACATTGGCCCACTGATCTTCAGTCTTGAACTCAGTGCCCTCAAAGATTTTGGATTTTTGAGGGTGGGACAGCTGGGTAAGAGGAAGAACAATGTTCAAATGCTCAGATAGGTTGAGGAAAGGAATACCAAAAATGGTGGAAAGAATGCATTTTTGAAGATAGTCCCTGTACATAGGTTTCTCTTAGGGTCGAGGGTAAGAGAATACCAAAGAGGAGGAAATAAAGTTACAGAGGGAATGCTAAGAGATGAGGAAGTTTTTCTCTTTCTTAGCAGGACTGGGAGGATCATCCTGTGGATATGAGAGGCAGTGGAGAGAATGGTGATGAGGATGTTTCTTTCAAAATCATCCGGAATGTTTGTGTCAAAGACACCAAGAGGTAGAGGTTTTTCCGGAGGGAAAGTGACAGAAGAAGGAGGAGTAGGAGGATAAAAAAGGTGTTTGGGATTGAAGGAAGAAGGTGGGTGAACTGAAGGTGTTGAGTTTGAGGTGGTGAAGGTTTGGGATTGAATGATGATGGAGCTGAGGTGTGAGAAGGAGTGGAAGAGAAGGAGGGTTGAGATGAAATGAGAGAGGAAGATGGTTGGGTGCGAGGCACAGGGTGTTTACAGTTGGTGGTGCAGGAGGGGCTGTAGAAGGAGATGGAGGTGAGGAGAGGGTTGGAGTTGCAAGAGTAGAAGTGTCAGGGGCCTTAGTAGCTGTCATGGGCTCTTTCCCTTTGTTTGACCTTCTCTGACAACTGAAGAGGGTCCTGATGACCCTGAAGCTTGCACAGATGGCCCTGCTGGGCCGGAACAGCAGCTGGTCTGCTCTGAGTAGCTGCAGGAGAAACTCCACTTGACCTTGAAAGAACTGCTAGCATCGACTCATATCAGACATTTCTTTATTAAACACTTCATTGCATTTCTGACTGAGAGAGAGCTCAGAGGTGGTTAGCTTGACTAGCAAGTATCCTTGCACACTAGACTGCACTGCTGACAGAATCTCTCCCTGAGCCTTCAACAATTCCAAAACCGGTTTCAGATTGACTTTCCTGTGGCTCTTTCTGAGTTTTCTGTGAACTATCCTCTTGCCTTTCCTCTGAGGTGCTGGTTCTTCAATAGACTGCTCCCCCTGAGCAGGAGCTTCCTCTTCAACTTCCATTTGCTCCCCTAAGCAGGAGCTTCCTTTTCAACTGGATCTACTGGAGCACTGGACTGCTCCACAGGAATTGATTCTTCAATGTGGCCTTCTGCCACAGCTTCTTCCATTTCAATTTCACCAGACTGAGAGTCGATTTGAGAGGTGAGAGCTGATTCAACTAAATTCCTAAGAATTGATCCAATTATTGAGGTAGGCGAATCACTGGCTTTATCTGCCACTTCCTCCTCAACTACAGAAGCTGTAAGAGATTCTGGCTGAAATGCTGGTGCTACTGCCTGCTGCTCTGCTGCTGACTGAGCTGCTTGCTGCTCTGCTATGACTCTTCTGCTTGCTGCTGCTCTGCTGGTGCTTCTGATTGCTGATCTGCTGATGGTGTTACTACTGCCATTCCTGAACATCAGGAATTTCTACATCACCAATTATGGCCTCTCCCTCGGCCACAGTGGTCTTAGACCATACACCTTCAATTACAGAGAAACCACTTTTCTTGAGATTTCTGGACCTTATACACTGGCCCATCTTCTCCACAACTGCCCCAGATAAATCTATTCCAAAGTGTTTGAAAATCTTTGTAAGTAGATGAGCATAGGGCAATGAGACATTTAACTTACTTTTTGTATCCCATATTTGATCTCTGGCAAATTTCATCCTTTCCAACATGACTTGCGCCATATTAATCTCCTTTTGTTGAATCGCCCAAAACATCATATCAGAATCTGCCCTAGTGCACGTTGAGAAGGTGGCACTGCGAGGAACCAAAATTTGACAGATAATGAAATGAAGAAGACGGTTGTATGCATTCATCTGATTAATATCCAATTTCCGTCTCTTAGCCTAAACCCTGGACCTATAATGCCAAGGCCTTTTGCTTCATCGTTCACTGCGTGAACCCCACTGAATCCAGACGTCTTCACTCCAAACAACATGTGCAAAACTCATGATCGACTTTAATTTGGATTCCCTTTACCGATGATACAAGGGACCCATCTGCCTCTGACCTTAAGCACACATAAAATGCTTTCACCAGGTCGGGATAGCTTACCTCAGTGAAAGTGGCAATTTCCATCCACTGCATCCTTCTCAGAGTTTCTGCTATACTTCCCATGCCATTCTTCTCGAGATTTGGAACATCCACTGCCTTGTTCCGCATACCTTTGTCTTCACGAAGGTGAACCTTTCCTGCTGTTCTGCGGACAGGTACTCAGCACTGTAGCCCCCTACACTTCGGAGATCATCGGAGCGGCCATGGTAGAGAGAAAGAAGAACTGTTCTGGAGAAGGGAGATGATGGAAGAGATGGAAGCCCTCGAGGGATTCTTCGCGGGAAGAAGGAAAGCTTCAAATCTTGCAGAGAGTCGATGGGAATCGTTAGGGCATCGGCTTTGGGTGAATAGATAAAGGAGAAAGGGTAAAGGTAGAAGATGAGTCGTTCCGAGAACGATTTGACTAATTAGAATTATTTTATCGAAAACAGGAAGCGCCAAAAGGCGGTAACGGCACAAGGCGACAAAAGGGTTTGACGAGTCAACTGCTTTTAACACAATAGCGGTCAAGGAAGAGTAAATAAACTGAGTTTTGCTTAGTGAGAGAGAGAGAAAATTTTCATTTATTCTGAAAAAATTTATATGCCATTTTAAATACAGGAATCTTTTCACAAATTGCACATCCCTAATTCCCTTCTAAGAGATGTAAATCTCTCTTCAGGTAGGGCTTTTGTGAAGATATCTGCTAGTTGGCTATTTGTATCAATAAAGGATATTTCTATATTTCCATTTGCAACATGATCACGAATAAAATGATATCTAACCTCAATATTTTGTCCTTGAGTGCTGACTGGGTTCTTGGTCAGATTAATGGCACTGGTGTTGTCACACAGCAATGGAATTGATTTGATATTTAATCCAAAGTCTTCAAGTTGTTGCTTTATCCAAAGGAGTTGTGTACAGCAACTTCCAGCAGCTACATATTCAGCTTCAGCTGTTGATAGTGCCACTGAGTTTTGTTTCTTTGAAGACCATGATATCAAACATCCTGCAAGAAATTGACAAACACCACTGGTGCTTTTCTATCTATCTTGCATCCAGCATAGTCAGCATCAGAATATCCTACTAAATCTATTTCACATGATTTTGGATACCAAAGACCTAAATCATGAGTTCTAGCTAAATATCTAAATATCTTTTTACAGAAATTAGGTGTGATTCTCTAGGGTCTGCTTGATACCTAGCACACATGCATACACTAAACAAGATGTCTGGTCTACTTGCTGTTAAATAAAGTAAAGACCCTATCATACCTCTATAGTTCTTTTGATCTACCTTTTTACCATTTTGATCACTGTCCATTCTGGTTGATGTGCTCATTGGAGTTGACAGTGGTTTGGCATTATCGAATCCAAACTTCTTCAGGAGTTCCTTGGTGTATTGGGCTTGACAGATGTGGGTGCCTTCCTTCCCTTGCTTGACTTGCAATCCAAGGAAGTAGTTTAGCTCCCCCATCATACTCATTTCAAATTCTCCTGCATAAGCTTCTCAAAATACTTGCAAAGAGATTTGTCAGTAGAACCAAAAATGATATCATCTACATAGATTTGAACTAATAGTATGTGATTGACCTTTGACTTTATGAATAATGTGCTATCTACTTTGCCTCTATTGAAACCATGATTTAACAGAAAAGAGCTAAGCCTTTCATACCAGGCTCTAGGTGCTTGTTTTAAACCGTATAATGCCTTATGGAGTTTGAAAACATGATTAGGAAATTCGGTGTCATCAAAACCTGGAGGTTGTTCAACATACACTTCCTCTTTTATAAAACCATTTAAGAATGCTGATTTAACATCCATTTGAAATAGTGTCAAGTTTAGAGCTGATGCATATGCAAGTAAGATTCTAATCGCCTCAGTCTAGCTACAGGTGCATAGGTTTCATCGAAATCTATGCCTTCCTCTTGAGAATAGCCCTGAGCTACCAATCTGGCCTTGTTTCTTAGGATTACACCAGTTTCATCCAATTTGTTTCTGAACACCCATTTGGTGCCAATAACTGGATGATCTGATGGTCTAGGAACAAGTGACCATACTTGGTTTCTCTTGAATTGATTTAATTCATCTTGCATGGCTATTATCCAAGATTCATCAGTTAAAAGCTTCATTGACTGTCTTAGGCTCTATCTGAGAAACAAAGGCTAAATAATCACAAGGGATTACATTACCTCTTGTTCTTACCCCTATGGATGGATCACCAATGATATTCTCAAGTGGGTGATCTTTCTTGTATCTCCATTCCTTTGGAAGATTTTCATGAGTAATTTCTTCTTGTTGTAATTCTTCCAGAGGTGGATCATCCTTGTCTCAATTGATGTATCTTTAAGCTTTTTGGACAGTTCATCTGCATCATCATTATCACTATCTACTTCCTTTCTCAAGGAAGGGTTAGTTTCATCAAAAATAACATGCACAGTTTGTTCAATTAATAGTGAGCGTTTATTGAAAACTCTATAGCCTCTGGGTTTAGAAGTATACCCCATAAAGATGCCTTCATCTGACTTGGCATCCAACTTACCAATGTCCCTTTTTCCGTTGTTGTGTTTGATAAGCAAGGACATCCAAAGATTCTGAAATGACTTATCTTTGGCTTCTTTCCTTTGAACAACTCATATGCAGTCTTCTTCAGTATTGGCCTGATCATTACTCGGTTGACAATGTAACTGGCTGTGTTGACTGCTTCAGCCCAAAAATATCTTGGTAGCTCATATTCAGAGAGCATGGTTCTTGCCATATCCAAGAGAGTTCTGTTCTTCCTCAGCTATACCATTTTGCTGTGGTGTCCTTGGTGCTGAGAAATTGTGCTGAATTCCTTGATCATCACAGAATCTAGCAAACTTTTCATTTTGGAACTCACCACCATGGTCTGATCGAATGGACACAATACTGAAACTCTGATCTTTCTGGACCTTCTTACTGAAACTGACAAAATTATCAAAACTATCATCTTTATGCTCTAAGAATGATACCCATGTGAATCTTGAGTAGTATCATTACTATGACAAATCCAAAATTCTTTCCTCCAAGACTGGTAGTCCTCATTGGTCCAAATAGATCCATATGTAGGAGCTCTAAGGGTTTTGAGGTAGTCACCACTGTCTTTGACTTGAAGGAACTCTTTGTGTGCTTTCCCTTAGCACAGGGTCTACAAACACTTTCAATTTTCCATTGACTTTGGTAGACCTTCCACAAGATTCTTTCTGAGCTTGTTCAATCCGTCCAAGCTGCAGTGGCCTAGTCTTCTGTGCCACAGCTCAGTTGATTTGTCTTTGCTGGCTGCCAGACACACATTTTGCTCTTTGAGTTCTTCAAGGTAGAGCACGTACAGATTCTTCTCTCTATTTGCTTCAAAGATGACTGCTCCATCCTTTAGTATGCTGCACTTTGATTCTTGAAACTTGATTTGATGACCTCTATCACACAGCTGACTTATACTGATGAGGTTGTGCTTAATCCTTTGACTAATAGCACATCTTCTATGACTGTTTTCCTTTGCTATTTACTGATCCACTGCCTACTACAGTTCCTTTCCCATTATCTCCATAAGTGATGTTCCTTCTTCAGCTTGGAGATGGGAAAACAGCTTCAGGTTTCCTGTCATGTGCCTTGAACACCCACTATCCAAATACCATTTGGATGCTCGAGGATTAACCTGAAATTAAGACATCAGCTTTAGGTACCCAAGTTCTTTTGGGTCCTGATGGGTCAGTATCATTATTTTTTACTTTCATTATCCACTTCTTATGTCTTGTTGGACAGGTGGATTTTAAATGACCTAGCTTATTACAGTGACTACAACATGATGTTTTTGTTACTCTTTCAATATACTTAAAATTAGCTTTATAGGCTGTATTTTCCTCAGGAACAAATTTTGGAGTTGGATACACCTTAGGTGGAATTATAGTTTCTGCATTTTCAGGTGGTGTGTAGCCTACACCATCTTTTCTCTTGCCTGAGCGTCTAGCCCCTTTTAATATTAAGGGATTCTTCCATTTGTAAATTTTCTAATGTGCTTGCTAATTTCTCATTCTCTTCATTTAGATTTTTAATCTTTTCTTAATTCATCTACACTTTCTTTTTTTTCTAATTTTGTTATTTGTTTATTCTTAACTTTTAAGTCTTCACACAACAATCATTTCTTCTTTTTAGTTCGATTAATTGCTTTTCTAGTTCTCATTTTTTTTAAGTCTGAGTTAGTGTTTTCTAAGCATGTATTATTCTTCTTACTAATCTTAAGTAATTTAGACACCTCTTTATATTTGTCGTAAAGTTCATTAAAGGCGCTTTCCAAATTGTCAGAATTGAATCAGAATTATTACAAGAATCGAAAGAAGAGTCAGAGGTTACCTTTTCTTCGATGTTGGCCATGAGAGCCAGGTTGGCTTCTTCTTTCATCACTGCTTGAGCTTGACTCACTGTCTGAGTCACTGCTGTTCTCCCAAGCAGCTGCCATTGCCTTTTTCTTGTATCTTCTGACTTCTTGGAGCTATCCTTCTTCTTGTGATCATTTTTCTTTAGCATTGGACAATCTGCCTTGATATGTCCAGGCTTCTTGCATTCATAACAGATGGTCTCTCCTTTCTTCATTTCTTTGCCATCTGATCTTTTGAAGTCTTATTTTCTTAAAGTACCTTCTGCCGGATTGAAATTTTTTTTCTTGGCCAGGATGCGCTGCAATCTCTTAGAGAGCATTGCTTCTTCATTTTCGCTGTCTACTCACTCCCGCTAGAGCTTGCTTCTGATGACTCTTCTTCTGCTTTCAAAGCATTGGAGTGCTTCTTTCTGCTAGATGATTCTCCTAGCCTTTCCATGTTGACTCATGGGCCATGAGGGACCCGATGAGCTTTTCTACTGACATTCTCTTAAGGTCATTAGCTTCTTCGATAGCTGTGACCTTTGGTGTCCATGAAGATGGCAAGGATCTGAGAATCTTCTTACCATATCTGCAATCTCATAGGACTTTCCTAGACTGGCTAAACCATTGGTGATGTCAGTGAATCGACTGAACATCTGGGTGATTGACTCACCTGACTGCATTTGAAATCTCTCATACTGAGTGACAAGAATGTCGATTCTTGTCTCCTTTACTTTATCTGTACCTTCGTATGTAATCCTTAGCTTTTCCCACATTTCCATGGAGGATTTGCAGGCTGAGACTCTGTTAACTCCTTCTTGCTTAGAGCACAACATAAAATGCTCTTGGCTTTACAGTTCAAGGAGATTTTCTTTCTGTCTTCATCTGTCCATTGTGCTTTCTCATTTGTGACAACCAGGTCACCTTCTTTCTACTATCGACCAGATTTGATAGTCGTGGCCTTGTAGAAAATATTCCATTCTGGTCTTCCAATACGGATAATCTTCACCATCGAACAAAGGGGGTCTGTTGACTGACTGACCTTCGAAGTTGCCTTGGGCTGCATTGATCTTTGCTCTTCAGATCGTTGGATCTTCTTCTTTGTCGAAGAGACTCGCTCTGATACCACTTGTTGCCCAGCTAGCTAGCCCAGAGGGGGGGGTGAATGGGTTATTAAAAATTTGATCTTGATGAATACCTGTTCACTAAAGATTACACAACAACTCAAATGAAAGTTAGAGTTAGAGGAAATGAGATAGCAATCACACAAAATACAACCACAAGACAGAAGGATTTTTATCCTGGTTCGGAACTCCTTTCCACAGGAGACCTACGTCCAGTCCCTGAGCAATACCTCGGATTTCACTAACAAGGGTACAGTCCCCCTTAAGACACAACAACACCCAGCTCAGCTGGTCTTCCTTCACACCGAAGGGAACAACACCCTGGATACCACCAGGTCTTCCTTCACACCAGAAGGGAACAACACCCTGGATACCACCAGGTCTTCCTTCACACCAGAAGGGAACAACACAAAGAGAGGTTTGTAAGACAAGCCCCTAGATCAAACTGCAACCAGCGATGATCTGAAGGACCTAGCACTGAGAGCAAAGAATCTAAATCTAGGCTCACTCTCAGAACTACACAAGCTCTCTTCAAATGATCTTTCACTAGCTAGTAGAGAGCAAAAGAGCAAAAGCTAAGAGGAATGAAGTTTCTGCTCTAAACTTTCTTCAGAAGAATTTGAATGCTTTTCTTAAACGTGTCTTTCTTCTGTTCTTCTGACTTGAATTATATATCTTCAATTGAAATGTAGAGTTGAAGTGTCCGTTGTCTCTCTTTGAGTAGTCGTTAGACTGAATGACATCTGGAGTCTTGGAAGCTTCCAGTCAACAGTCTTTTGATCACTTGAGCACGCAAAGAGATGAGATCTTCAGAAATATCCGTGGCTTCTATTTTGTTTAACGTTGTACCATGAAGCTAGTTCAGAGGTCTGCACAAATGTCAATCTCAAATAGCAGACAGCTAAGCTGTCTCTGATGTCAGTCAACGTCAGTAGCAACAGACATGAGAATAGTAATGCAAAATAGCTTAAGTCTAAAAGACGTAATCAGAGTAGGCACGATAAAGGATGATATGGTCTGCATGCATGCAGAGATACGTTCAGATCCATCTCATAAATGCAAAAGCGTCAGGGAGATGTCTACGTGGACTTGACTAGTCAACGCTTTTAAGATGAATAAGATATCAAGATATGAATCGATGGCTATATGACTTATGAAATCGTTATGAATAAGTCAGATTAGCCAAGTCGTTTGACACAGGAGAAATCGTTGTGAACACTAACAAATCGTTATACGATGCAAATCGTTGTGAACACTTATCAAGTCGTTATGAGCTCTAAAGAAATCGTTATGATAACTTATGGAATCGTTACGGCGAGCACAGTCGTTGCGAGTTCTAAAGAAATCATTATGAATACTTATAGAATCGTTACGGCGAGCAAGTCGTTACGAGTTCTAAAGAAATCATTATGATACTTATAGAATCGTTATGACGCAAGTCGTTACGAGTTCTAAAGAAATCGTTATGCGATACTTATAGAATCGATATGACAAGCAAGTCGTTACGCTTTCTAAAGAATCGTTGCGATGACTTATAGAGTCGTGTGACAAGCAAGTCGTTATGAGTTCTAAAGGAATCGTTACGATGACTTATGAAGTCGTTATGACAATGCAAGTCGTTACGAGTTCTAAGGAATCGTTACGATGACTTATGAAGTCGTTATGACAAGCAAGTCGT